>SJYQ01002214.1:192345-213737 GCA_006410935.1 Redunca redunca
TTTTTCTTAATTTTTTAAAGAAAACTAAGGTAGAAATAGAAAATAAAACTTTTTCTCTCAGACTGAATGCCAAATTTCTGAGTTCCATATTTTTATTCTGTAGCCCTCTTTTCTATTTCGTAAGCTTTACTGCAAACGGAAGTCATGGTTCCTCTCGGATTCAAAATAAAAAGGCATTTACAAAAACATGAGGGGAGAGAGAGGGGGGTTCAGGATGGGGAACACATGTACACCCACTACAATATTGTAAAGTAATTAGCCTCCAATTAAAATAAATAAATTTTCAAAAAAGATGATTGAAGAGTTGGTAATGGTAATGACATGATCTAAGGCAGAACAATTTAAGTGTTTTTTTAAAACACTTATGAAATATTGTATCCTACCATGGGGAAACAGTGGAAACAGTGGCTGACTTTATTTTTCTGGGCTCCAAAATCACTGCAGTTGGTGATTGCAGACATGAAGTTAAAAGACGCTTACTCCTTGGAAAGAAAGTTATGACCAACCTAGACAGCATATTAAAAAGCAGAGACACGACTTTGTCAACAAAGGTCTGTCTAGTCAAGGCTATGGTTTTTCCAGTAGTCATGTATGGATGTGAGAGTTGGACTATAAAGAAAGCTGAGCACCGAAGAATTGATGCTTTTGAATTGTGATGTTGGAGGAGACTCTTGAGAGTCCCTTGGACTGCAAGGAGATCCAACCAGTCCATCCTAAAGGAGATCAGTCCTGGGTGTTCATTGGAAGGACTGATGTTGAAGCTGAAACTCTAATACTTTGGCCACCTGATGCAAATAACTGACTCATTTGAAAAGACCCTGATGCTATGAAAGATTGAGGGCAGGAGGTAAAGGGGATGACAGAGGATGAGATGGTTGGATGGCATCACCGACTCAATGGACATGGATTTGTGTGGACTCCGGGCATTGGTGATGGGCAAGGAGGCCTGGGTGCTACGGTTCATGGGGTTGTGAAGAGTTGGACACAACTGAGTGACTGAATTGAACCACTCTCACATAAAAATATTATTTGCTCTAGTAAAACTAAAATCTTTTCATTTTCACCACCCATTGATCACACTATCCTTTTCCTCCTTACTCTGGGCTTCTTGTTGCCTCATATGTCAGAATCCTGCTAGTTTTACCTCTTCTCCAGGAGCTATTTCTAGAAGGAAATGGCACCCCACTCCAGTGTTCTTGCCTGGAGAATCCCAGGGACGGGAGAGCCTAGTGGGCTGCCGTCTATGGGGTTGCACAGAGTCGGACACGACTGAAGCGACTTAGTTAGTAGTAGTCATAACCTAGCTCCCACATTTAATCAGTTATTTTACTAATATTAATACAAATCTTTGTAATTTTCAAAGTGGTTTTCCTGTAAATTAACTAACATGAGTTTTACTTACAATTATGAATTTATTTATGATATGTTGTTGTTCAGTTGCTAAGTTGCATCACCAAGGAAGCCCCAGATACTAAAGCCTTTAAGTATCACATTGAATATAATTAATTAATCTGTTTTTTACTTTACTGCTTCCCTGGTGGCTCAAACAGTAAGGAATCTGCCTGCAATGCAGGAGACCTGGGTTCAATCTCTGGATCGGGAAGGTCCCCTGGAGAAGGAAATGGCTAGCTAGTCCAGGATTCTTGCCTGGAGAACTTCAGGGACAGAGTCTGGCAGTCTATAGTCCATGGGGTTGCAAAGAGTTGGACAAAACTAAGTGACTAACACACACACTAAGACTTTACACAAGCATGCCGCACTGCTTCTGTTACTTCCATCATTGGACCCTGAGCAAAGCTTGGTTGGGACACTTGAATTCTTTTGTCACTGTTCCGTGTGTCTTGTTGGCAAATGCTGTTTCTTCCTTGCTGCTGCTGCTGTTAAGTTGCTTCAGTCATGGCCGACTCTATGTGACCCCATAGGTGGCAGCCCACCAGGCTCCCCCATCCCTGGGATTCTCCAGGCAAGAACACTGGAGTGGGTTGCCATTTCCTTCTCCAATGCATGAAAGTGAAAAGTGAAAGTGAAGTCCCTCAGTCATGTCTGACTCTTAGCAACCCCATGGACTGCAGCCTACCAGGCTCCTCCATACATGGGATTCTCCAGGCAAGAGAACTGGAGTGGGGTGCCATTGCCTTTCTTCCTTAGGTTCTAGCAATTGGATAGAAAACTTCTCAGTGTCACATTTGTTTGTTCTGGTCTTACTCATGGCTGTTGACTAATGCCTGGAGGTCTGGAAGTGATGTAACTATGGACAGTGGCTTTGTTGCTCAATATCTGCTCAGACTCACATAACTGGTGTGATTCTGTCTCTTCTGTATGTCTACATAGCCCAATATTTATTAACAGAACTTTTTTCTAGGTAAACATAAAAACAGTGGAAATCCAAATATCCCTTAGTAAATCAGAAAACAAAAAAGCATTTTTTAGCATGCTTAGGTTAGTATAGAAGTGCTTAAACATTGTTTTTGTGCTTCTAATTACAATACATAAATACTATTATAATTGTACAAACATTACAGGCTCAGATATAATTAGCTCACATTCTGAATTAACTCTCTTTCTTAATTGTATATTATTGTCCATAGAATTTTATTTCCAATTTTGTATTTTACCCATCCCGCCAAAAAATCAATGAATGTAGGAAAGGAAGGAAAAATTAAGTGTGCAATACAATCAGATTTTTAATGTTAAAAGGCTAAAAAATTATGAATTTAAGAGGTTTCTTGAATAGTGAACCTATACTTTTCCAGCCAGTAGTCATATACTCCCTTTGCTATGGAACATAAAATGAAAGATTGCACTTATTAAACTCTTTTTCGTCTATCCTTGACTGTGTTCTGTCTTAAAATTTAGCCATATGGTATAGCATCTGTTGAAAAATATACTTATCTTTCTTGGATTCTGGTTTCAGTTATAATTAATTTGTCCTTCAAGACACCATTTTACCTGATACAGATAAATATAATTTCTTATAGCCCAAAATACAGAAAATAAGCAATAAGAATGTGTTGAAAAGTCAGTCATGATGGCTTTCACTTGCAGTTAGTATACAGAAATCCCAAGAACTGTTGTTCTTACCATCGTTCCAAGAATAAGATAATTAGGTTGTCTTATACACACACACACACACACACACACACACACACACATATACAGGGCTTCATAGGTGACACTAGGTAAAAAATTGGCCTGCAATGCAGGAGACCCAGTTTCTATCCCTGAGTCAGGAAGATCCCCTGGTGGAGAGAATGGCGACCAACTCCATCCAATATTCCTGTTCTTTCTTGGGAAATCCCATGGACAGAGGCGTCTGGAAGGTTATAGGCCATGGGGTTGCNAGATCTATAGAGTGAACTTTTGGACTCTGGGGGAGAGAGAGAGGGAGAGGGTGGGATGAGATGGGAGAATGGCATTGAAACATGTAAAAAAATAAATAAATAAATAAAAAAGAAAGAAGCAAGCACAGGAAATCTGAGTGAACCTTCCCAGGTGGCTAGTGGTAAAGAACTTGCCTACCTATGCAGGAAATGTTAGAGATGTGGCTTTAATCTCTGGGTTGGGAAGATGTCCTGGAGGAGGCCATGGTAACCCTCTCCAGTATAACCATCTCCAATGTCTCTTGCCTTGAGAACCCCATAAACAGAAGAGCCTTGTGGGCTACAGTTCATAGAGTCACAAAGACCTGGTTATGACTGAAATGACTTAGTGTGGGAGACCCATTGGTGTTTTCACCACTGTTGAACAAGGAACGTGCCATAGATGAGAGGAAGGAGAACCAGAATCTTTGGGGATACTCAATTAGCAGCCTTGCCAAGACTTGCTTTTGAGATTCATACTCAGAGAAGCTTTAATTGCACCATCAATCCATACTCACACCCAGATCTTACCACTAATCTCTATCAAGTGTACCGGGGCATTTCTCTTAAAAAAAAAAAAAATCTAAGGATGAGTCAGGGTTGCTTAGGGCTCAATCTACGTGTCAAGCTGTACAATGAGCTTTCATGTAGGGTAAAGGGGCTGCAGCAGACATCTTTGAGGACTTTGTTGACAAACAATAACTGAAAAGACCATGGGAGGGCATGGAAAACAACTTCTCAAGGCACAGCAAGTCACGGAGCAAAGAGAACTCTGATGCTGGCGGCCTTATTTTAAAGCAAAGTCTCAACTCTCCTCGTGGCTCAGTCAGTAAAGAATCTGCCTGCAGTGCAGGAGACCTGGGTTTGATCCCTGGGTCAGGAAGATCCCCTGGAAAAGGAAAGGGCAACTCACTCCACTATTCTTGCTGGGAAATCTCATGGACAGAGGAACATGGCGGGCTATAGTCTGTGGGACATGAGTCAGTGACCACCGCATGACGAGATCTCAAACGGTTTGAAAGGCTGATGGGCGTGATTTGTATCTCAGTGGTGTCTCCAGTTCTGCTGGGGCTTCAGTTTCAAGCAGTGTTGAAGAGAATGGCCTGGTTCTGCCTTCAAAATATTTAAAGCTGTTGGTGAACTAAATCTAAAAATTGCTGCAGTGAACTTCTAAACTAGCTCATCTAGAAAATCAATTGACTCGATTCCTTCTCAGGGACACCAGCAGAAGGAGCTCTGGGGTCTTTTCTGGTATAAATATTTAATACTTTTTTTTTTTTTACTTTTATTGTTCTTTTACCCATAGTGTTTGGTATGGACCAATTACAAAACAAAATTACAAGACAAGAGAAAAGGCAGGAAGTGTGACCAATGACCAGAGCAAAACAAAACCAAGTAGACAATGGAAGCAAGATCTGAGATCACTGAGACATTAAAATAATCATAAAAGCATTTTAAAGCATAGAACAAATCTGACTTTAAAAATAAACATGTTTGAACACATGGGAAATTTAAGCGCTGAGACAAAAGCTGTAACAAAGAATCAAAGGCAAGAAATAAAGCTATCTCTATTCACAAATGACATGATTGCTTATTCAAAGATCTTAAGGAATCTACATAGAGGATCTTAAGGAGCCTACATAGAAAATAATTCTAGAACTGATAAGTGCAATTACTGGAGTTGTTCAACCTAAGTGGTATAGAGAATATTCAATGACATTTCAAATACATAAAGTGAATGATAGGACACTAAGATAAATGACCACTTAGAATAAAAACAATTTTCTTAGGAAAAAATAACAAATGATGTGCACTAAATGTTTTGCACTAAAATGATAAAATATCCTTGAGAATGGACTCACAAACATGTGAACAATTATTTTTGAAAATGTGCAAAGTAATTCAATGGAAAAAAAAGGATTGTCTTTTCATCAGATCATGCTGGAACAACTGGACATCCACATGAAAAAGAATACCATTCTCCTTACTCCTAAACTGATCTGAGCTGGACCATAGACGTAAATGTAAAAGATAAAACTGTAAACACTATAAAAGAAAACATAGGAGAATATTTTTATGACCCGAGAGAGGAAAATATTTTTTTAAAGTTTGTATAAAGCACAAATCATATAAAAATTGATTAAACTTCATTAAAATTCATATGTTCTACTTATTAGAAAACAACATTAATATAGGTGAACTATCAATTGAGGGAATGTATCTGTAAACCTTGCACCCAGATTATATGAAAGTCATAGGAAATACATGAAAGAAAATATGACAGTCCATAATAAAAACGAGCAAAGGACTCAAACATATACCTCAGAAAAGACGACACACAAATGGTCAATACAGACATAGAGAAATCAATGCTCATCATCTTTAAGATCTGGGAAACGGAAGTTGAAACCAAAATAGAAGATAATTTTAAATTAGCTAGAATAACTAAAGTAAAAAAGGTTGAAAATAATAAACGTTAGTGAAGACATGAACACTAGTTATGAGCTCGTAAAATAAATTACAACTTTGGAGAACTGTGTGTAGTTTCACAGAAAGTTATATATCTACCCATGACCCTAAGACTTCACTACTATGTATTTATCCAAGAAAAACAAGAACATATGTCCTAAGACAAAGCCTGTATAATAATGTACAGCCTAATGCATATTAGCCCCAAACTAGGAAGAACCCAAATATTTATCAATTTATAAATGAATATTCAAATTATCCTATATTTTGTACAAAGAAATACCGCTAAGGATTTTTTAATAGCTATTAGCAAAGCAAAGGAAAAAAGGAAAGACATAAGCATCTGAATGCAGAGTTCCAAAGAATAGCAAGAGATAAGAAAGTCTTCTTCAGCGATCAATGCAAAGAAATAGAGGAAAACAACAGAATGGGAAAGACTAGAGATCTCTTCCAGAAAATTAGAGATACCACAGGAACATTTCATGCAAAGATGGGCTCGATAAAGGACAGAAATCATATGGACTTAACAGAAGCAGAAGATATTAAGAAGAGGTGGCAAGAATACACGGAAGAACTGTATAAAAAATATTTTCACTACCAAGATAATCATGATGATGTGATCACTCACCTAGAGCCAGACATCCTGGAATGTGAAGTCAAGTGGGCCTTAGAAAGCATCACTATGAACAAAGCTAGTGGAGGTGACGGAATTCCAGTTGAGCTACTTCAAATCCTTAAAGATGATGCTGTGAAAGTGCTGCACTCAATATGCCAGCAAATTTGGAAAACTCAGCGGTGGCCACAGGACTGGAAAAGGTCAGTTTTTATTCCAATCCCAAAACAGGCAATACTAAAGAAAGCTCAGACTACCACACAATTGCACTCATCTCACACGCTAGTAAAGTAAAGCTCAAAATTCTCCAAGCCAGGCTTCAGCAATATGTGAACCGTGAAAACTTCCAGATGTTCAAGCTGGTTTTAGAAAAGGCAGAGGAACCAGAGATCAAGTTGCCAACATCCACTAGATCATCGAAAAAGCAACAGAGTTCCAGAAAAATATCTATTGCTGCTTTATTGACTATGCCAAAGCCTTTGACTGCGCGGATCACAATAAACTGTGGAAAATTCTGAAAGAGATGGGAATACCAGACCACCTGACCTGCCTCTTGAGAAACGTGTATGCAGGTCAGGAAGCAACAGTTAGAACTGGACATGGAACAACAGACTGGTTCCAAATAGGAAAAGGAGTACGTCAAGACTGTCTATTGTCACCCTGCTTATTTAACCTCTATGCAAAGTAAATCATGAGAAACGCTGGGCTAGAAGAAGCACAAGCTGGAATCAAGATTGCCGGGAGAAATATCAATAACCTCAGATATGCAGATGACACCACCCTTATGGCAGAAAGTGAAGAGGAACTAAAAAGCCTCTTGATGAAAGTGAAAGAGGAGAGTGAAAAAGTTGTCTTAAAGTTCAACATTCAGAAAACGAAGATCATGGCATCTGTTCCCATCACTTCATGGGAAATAGATGGGAAATCAGTGGAAACAGTGTCAGACTTTATTTTGGGGGGGGCTCCAAAATCACTGCAGATGGTATTGCAGTCATGAAATTAAAAGACGCTTAGTCCTTGGAAGGAAAGTTATGACCAACCTAGATAGNGAATACAGTTTTCAATTATTTTTTGCCCTAGGCACCATCAAACAATATTTCATATTTAAGCTACAGTTATTTTAAATGTCTTATGAGAAATGAACCAAAGTAATAGGTAGCAAATCAATAAAAGGGCAAAAATTGATAGAAAAACTTGATATGTTAAGTTTTTTTACATTTCCCAGCTATAGAATAGACTTTAAGAAGTGAAAATCTTAAATGAAAATAGAATTTTAAAAATGACAGCTTTATACACATTTTAAAAACATTTTATCCATGCACTATAAATGTCATATCTGGGTAAAATTGTCATACCTTATGAACGTTTTTAGTCTACTTTGCCCTACGAAACTAATTGACTTGAGGGGCAGCAGAGTGATGAAAAATAAATTGACCCACATTAGCTTAATATAAAAATTATCTATGAAATTCAAAAGAAGACACTTATAAAACTTCAAAACACTTGGCATTTGTTTTGTTCCTATTCTCATCAAATGCTTTCTATATAATGCATGTCTTTCATCCCTGTTACAACCTCTACTAAAAGTTCTTACTGTAAACTTACTACACTTAGCCCTCTCTTAAAATTTCAGGGTTATCTCTTTGGATATACCTATGTCAATGGAGGCTGCATTACCCTACGTTTCTGCAATAATTTCATGAATTAAATCCCGTAAAAAACCCTGGGTAGCTGAACAAAGCAGGTGCACTCAGCTCATTGCTGTCCCCAAAAGAATACACCAACTCCAACATCTTAGAGAAGAAATCTTCCCAATGTTTTAGAAATCTTTTTTACTTATTTTCATTTAAATTATATTTTATTTTTATATTTTTATTGGAATATAGTTGATTTATTTCTGTTGTAAAAAAAAGTGAATCAGTTATACATATACATATATCCATTCTTTTAAGATTCTTTTCCCATATAGGTCATTACAGAGTGTGATAGCCCCTGTCTATACAGTAGGTCCTTATCAGTTGTCTATTATTTTATTATTAGAGTATAATTTTCTTGCAATGTTTTTAAAGAACTATTCAGACCAGGGACCAATAATATGTATAGGCTGAAATCCAATGAAACAGCCGTCTCCGAAATTCATCTCTGTTATCGATTGCCTTCAGGAATTTAAAAAAAAAATCATAATCTCTCTTCATTTTTAATACTGGGATTGCTTCATCCAAATTAGACAGTTTAGAACAATGTTGAAAAGACCCAGGAGCAGCTGGGAGAAAGTTCAAACACAGGTCAGCAGGCAGCCCAAGTGAGCTAAGATCTCTGCATCTTTAGCCTACATTAGAGGAGCCCCAAACACCAATGTCGCGTGATGCGAACTGGCAGATCTGAGTCCTGGACACAACCACCGCGCGGAAACGTGGACAGGGTGTTGCCTTAGAGATATGATGGATTCTGAAAGCCCTGACAAAAGCTTGCAGAAAGAAAACACGAAGAATTCAAGGCTCTCGCCGCCCCCCTGTTCCTCGGAGCCTCAGATGAGATGAGGGTAGTAAAATGCCCTTGTACTGAACTCAGTATAGCCTATAAAATTTATACGATTTGTAAAGAGGCCCTTTATACGATAACTCCTCTGATAAGGGCTGCGGGCAGAGAGAATGAGATGGCACGCAAGCAAGCGAAAGGCAGAACAAGGCGATGATTAGTGAATCGGGGCTGTCAAGAAACGGATGCAGGGAGTCTTTCTTCTGGGGCTTCACTTTGTGCAACTTGTCACGTCACCTTGTTTGTGTCTTTCCTCAAATGCTAGCGTTTTTACATTATGTTTCATTAAAGCTAACCACTCAAGAATGAAGCCTTTTCACCTGACCCAAATTTCATATTAATTCCGCTACGTGTGTCTGAATGATGCTTAGAGGTCTACTGTTGTCTGACTCCATTATAAAACATCTCTACAGGGAAAAAAAAAGGACACTAACAGAAATAACGCTTTCTTGTGTTTTACATGAGCATAATAGAGAGGTCTCAAGATTCAAGTAATAATTAAAAATATATGTCAAATGTGATGGTAAAAATAGTTTGTCTATGAAAGTGTTACTCAACTGAATATCAAATATTCTAATTTATCTGAGGCTTCTGTTATCCAAGGGAAAAAGAGAAAGCAAAAGTACCATGCTATTTCAAATATCATTCATGCTAAAAACACCAGTCATATCAAAAGAGATTAGATTTTGCTAGATCTAAAATCCTAAAGGAATTTGTTACTACAGGTCCTTATATTAGCTACTGTTGGGTTGGCCACAAAGTTTTTAAATCTGAATGGACTTTTTGACCAAATCAATAATTAATTAGTGGGAAATAGTAGTTTGCAGAGTCATCAAAGGTAGTTTACAGAAAAGCAGAGATTTTCTTAAGCTGATCTCTTCTTGTGTTTGTCTTCCATACTATTTAAAGCTTAGAGGTTTAATGAAGGCCATTCTCTCCAGGTTATACTATGCAGTTTTAGGTATATCCGAGATTTTATCCCATCTATGTTGCAGACAGAAAAGGACCCAGATTCTGTAATTAGAAGATGTACAGATGTCAGGTTCAAACATTTGAACTTTGTTGGTGTCGAGTCTCTTTTATTATCTCTTTTTCACTCTTCACATCCACCAACTGATAATTTGGTTATAATAGAAATGAATTATTATAGACTACCAATATTTATTACAAAGTATATTTCTAAAACTCTGGGAGGAAATAGTTTCAAATCAGAAGCGTCAGGCAATTTTGAGTATAATAAGTTTATCTTTGGTATTTTTGAACTTTATTTGAGAAATAATCTTACAGTTTGAGCACACGAGGGTCTTCTCATCTGTTTCCATCAATCAGTATAACAATGTACCCATTCATTACACTGTGATCCTTAGTTTTGCTATCCCAAAAACATTCATGACAGTAAAAATTAAACACAACATTATGTGTAAATGCCTGCATAGAAGGCCAGCATTAGAAATCTTATTTCTAAATCTCAGAAAGTAAGAGTGTATACATTGTCTTTCTCTGAAGAAAAATGATCTGTAACAAGAATTCACAAGAAATATACTCTCGATGGATTAGAATATTTCTAGTTAAACTTTCCTTTGGGACAATACTGAGCTCCTGCCCGACTTAGTCAGTCACAACAATTGAAAATTTTTGAATGAAATGGTTGTAGAATTTTGAAAAGGGAGTGTAGACTTAATATGCACATGGGCTCTGTGCTTAGTCGTGTCCCACTCTTTGCAATCCCATGGACTCCAGCCAGCTAGGCTCCTCTGTCCATGGGATTTTTCAGGCAAGATTCCTGGAGTGGGTTCCAACCCAGGGATTGAACCCACATCTCTCATGTCTCCCACATTGACAGGTGGATTCTTTAGCATCATGCCACCTGTTGGGAAGTGCAACATGCACGATAGTACTTGTACTTATAAAATCACTATTATCGATAATTAAAATATCATAACTAAATTTTTTTTTTCAGGTGAGTTCAGAAAATACTGTCTTAGGCACCATGGTTCTCTGTGCCAACTGATTCAATTTATTTTAATCTTTATTATATCAAATGTTGATTTCTCTCGCACAATTGAAATTTTCACCACAAAAACTACTGGCAGTATTGACCCATTACATGGTGATTTTATGCTGTTGGGTAACCTCTCTGAGTACCATTGACCCTTGAACAACGCGACTTTAAATTGCAAGGCTTCATTTATAAGCAGATTTTTTTCCCCAATAACTACAGTGCTGCATTATCTGAGGTTGAGTGAATCCATGGATTTGGAACCCGGATATGCAAGGCCAAATGTGGGACATGAGCACCCAAGGATTTTTGTGTCCCTGAAAGTGAAAGTATTAGTTGTCCAGTTGTATCAGACTTTTTGCACCCTCACGGACAGGAGCCCCAGGCAAGAATACTGGAGGGGGTTGCCATGCCTTTCTCCAGGAGAGCTTCCCGACCCAGGGCTCGAACCCCAGTCTCCCACATTACAGGCAGATTCTTTACTCTCTGAGCCACCAGGGAAGCCCAGGTTTCAGAACCAATCCCTTGCGGATACAAAAGAACAACTGTCGATTAAAGCTAGAGGTAAACAGAGGTCTTAGTCAGCATCCTTACTGATGTGGCTCAGAATTCACTGACGTCTGGCTTATTTTTCCTCCTGCTAAATCAGATGTGCTTTTGAAACACTCAGCTGTTTCAAATACCTGTACCTGGTCCTATCTGGAAGTTTCTTACTCAAACTACTCAGATCTTGGATTACAAATATATGTTAGTTGTGAAAATTTCCGTTAATTGAAACATGTATACTATCATGTAAGAAATGAATCGCCAGTCTATGTTTGATGCAGGATACAGGATTCCTGGGGCTGGTGCACGGGGATGATCCAGAGAGATGATATGGGGTGGGAGGTGGGAGGAGGGTTCGGGAATGGGAACTCATGTACACCCGTGGTGGATTCATGTCAATGTATGGCAAAACCAATACAGTATTGTAAAATAAAATAAAGTAAAAATAAAAATTTTAAAAAAATAAAAATAAAAAATAAAGTAAAACAAGTTTCAGCACAAATAGGAAAGCTAAATCTTCACCTGGAATTTCTAGAACATTATATTTCTTAGTTTATTTTTGCATGATGTTCCAAAAATAAACTCTCTGATGTTAATTTTTGATCCAAATTACATTTGAATATACACGTAACTGTTGGGACAAACACAGTTCTCTTGTTAAGCATCCTGATACTTTCTAAATATATTGTATAATCATATTACAATGTTAAATTTTAATTTAATATCTGATTGTTTTGTTTTTGAAATATTCAATAAAATATCCAAATTAGAAAAAGATAGGCTGAATATCACCTTTAGTTTCTCAAAAATCAAAGAGTCTTTCTTAATGCATAATGTGACAGGCTCTTCCCAAAGCTCATCACTATTCTCAGAAATGAGTCAAATGAAATAATTAACTTATGTCCTTAGAAGTAATAACCTTCTATAAATATATTTTCTCTTGCAGGGATTATGAACCATGATCACAATCATGATCAACGTGAACTAGTCATTGAGAGATTTATGCCTCAGGAGTGGAGTCTGTTTATATTTTGGAAGGACCAAGAAGGTGCATTGTGAAAGTTGGGGAATAATCGAAAGGAGCTAAGTTAGAAACTCTAAGTCCAGATTTTCAAATTGCTGTGGCATTGGGGAAACACTTTTTTCCCAAACAGTGAAGACAGTCCTAGTGCTGAGAGCTCGTATCTCATTTTATGTTTTTTTAAATTGAAGGTGGACTGCAAAGTGATTCAGTTAAACATATGTATATATATTAACATATAAAAACATATACATATGTGTGTGTGCATATATTTAGATTATTTTCCATTATAGGCTTTTGGAAGATATTAAATATAGTCCCTGGTGCTATACAGCAGGACTTTGTTGCCCACCCATTACGACATATGTATATACATATACACACACATATATAGTATTGTGTATCTGAGAGTTTGTATTTTAGAAAGAGTGTGTGTTTGTTTGTGTGTGTGTGCAAGCATGCATATACATATCTTACTAAACAGATACACATGAGGCAAAAAAAAAAAAAAAAAAAAAAGAGCCTGCATACGCACACTGATGGAGAACATCTGACGGGGCCACACTCACTGGAGCACTCTGGGAACCGCTGGTCCAGCAACCCAGGCTGGCCCTTCTGCAGGACTCAGACGCTGACACTTCTCACAGGCTTCTTGCCAAGCCAGGTAACCTCCAGTCGCAACATCTCACACCTGCGGGCTCCCAGGAAATGAAGTATGGGCCTAGTGGGTTTCCAGAAGGGTGGGTGGAGTGTCACGTGATTGACTTTAAGAGAAAAACAGAAGTATTTCCTCAAAGAGCTAGGGAAGCAGAGAGCAGGCTCTTCCAGTCAGAAACTGGTGGTTTCCCTGAAAGAATTCCATCTGAAGGATGTATTATCATAGGTGCTTCCTCCTGCCTGTGTGAGGAGAGCTCTACGTAGTGAATGAAATAATAGCCTTCCTTTCCTCTTCATAATCCTTTTGCTTTGAAAAGTATTAAAATTCGATAAACCTATGTTGTACAGGGTAGCACTGTAGGACTAAAGGAAAGAAAAGAAGAGAAAGACAGTGGCCTCAGTCTTTCTCTCTTTCTTTCTCTCCCTTAATGTCTATGGTCTGGAAGCAGCTTGCTTTCAAAGGTCTGTATCCAGGAGCCCACAATAGGTGGGGGAGCCCCCAGGATGGGAAGAGATGCCCACAGGGAGACTGGGAAGAGTGTCAGATGCAGCAGAGAAATGACTCCTGGACAGCTCAGGAGCCAGTAACGAACGACGTGACGTCCGTCTACCATGGAGACTGAGCGGTGTTCCTGAAAACCAGAGAAACAACATCTTTTGGAGTCTATGTGTGAAACATGGAACCCATCATAGCACCACTTTCCAAATGTAATTATTTCTTTCATGCATGCTCAGTCATGCAAGCCTGTGGACTGTAGCCCGCCAGGCTCCTCTGTCCACGGGATTCTCCAGGCAAGAATACTGGAGTGGGTTGCCATGTTCTCCTCCAGGGGATCTTCCCAACCTGTTGCGTCTCCAGTGACTCCTGCATGGGAAGGCAGATTCTTTACCACCACTTGAGCCACTTGAGAAGCTTCAGAAATATTTCTTACTTGGTTTCAAACACATTATTATTATGACTATTATTGTTATCAATATTTTGCCTTCTGACCATACTTTCAGGCTCATGATTTAAGCTGATACTTTTCCTCCTGCTCCAGCTCTATATTTGAAATGGAAATTGTGCACAACGAGAAATGCTTTTATCATGCCTTTTATTCACAGTAATTCAAAAACTTGCTCAGAAATGAATGAGTTGGTTCTCCCTGCAGCACACGTGGGCCCTCTGTGGGCCGGGTGGGGCAGGGACACAGCTGCTGAAACCCCTACACCTGCTGGAGCCTGGATCTTCGGTAGGTGGGCTGGGGAGATGGTTCTTAACTGACTGGCTTCCCAGTGGAAACAAAGAAAATAATTTGCTCTATTAGATCATGGCTTGTCTTGGAAATAATCCAGCTTGGGAAACGCTTTAATTTTTGCAGGCATTGTGAAGAGTTCGTCAGTGAAAGAGGGTACTGTGTGCATGGGCGATTCAGGAATTAAAAGAACAATGGCAAATAACAGACTAGCTTTGAACTGCAAAGCATGTGAAATATTCCGAGAGGAAACGTCTCAGAAGTATAACCATACCTCTCACAGCAAAAAAACATCACTAAATGATCGTATCAACCAAGAATTAGGAAGCTACCCAGAGGTATCAGCTTTGTTTTAAGAAGAGATTGAATCACATATTTATCTAGAAAAGGACAACTTCACGCCTCATTTTTGCTGTCCATTTGTTCGTATTGATTTTTTTATCATAATTTAGAAACAGAGTCAAACCCTCCTAAACACAAAAGCAGAATAAACCTCGCTTTCTTATTACACCAGAGAGCTTCTAAGTGGCGGAGGATTTTGATTTAGATTCAGGCATTAAAATTAAATCACACATCCTAAGGAAAAATGATCTGTAATAATGAAAGCCACACACATGGGATATGAAAGTGGTCTTGAATAATGAAGCCAACCACAGTTGCAGCGGGTGAAGCCCGTGTGATTTAATGAACAGTGCTTTTGAAAACAAATTTCTTCTCCGCTGTCGTCTATCGATTGCTGGCATATTAGCAAACAAATTACTGGAAGAGATGAATATCGTACATTAGGAAGGAATTATTTCTCCTCAATTAAAGTAGCTTCATTTTACAGATGCCCTGTGGAAGCCATTAGGATTGGGGCCTGTAGGTACCACTGCAGGGCAAGAGGGGGCATCAGGCTGCGAGAGGTTGCACCAGCTTATGAAGGATGCTCTTTTTTTTTCTTCTCAAACTGTTATTCAGTGACCTGAGGCACCTGAGGGAATGAGAACGTGTGTGGTTCTGATGTTGCCAATTCTCTCCTGACCTGGGTTCCTTAACCTACTTCTAATGTGCCACCCAAGTTAGTGACCGAGGTCAAGATTTTTCTGCATTGATCGTGAGCTGCTTTGAAGGCTCCGAGTTGGTGCCTTTTTCTTTTCTCTTCTTTTAAATCAACATCTTTATCTTGTTTGGTCCATTTTAAGATTTTCTGATTAAAATGTTTAGCAGTAATAGTTTAAACAGGTTGCAGAGTTTTATGGCTTTTTTTTAAGAAACTTTTTTCTGTTGGGTGATAAAGATCATTATGGTAAATACCTTTTTATTAGCAGATTAAACAGATATGAATTGAAATCCAGTGGGCTCATGAAAAGGGCTTCATCCACCCCTCTCATTTTGTGTGTGTGTGTGTAAGTGATTTTTATGTCAATAATGTTTTGGGAAAACACCAAGATGGTTTCAATCGCTTTGAGTTGAATCACAAAAAGAGCGTTTTTCAGTTTCAGTTCATAAACCAGAAACATTCTTATTTGGTAGTGGGAAGAAAAAGACCTAGTCCGGCTATTTTCAAACCCCTTTCTGACCTAAGCTCTGTGACTCTGCATTGATTTTACTTCTCTATTTGACTTCTAAGGAATTCTAAGCATGTAAAACTAAAATATTGTCAAACAAGAATCATTGTGAGATGTGTTAAAAGGGAAGGAACTATTTTTACTCATATTTACAGGAAATAAGAGTGAAAAAAAAAGGAAGAGAGGAGAAAGAAAAAGTTTTCATGGTTGCAAAACTGAAAAAAAAAAATCCCTAAGAGAGAAAAACCATCTCTACATTTTAGGTTAGGGCTGGAAATAATACATAAACATTCGCAAAAGAACTTTGTAACTATGTAGCTGTCTGTAAAGGAGAGGGCTGAGTGCCAGGAGAATTGAAGAGGTGTGATTTCCAATAGTGACTGAACAAAAGTTTTCACTGATGACCTTGGTCTTGAGATTTTATATAAGTGGTCATTTAAAAGGTCTTCTGAGATAGCATTCGAATAATGGCTTTTTCCTTAAAATGTAGAATGACAAACTAATGCTAAAATGTCATAAAATATTATCTGGTGGCTCACACCTGCTCTTCTTAGCTGGGATGAATACACAAGATGTGAGACCATCAACCATCTCAACCTCTGTCTTCCCCTTCTCCTGCCTTCAATCTTTCCCAGCATCAGGGTCTTTTCCAATGAGTAAGTTTTTCGCATCAGGTGGTTAAAGTATTGGAGCTTCAGCTTCAGCATCAGTCCTTCCAATGAATATTCAGGGTTGATTTCCTTTAGGATTGACTGGTTTGTTCTCCTTGCTGTCCAAGGAACTCTAAAGAGTCTTTTCCAGCACCACAATTTGACAGTATCAACCTTCAGTGCTCAGCCTTCCTTATAGTCCAACTCTCACATCCTTACACGACTACTGGAGAAAACATACCATTGGCTACACCATAAGCAAAATTTAAAGATTATTAAAATAGCTCTGTGAAAGTAAAATGAGACTTCTACTCTTTGGCTTTTAGTCACGAGATAAAGCAAAGCCTGCAGAAATCTTGAGCCACCATGGGGAATTTTTATCATTAAAAGTACTTGGCAAAATAATCATGTTTCCTACATTTATTAGAAGTAAATCATCTACTTATTAGAAGTCATAAGTTTTGTAGTCTTCTGTGTAAATCATTCTGGATAAATTAGGGGATGTGAATTTGAAAGAAAAAGAAGTTTGGTTGAAATATGCAGCCTGAATAATATCCCATGATATTAAAAAAAATCAGGATATTTTTATTAGCAGCAAATCTGAAAACTAATTTATCCAGTAAATGATCAGCACTGCCCAGCCCCTTTCTATATTTCTTAACTCTTTTATTATCAACCAAACACATCCATAAGTTCACAAAGAATTTCCATTAAAAAGAAGCCTTACAAAATACATAAACCATGAAATTATTGTCAACAGTGCTACAATTCCCTCAAACATTAAGTCCCATAAAAATACTCTTGGCATAGATAAAGTCTGTGAATATGCTATAATGTGGAGATAACACGCTGAATTGACATTTATTAATCATAGTAAAATACCCATTAAAATTAAATTGCGTCTGTGTTAAGCAGAAGCAGTCAGGATATCACAAGACAAATCGTAGTATTAGGTTTAACCCCAGTCTGAGTAGTAACCTGATCTCAGCAATCTGAGGTCCTGGGTTCATGGTTCTTTGTGTGACTGTTCTGATTTTCCAGCTTTTCATTGGCCCTTCCTTTGCCTCTTTTCGTGACAGAAAATGGCTCCTCCTTATCCCTGTCAACAGCAAATAACAGCTGACAAAAGTTGCCATATATATATATTTTTGATCCTGTTCACTTTAGGGGAAATAAAATGAAAGCCAGCAACAAAGAGTAAATTGGTCATATTTGCAGTTCCTTGAAATCCAAGCAAAGGGGAGAGAGATGCTTTCTAAAGCTGAGAGTAACAGTTGTCAAGATGGGGCAGGTGGGCACCATTTACTGAATGAGCTGAAATGAACAGAACTGAAATTAACACCTGAAATAAACAGGTGGGTGGGCTTGTGGCACTGACAGTTCAGCATGGCTTTGGCAAATCATGTCCTCACCCTGCTGTCCTAAAAGGCCTTGCAGAGGAATTAAGGAGAGGCAGTGTTCTTTTTTCCTTTTTCTTGAGTATTCCCACAAATCTATGAGACTAAACCTGGTCGCTTCCATGGTCCCTACCACAGTATACTCAACTCTGCACTGGGCATTGTTTTACTTATACTCATCACCACGGTATCAGAAACAGAATCCAAACATCGTAGTTTGTAAATGAACAGAGCCTCCAGATCAAAAATGATATATAAATCATAATACACAAAATAGTCTATGTGTGACCACCTAAGACCGTCTGTTGGTATTTTCTGGTGTTACAGTTACGTTTGCCGCTATTAATAGTGAGTAACTACTTGGGTTTGCCCCAGATGAGAGAGCCTTCCAAAGATGTGAGAGAGTCAGTCTGGGAATTCCCAGGCAAATTGGGATGTTACTGCACGCCCCTATTTTTTCCTCTATGTCTTTTCGTTTTTTTTTTTTTTTTCTTTTAACTTTTTTAATTGGAGGATAATTGCTTTACAATGTCATGTTGGTTTTATACCATACATCAACATGAATCGGCCGCAGGTAGACGTATGTCTCCTGCCTCTTGAACGCCCTCCTATCTCCCTCCTCATCCCACCCCTCTAGATTGTCGCAGAGCACTGGGTTGAGCTCCCTGTGTTGCAGCAAATTCCCACTTGCCACCTGTTTTACATACGACAGTGGATATGCATCCATGCTAGTCTCTCAGCTTGTCCTGCTCCGCCTTCCCCGGCTGTGTCCGCAAGTCTGTGCTTTGTATCTGCACCTCCTTGCTGCATTGCAAATAAGTTCAAGAGTTCCATCTTTCTAGATTCCATATGCATGCCTTAACACACAGGCTTTCTCTTCCTGACTTCCCTGACAGCTCAGTTGTTAAGGAGTCTTCCTGCAGTGCAGGAGACCCCGGTTCGATTCCTGAGTTGGGAAGATCTGCTGGCGAACGGATAGACTACCCACTCCAGTATTCCTGGGCTTCCCTGGTGGCTCAGCTGGTAAAGAATCCACCTGCAATGCGGGAGACCTGGGTCCATTCCCTGGGTTGGGAAGATCCCCTGGAGAAGGGAAAAGCTACCCATTCCAGTACTCTGGCCTGGAGAAGTCCATGGACTGTATAGTCCATGGGGTCACAAATGCAACTGAGCGACTCTCACTCTCACTTTTCTGACTTACTTCACTCTGTATAATAGGGTGTTAAGTGGAGATGTCTAATAATGCGTTGACCTCCAGCAGCAGAAATCTTTCCCTCCATTTCATGACTTTTGAGGAAAAAAGGTAAAAGCATTTTTGGAAGAGGAAGTGAATTTAGCTATAAAGTGTGAGATGTGAAGCACAGGGAATTTGCAACAACAAATCTGAGTCTCATTCTGCAAAGGGTACTCAAGGGGAAAATTGGTATTTATCTACAAAGATCAATTTCTGCATTACCTTTTCTACCATGGTGAAATTCTGGCACATTACATTGTAAATTAAGCATACTTCATGATGTCATTCAACATCCTGTAGGGAGAACTCGTTAATATAGTTCAGACCTTTAAAATAAAAAAGCCTTAAATATCATACAATAAATTAGTTATCAAAGTTTACTGACCAAACTAAATATTTGTACACTGATTAACCAACTTACCACCATCTGTTTGAATAATGGCTAGTGGCTGAATATATATGTGTGTGTGCTATCACTTTAATCCTGTCTGACTCTTTGTGACCCTGTGGACTGTACCCTTCCAGGCTCCTCTGTCCATGGGATTTTCCCAGCAAGAATTCTGGAGTGGGTTGCCATTTCCTGCTCCAGGGGATCTCCCTGACCCAGGGATCGAACCCGCATCTCTTATGTCTCCTGCATTGGCAGGTGAGTTCTTTACCATGAGCACCACCCGCGGAAGCCCCAGTGAATGATGAAGTACACACAAACATGTTAACCAATGCCTAGCACATCATAAGAACTAAAATCAGGTTAGCTGTCATCAGCAGCACCATCAGCACCATCAATGCTATTATTCCTCACTCAGAGAAATTAATTCTGCAAATATCAGGTCACTGGGATTTTTACACTTTTGCTCAATATTTTCCCTCAACATTTAGTTTAGGTTGGTTGACTTCAAAAATTTCTATTTTTTTCTTTCAGCTGTTCAGATGTCTAAGAGGGTAAAAAGGTATCCAGAGCCTTGAGAACCTGTGATGTGTCTTGTGTAGTAGTTGTTACAAACATTTGTGTCCTGAGAATGTTCTGACTGGCAACGTCCTGATGGATAGCGGGATTAACTTCTAGTTGCTGTTAATGTGAAATCTTAGCATTTCTTCGGAGAAGGCAATGGCATCCCACTCCAGTACTCTTGCCTGGAAAATCCCACGGACGGAGGAGCCTGGTAGGCTGCAGTCCATGGGGTCGCTAAGAGTCGGACACGACTGAGCGACTTCACTTTCACTTTTCACTTTCATGCATTGGAGAAGGAAATGGCAACCCACTCCAGTGTTCTTGCCTGGAGAATCCCAGGGACAGTGGAGTCTGGTGGGCTGCCGTCTATGGGGTCACACGGATTCGGACACAACTGAAGCGACTTAGCAGCAGCAGCTAATGTAGCTAAACTCTACATTTCTGATCCCCGCTGGCATTCTTGGTCTTGCCTCTTAAATGTGTTGCTGATGTTTTTTTTTCCCTGCTGTTGTTAATTCCCTCAATATTTTTGTGCTGTATATCACTGTGCTCACTTAAAAGGAGATTGGCATGTAGATTTCTAGAATCTTTCAATTTGTACAAAATTATTATTGATGTTCTACCTTGCAATTTCTAGTATGAGCTTGGGATTTCTCTCAAATTTAGTATCTATTATACACCCTATTTTGGAGAAAGAAATGCCAACCCACTGCAGTATTCTTGCCTGGAGAATCCTGTGGACAGAGGAGCCTCTTAGGCTGCTGTCCATGGGGTCACACAGAGTCAGACATGACTGAAGTGACTTAGCAGCAGCAGCAGCAGCAGCATACACCCTATGTAATCACTTTTTGGTCATTTTTGTCAGATGAGTCAGTTCGGTTCAGTCATGTCCGACTCTTTGAGACCCCGTGGACTGCAGCATGCCAGGCTTCCCTGTCCATCACCAACTTCTGGAACTTTACTTAAACTCATGCCCATCGAGTTGGTGATGACATCCAACCGTCTCTTTCTCCACTATCCCCTTCTCCTCCCACCTCAAATCTTTCCCAGCTTCATTAGGTGGCCAAAGTATTGGAGTTTCACCTTCAGCATCAGTCCTTCCAATGAATATTCAAGACTGACTTCCTTTAGGATGGACTGGCTGGATCTGCTTGTAGTCCAAGGGACTGTCA
>SJYQ01002214.1:220461-264861 GCA_006410935.1 Redunca redunca
GACCACAGGAAAAACCATAGCCTTGACTAGACGGACCTTAGTCGGCAAAGTAATGTCTCTGCTTTTGAATATACTATCTAGGTTGGTCATAACTTTTCTTCCAAGGAGTAAGCATCTTTTAATTTCATGGCTGCAGTCACCATCTGCAGTGATTTTGCAGCCCAAAAAAATAAAGTCTGACACTGTTTCCACTGTTTCCCCATCTATTTCCCATGAAGTGATGAGACCAGATGCTATGATCTTAGTTTTCTGAATGTTGAGCTTTAAGCCAACTTTTTCACTCTCCTCTTTCACTTTCATCAAGAGTCTTTTAGTTCCCCTTCATTTTCTGCCCTAAGGGTTGGTGTCATCTGCATATCTGAGATTATTGATATTTCTCCTGGCAATCTTGATTCCAGCTTGTGCTTCTTCCAGCCCAGCGTTTCTCATGATGTACCCTGAATATAAGTTAAATAAGCAGGGTGACAATAGACAGACTTGACATACTCCTTTTCCTATTTGGAACCAGTCTGTTGTTCCATGTCCAGTTCTAACTGTTGCTTCCTGACCTGCATACAGGTTTCTCAAGAGGCAGGTCAGGTGGTCTGGTATTCCCATCTCTTTCAGAATTTTCCACAGTTTATTGTGATCCATACAGTCAAAGGCTTTGGCATAGTCAATAAAGCAGAAAAGGATATTTTCCTGGAACTCTGTTGTTTTTTCAATGATCCAGTGGATGTTGACAATTTGATCTCTTAAGTAATAACATCCTGTTCTTTTCTCTGTTATCTATTTCCTTTGGACAAACTAAAAAGTATTCAATCATTTGTTCTTCACTATAAAAAAAAATCTATAAGCGTTCCTGTTTATTGTTTTGTTTCTCAGTCACTAAGTTGTGTCTGACTCTTTGCAACCTCATGGACTGCAGCACGCCAGACCTCCTTGCCCTTCACTATCTCCCAGAGTTTGTTCAAGTTCATGTCCATTGAGTTGGTGATGCCATCCAACCATCTCAAGCCATGATGTCCTCTTCTCCTTCTGCCTTAAGTCTTTCCCAGCACGAGGATCTTTACAAATGAGTCAGTTCGCATCAGGTGACCAAATTATTGGAACTTCAGCTTCAGCATCAGTCCTTCCAATGAATATTCAGGGCTGATTTCCTTTAGGATTAACTGATTTGATGTCCTTGCAGTCCAAAAGACTCTCAAGAGTCTTCTTCAACACAGTTCAAAAGCATCAGTTCTTCACTGCTCAGCCTTTTCTATGGTCCAACTCTCACAGATATACATGACTACTGGAAAAGCAACTATTTGACTATATGGAGCTTTGTCGACAAAGAGATGTCTTGCTTTTTAATATGTTTGTCATAGCTTTCCTTCCAAGAGCAAACATTTTTTAATTTCATGGCTGCGGTCAACATCCACAGTGTTTACGTTCCCATAAATATCACTTAAAATAATAAATTGTGCATTGTGAATATCCTTTACATAATCAACTTAATTTCAATAAGATAATGGTAGACATTTAACACACACGTTATCAATAAAATAGCATGCTAGATAATTACATCTAGTATGTGCAGTTTGAAGAAAACAATTTTACTTCCAAACATAGTATATGATTCATAAACTAATCTTCAGAGACTTTTGAGAATTGTGCAGGCTTTGAGTAAACAATGACTAAGGAAAAGAATTAGAAGACTTAAACTCTGGTATTGTTCAAACCGAAAGTTTGTTATGTGATACTTGACATGTCACTTAACTTTTCTGATACTTCGGTGTATATATATATGTGTATATATAGAGCAGTTAATATCTGGTCTTGCTGATTTGAAGGAGGATTGTTTTAAGAGCAGGTGTAATAATAGANGTTTGTTATGTGATACTTGACATGTCACTTAACTTTTCTGATACTTTGGTGTATATATATATGTGTATATATAGAGCAGTTAATATCTGGTCTTGCTGATTTGAAGGAGGATTGTTTTAAGAGCAGGTGTAATAATAGACTTCCCAGATTGCTCAGTGGTAAAGAATCTGCCTGCCAATGCAGGAGACACAAGAGACTTGGGTTCAGTCCGTGGATTGGGAAGATGCCTTGGAGGAGGAAATGACATCCTGATCCAGTATTCTTGCCTGGAAAATTCCATGGACAGAAGCCACTGGCAGCCTGCAGTTCTTATGGGGTCACACAGAGTCAGCCACGACTGAGCAACTGAGCACACACACACACACACACACACACTGCTACTAATCATGAAACCATGGTGTAAAAACTTCAAAGTATCACAAATGTAAAAAGCAACTGACTGAAGCAACAGTGGCAGATGAGCTCCCCATCACCCCATTAAGTATTCTCTTGAACTTATTTATAATTATGATTGTCTTATTAAGTATTTTTTATTAATTAGGTACTTACTTTCCAGTAGCTGACATTCTAGGGGGTGGAAATAGACAATAGACAAGCACACAAATAGAAGTGGTATACCTTGGTGAAATGTGCAGCGATGTTAACCAGACCATGTGAAAAGGAGTAAATAACTGAATTTGTTGTGTGTATGGGTGGAGTCACTGTAAACAGGATATTTATGTAAAGCTTTTGAGAGGATATAATCTGAGATAAGATTTTTAGAATAAGAAGTAGCTAACCAGTACCCCAGTGAGAGTTATAAATAATAGTGTACATGGCCATGAAGAATGAGATGGGTGGATGAATCTTGAATATATTTGGGAAGAAGACTTAGGTATGTTTGTTGGTATATTGAACATAAAAGATGAGAAAAAGAAAGTTTAAATAAAAGACTTTTGATCTGAGGAATTGGGTATATAATAGTATTACTTACTGTGATTAGAAGAAACATAAGAATGAATTAGGGCTTCCCGGGTGGTGCTAGTGATAAGGAACCTGCCTGCCAGCGCAGGAGAGAAGAGAAGCAGGTTCCATCCCTGGGTGGGGAAGATCCCCTGGAGGAGGGCATGGCAACCCACTCCAGTATTATTGTCTGGAGAATCCCATGGACAGAGGAGCCCAGGGGCTACAGTCCCTGGGGTTGCAAAGAGTCAGACACGACTGAAGCGACTTAGTACACACACAGGAAAGGGCATATACAGAGCAGGAGAACAAGAGGTCTGTTTTGGACTCATTGCATTTGACATATATGTGAAACACCCAAGTGAACATGCCAAAAATTATATATACTTTTGGAGTTTAGAGGAAAAATAAATGTCAAAGATGTAAATTCTTTATCATCAGTGTATGCAGGTTTTTTGACAGCAAAGAAAAAAATGAATTCATGGAGAGTTTGTAGATAGATAATGTGTATGAAAGAAAGAGAGAGACGAACTGGTGATAAGAAAAAGCAAGATGAATGTTCAGTGTTTGGCATCCACTTTTATCCTCCATGCTTGTATCTAGATCATTTAGAAAATGTATTAAATAATAGCAAAAGCTGAAACAGCTTTGAGTAACCCAGATAATAAAGAACCTGGAGTACACATTGGAGGTTGAAATTTTACCAGAGGAGAAATGGTTTCCAATGTACACTGAGAAAAGGCAGAATAAGGACAAAGCTTGCATGAGGTTTGGAGACTTAAGGGTGAAATATTGATGGAGTTCCTGTAAGATTGATTTTTGCATCCCAGTGAATTCATAAGCAAGGCTTTCAGAAATGGGAAAATGTTTTCTTTTTCCTTTTTTTTTTTTCTTTGAGATTTTGGAAGAAAAGAGACAGAATGAAATATTTGTCTCGTAGATTGGAAAAGCAATCTTTCTAGAGGCAGATAATAGGGTTGCTAATGAAGAAATTGTGCACCTTTCAAGTGACCTGGAGGAGAAACAAAGTTTGAATAACTCTGAAACTAGATACGAATATTATTATTCTTGTTCTTGTTCTAGGCGCAACAGGGAGGAGGTGTGCAGTAATTCTCACTACTTTACAAAGTCCCTTTAGCCCTATATCTTCCACATGTGTTTTTGTTACCCTCAACCTGGGATTTAATCAGAGTATATTAGATCTGGCAATGACCTTGAGGATCATTCTTTCCAACTGTGTCATTTTATATGTAAGACAAGTGAGGCCCCTGGGAGTCTAATGATTTGTACAATTGTACGACTGTGCGTGGCAGTCACCAGCCTTCTTCTGCTGTTCAGTGCTGTATACAAGAACTTAGAGTGCTGCCGTTAGGGGATCTTTAATCACTGAACTTCCCTGATTGACAGTCAGAGATATCAAAATATTTTCCCTTTCTATGGGTGCGTATGATACAAAAAATTACCTGGGAAAGAGGAAATACGTTATAATATATATTATTGTTCTAATATTTCCTTTGTGAAGATGACAAAACCATGGAATATATATTACAATGTTGGTAATATAGTTGTCATACATTATTAGAACTTTTAAAATTAAATGATTTATTATTACAGAAAGATAGATTGCATTTTCCACATTATCGTATAGATTTTCTTTCACCCTTTACACAGAATAGTCTAAACACTTCATAAAACAGAAATGAGGCACACAAATATGGATAAAATATATCTACACAATTAGGGAATTTAATTAATGGTATTTTCTATTGGCCTCTATTTTATATACTTGAACTGTCTATAAATGCAATTTTAAAGTTCCCAAGTGTAGCAAGTAGGCCAGATATGAATTTCAAGTGTCTCATTAGTGAAAATCGTCTTTGAAGTTGCAAATGGGAAAAAAAATACACATTTATTTGCACGTAGAATCTTTCCAACAGAAGATCTCAAAACATATTTAATTGTGACATGATTTATGTAAAGCAAGAAGAGTGCCAAGAAAAGTCTTTATTTTTTTCTTATGCAAGAGCATGCCACAAGAATAAATGATTACTGACTATCTGCTTCACAAACTACTGGCACAGTTTAAAAATATTTTTCACTCCAGGAAGTCTGTGCTATAATACTTAATGCTTCCTTCTCTTCTCATTTCTGATTTCTTCCATAACTCATTAGCCAGCGGATGGAACTACACATGGAATAAAGGAGCTGTGCTTCTTCCCTCATATTAAATAATAAAGGTCATTTGCCCAGTTTGTTTTTATTTTTGTTTTTTTTGCTGCCAATAAATTTTTCCTGTGAAATTCTAAATGAAGAAACTCAGACTATGGGTATAATTTTCAAGCAAAATTCATACCATTTCTTAACTGATACAATGTTTTCAATCTACTTTCTTTTCCCTTTTTATTGCAGTATAGAATGTTTTTTTAAAAAGAGTCCAATTAATAGTTTTGAAGTAACAATATGGAGTTTAATTCTTAATATGAAATCAGGAAATGTTTATATGGATAGTAGAATAAATAGATTGTAAATTTTAAGGATCACTAACCCAAGGGGCCTTCTCGGGTGGCTCAGTGGGTAAAGAATCTGCCTGCATTGCAGGAGACCCAAGAGATGTGTGTTCGATTCCTGGGTTGGGATGATCCCCTGGAGGAAGGCATGGTGTTCCACTTCAGTATCTTTGCCTGGAAAATCCCATGGGCAGAGGAGTACAGCAAACTACAGTGCATGGGGTCACAAAGAGGGAGACACGGCTGAGGTAACTGAACAGGCCATTGAAGGAGAATGTTTCTAGAGGAACAGAATTGCAAATTATGAGCCACACACAAATAAAACAAATCTATTGACTAGTTTTGTTGATTCTATTTAATTGGCTTCATTTATTTTGAAAATAGTTTTTCTCCTGTAATTGAGATCTAATCTTAATGCATTATGGTCAGAAAAGATGCTTGGAATGATTTCGATTTTTTTGAATTTATCAAGGTTGGATTTATGGCCCAGGATGTGATCTATCCTGGAGAAGGTTCCGTGNTAAATAGAATGAATGGAATTTGGTATATAAGTGCTAAGGAAGTTGTTTTGTTTTGTTTTGTTTTTCCACAGAAACATTCTGTAAGGAAAACTTCAGAAAAGTCCAAAACTAATAAACCAGGCCAACAAATCTTTAGTATTGAGAGTTAAGTTGGGATAAAAAGAAGAAGAAAAGATTTTCTCATGTCTCAAAGTTATTTGCAAAACAGAAAGTGGTAAAGTAAGAGATTTGTGCTTGTTTAAAATAATAGAAATGTATTTAAATATGTGGATATAATTAAAGTATATAATGTAATTCTATATCATTAAGCATATTTATTATAATTTCTTGCTTGATAAAGAGAGCAAAGCTAAGCCAACATTTTTAGAAGCACTGGTGTAAAATACAGTATGCACGTTTTTCTCATAGGTAGTCAAGAAGTAGGTTGTCCAGAGCTAGCATGCCCAATCCCATACATCTTAATCTTTTTATCAGGAAAGCCTTCAAAAAAGTACAAGTTAAATGGGATAGTCTAACTAATCCCTCACTGATTCACCACCAGTTTTGAAGAGTTGTTCTTAATGTTCTGCCATTTAAAAAAAGTTGAAGTATAGTTATTTTGCAATGTTAAATTAGTCTCTACTGTACTGCAGAGTGAGTCAGCTATATGTATACATATATCTGCTCTTTTTTGGATTTCCTTCCCATCCAAGTTACCACAGAAAATTGATAGGATTCCCTGTGCCACACAGGAGGTTCACATTAGTTATCTATCTTGTTATCTATTTTGAACTTCCCAAATGGCACCAGCAGTGAAGAACTCGCCTGCCAGCGCAGAAGATGCAGAAGCCCCAGGTTCACGGGGTTGGGAAGATCCCCTGGAGGAGGAAATGGCAACCCACTCCAGTATTCTTGCCTGGGGAATCCCTTGGAGAGAGGAGCCTGGTGGGCTACAGTCCATGGGGTCGCAAAGAATCGGACACAACTGAGCGCCTAATCACACAGTTATCTATTTTATACATACTATCAGTAGTATGTATATGTCAGCATTAACCTCTCAATTCAGTCCACCCCTTGTTTGGTGTCCATATATTTATTCTCTATGTTTTTTGTCTCTATTTCAATGTGACTAGTTTCAAAATATATGTATCCATATAATCATAGTTTATCTCATNTACAGTCCATGGGGTCGCAAAGAATCGGACACAACTGAGCGCCTAATCACACAGTTATCTATCTTATACATAGTATCAGTAGTATGTATATGTCAGCATTAACCTCTCAATTCAGTCCACCCCTTGTTTGGTGTCCATATATTTATTCTCTATGTTTTTGTCTCTATTTCAATGTGACTAGTTTCAAAATATATGTATCCATATAATCATAGTTTATCTCATAAACATATCCGTCACCTCCAAAAGCTTTTATGTCATATTAAAAGAACTCATTATTAATAAAAAATTATTTTATGGTTAATTTACTCTCAAAAATGAGCTTATTGTTATTTAGAATAATCTAAACTACTGTTGAAGTTCCCTTTATTTAAATCTTAAAAAGAATTATTCATGAAAACCAAAGTGTTATTCTGTTTTGTATTATTAGTCAACACACATTTTTATGATTTTGCGCAGGCTGTTGTTTTGAAATTATTTTTACTTCCTTGAAAAGCTTTCTTTGGGAAAAAAATGTTGTACATTGAAGCCTAAGGCTTGCAGAAAAGTAATTGTTCAAAAGGGAAAAAAAAAACTTGGTTTATGACATTAAATAATAATAGTTTGAACCATAAAAAATTGCATATGCTTAGAAACATGTTGATATTCAAAACCGTGATGTCATATGATTCCACCTAACTCTTGCTGGATCTCGAGGAATGCATGGTCATAGGATTTTTGTTGTGTCCCAAGAGACTCCCTGAATTCTCTCAAAGAGACTCTATTCCTTTTCCAAGGAAATGAAGCATATTTTATTAAACATGCCCTTGTTTAAAGAACATGCATTACAACACTCAAGGAAAAAACAGGAGCTAACGTTAAGATTTTTCTCAGATCTTCACCACATGGAAAAAGTGCTAATTAGTGACAGTACATAATTTGAACAATTGCTACTGACAAAGTTCTTCATCAACCTATGTTTCAAGGTTCCAACAAGTTCCCTTGATTTGAAATTAAATCAGTTTCATGCAAAGAAACTCAGAATAATGGAAATCCCCATCAAATATTATAGAAATAGGTAGTTTGGTCAGCCACAGATTACATCTCATTACCATTTAATCTTTTTTGGAGCTTCCCAGGTGGTGGTAAAGAACCTCCCTGCCAATGCTATAGTCCTAAGAGATGTGAGTTCTATCTCTGGATTGGGAAGATCCCCTGGAGAAGAAAATGACAACCTGCTCCAGTATTCTTGCTTGGAAAATCCCACGGACAGAGGAGCCTGGAGGGCTACAGTCCATGGAGTCACGAAGAGCAGGATACAACTTGAAGCGACTTAGTGTACACACACATGCCATTTATATTTTATTAAAATAACATACTTCTGCACAAACTAGATTTTTCTTGTTGTAATAGTGGTTTTAACTAAAAAACATACGTTAAACCAATACACGTGCAAAGAACAATATTTAAAATAACGTTATTTCCTCCTTATCATCTGGCCTAGACTCAAATGCTGCTTCTATAGACATCAGGCTATAATAACTTAAAATATATTACATTTATTCTTTAAAGTGTATGTATAATGCAGAACAGTGAACACAGTATGTTTTCAGTAAATGTTTTGGGAAGAGAATAACCCATAAGAGAATAAAGGTACAAGAAAGAATGAAAAGATGTTTGAAATTTCCTACTCACTTTGTATATAAGAAAGCAACATTCATAAACAAATTAAGAATGTACAATATGGGTNGCACAAGATTTCCCATTATTTATTTTTCAAAATTATGCACAGGAGTGTATTTCATCTTAGGTAAGATATATTTGAATAAACTGCAATGATCTGCCAGTATATTGAAGATTCTTCTATCTTACAATGACCTTTAAAGAGCATTCTTTCAACATAAAGGAAACAAAATGTTCTTATTGAAGTGAAATTAATTATCTTTGCCATCAAAAACAATTCATCAAATTATGTATCTCACAGTGCTATACACTCTACATTAAGAATTTTAAAAAACATATGAGTATCCTAAGAATCAGTGCTGTAAAATAAATTATACTGATATTGAATTAAAAAATAGACTTGATGGTTTTCAAAAATAGGACAAAAATAAACACTAAAAATATTACAGTTATGCTTTGATTTATGTTTTTTTATTTAAAAAGTAAAGATTTTCTTCCTATTAACACAACCAGAGTAGAATGTGAATGCAGGTGCAATCCACAAGTCCAGTATGGTACAAGTTCCAGTTTGAAAAATGCTGTTAACTATTATAAAGAAAACTCTGTGTGTGTGTGTGCGCACACTTGCGCGTGCATGTGTGTAAATAAAGAAGCCTTACATTAGGCACATTCTGTGGAAATGTTACTCCCAAGTTCCTATGATTTCCAAGAGATACGTTCTTATAGGATTATAAATTTTATAGCCAAGCAAAATTTTAGATGAGCTGTTTTGCTGTCTTCTTTGTTTTCATTTCTCTATTATTATTTTATTGCCTTGGTGCTTTAAGGTGGTCACCAGAATGTCAAAGGACTTATTAAATCTTTTCATATTCCATCCAAAATGTTTAACCAGTGAGGGAAATAGGGCATAGTACTAATTTTAACCTAAACTTTGAGAGAAACCCAATGATATTCTCTCACAAAGCATAAATATTTGCACAATGGATTGCTAACAAGACCTTCAGCTTCTCTGTGAACACAGGAGAAAACTAAATACCAAAATGCATGGAGGCACCAAGGTTAGCATTATATATATATATATATGGGCCTCCCTTGTGGCTCAAATGGCAAAGAATCTGCTTGCAGTGCAAGAGACCTGGGTTCGATCATAGGTTGGGAAAACACACTGGAGAAAGGAATGCCTGCCCAGCCCAGTATTTTTGCCCAGAGAATTCTCTGGACAGAGGAGCCTGGCGAGCTACAGGGCATGGAGTCACAAAGAGTCAACCATAGCTGAGTGACTAACACACACACACTGAATATGTGTATACACTATATGTTATACAACATTATCTATAATTATATGTATATAATTTTATATTTCACTGTTTTAAAAGTTATTTTGAACCAATTGTCCAGTTTGAGACAAAATCAGTATCAAAAGCTAAAGTTCCATTTTTAAATTAAAATAAGAGGGAGCATTAAATAATACCCACTGATAATTAGAATTTTCAAACATATTATTTTCAGGAAAAAATTAAATTGGGGCTCTAAGGCTCCAGACATGGAGACCAGAAACAGGCTAACACAAACACATACGAGTTTCACTCTTTCAGTTTCTACTTCTGTGTTTGGTTATTTTTCCTAGAAATATAATATTTGTCTTCAACATCCCTCACTAGAATTCTGTTCAGAATAGATGGAATGTGTGTTGGGAGTTCGAAACACATGCTCTAGACATCAGTATGCTACAGAAAAATTTCAGCATTTCCTTCCTTCTTCCAAACTCAGATAATCTCTATTATTATAAGTGTAAGTAAGTAGGTGTAGTCGCTCAGTCGTGTCCGACTCTTCGCGACCCCACGGACTGCAGCCCACCAGGCTCCTCTGTCCATGGGATTCTCCAGGCAAGAGTACTGGAGTGGGTTGCCATTTCCTTCTCCAGGGGATCTTCCCGACCCAGGGATTGAACCTGGGTCTTGCGCACCACAGGCAGATGCTTTATCATGTAAGACCAATTTTCTTTTTAAAATGCTGTAATGTTCATAAATGTTTGCAATGCTGGCATTTTAATTAGTCTATATTATCTCACCATAGGAAAATATATTTGAAATGGTAGAAAAAAATTAGAAAAGAAAAGCATTTCCCACCATCTAGAGATTCTGGCAACTTACTAGCATTAGCAAAGCTATTTGTGGTCTTTCCCCTTTGCTGGTTACACACTGAAGTACCTTCTATATGTAGAAACCATATACGAAAACCATATGCACATGTTTTCAGAGGCTGTTCTTTCACTTTATTCTTAATCTTGGTATAATCTTTAAATGCTTCAAGATTTGTAAAACTTATTACTTCAGGTTTAACTTTTATTCAGCTTACTATTATAAATTACAATTAGTACAGGTTATTAGAAATCTGTGTGTAATTATAGAATATATAACTTAATATATTGCAGTGAGTTAAATGAACCTAAAGTCTGTCATACAGAGTGAAATAAGTCAGAAAGAGAAAAACAAACATGGTATATTAATGTATACAAATAGAATCTAGAAAAAAAATGGTACTGATGAACTTACTTTCAGGGCAGGAATAGAGATGCAGACACAGAGAATAGATTTGTGGGCACAGCAGAGGAAAGCGAGGGCAGGATGCATGCTGATAGAATATAGCACATATGTATACATATGGCTGATTCACAATGTTGTGCAGCAGAAATGTAGCCATTGTAAAACAATTATACTCTAATTAAAAATAATCATTTAAAAAGATGTGGTGGTTTGGTTTGAGTTGCTTTGGCTGTGAACCCAATCCTGAGCAATAGCTGGGACAAACGAAGATAAGGGTCTTGCATTCTTGACATGAGAAATATATAAGAGCATCTCTTACACATGGAGGGCTGAGAGAAACGTCACTCAACAAGTACGGCTTCTGAAGGCTAACATCAGATAATTAATAACGCTGCAATATAGTCAATGATGTCATTTATTTATTCAGTATATGTATATTTATTCCATGCCTACTCTGTCTCAGGCACCGTGCTGTATGCACACAACAAATGTGGAACGATTCAGTGAAGGAGACAACAAGAAAGGAATCAGGGCATAAACAAATCCATAATTTCTGATTTTCACAAAGAAGAGAAAGGAGTAAAAAAAAAAAAAATTGAGAGCTTGAAGCAGGACATAAGGAGAATACCTGATTTAGTTTTAAAAATCAGGCAAGATGTCTCCGAGAAAGTGACAGGTAACTAACCACGTGAATAAACACGTGAGCACCCTTCTGTGCACTCTCCATGATGTGCTCTGTTTTACGGTGCATGCTAAAGTACAAAGTGCGCTTATCTTCATTCAAAATTCTTCCAACCCATTCATTGGATGGTCAGAATATAAAAACGAAAAGAGAGAGCTCTATACATTCCATCTGCATTTAAGGGGCATGCTGCTAAGTCATTTGGTTGTGTTTGACTCTTTGCGACCCCATGGACTGTAGCCCGCCAGGCTCCTCTGGCCATGGGATTCTCCAGGCAAGAATACTCAAGTGGGTTGCCACGCCCTCCTCCAGGGGATCTTCACAAACCAGGGATCGAACCCCAGTCTCTTAGATCTCCTGCATCAGCAGGTGGGTTCTTTACCGCTAGCACCATCTGAGAAGCCCATTTAGAGGGTGCAATTGAAAATTCTGAAACTAGAATCTGCTATTTCCTTAGACCTCTATTCAATAGACACACTTTCCTTTATTGGGTCCTGTTTTTATAAGAAGAGCTATAAATCTTAAGAAGCAAATCAAAAGGGAATCGCACATTTGGAAGAACATACACATTTTGGCTGTGTGAAAGATAAATGCAATGTGTCTTCCTTTGATCAGAGAGGAGCCTCTGAAGAATTAACTCCACAGTCAGCACAGAGGGGTAATTCGTTCAGCATCTTTGAATTTCATTCTGACTTTTTAAATGACGCACGCTCCTCTGATATTTTAAAGATCACTTGTCATTACATGTTCCTAATTTGTCATTTGATAGATTCAAACAGCCCTGAAGAAGCATCTCTGATTCAAAAGAATGATTCTTTAATTTCAGGCCCCCCTCTACTTCCCATCAATGTGGCAGGGTGTCCCAGCTGAGCTCAAACCAAGATTCCGTTTGAATGTTTGTGAAACGGGGAGTCTGTGCAGCTCTCTGGCATATATTTTTATGATTGGCTCAAGGGCTCTTAGGAGTGTTCGCTGGATTTAGGGGTGGAAACAGATGGAGATCTGTGCAAAAGTGTGATATACAGAGAGTGGGTGGAGGGAGCAGAGAGATAAACAGAGGCAGAGCGAGATGCAGAAAGTGATGAAATGGCTTTTGACTGCCCACATGGCAGATTCTTTTTGCGAGAGTTCTGTAGTGAGAGTGAATGTATTAAGGTCCTCCCGAGAATTGGCGCTTGCAATTTTGGAGAGTGAGAAGTTCAATGAACTTCTCTCTACAAGATGAAGACTCAGGGAAGCCAGTGCTATGATTTAGTCTGAGTCCAAAGCCCCGAGGGGCACGTAAACCTGTGTTTGTTCATATCCAAGTCAAAGAACTGGAGAAGATGGGACAAGAGGTCCCAATTCGAACAGGCAGGCAGGAAGCGAAAGTGATTAAATCTTCATTCCTCTAACTTTTGTTCCATTTGACGACTCTTAATAGATTAGATGATGTCCACTCACATTGGGGAGATTAATCTGCTGAGTCCACAGAGGCAGAACCAATCAAATCTAGAAAAATCCCTCACAAGTACACCTAGAAATAATGCTTCATCTGGGCATTTCATTGATGATCGTGTTGACATGAAAAATTAATACTGTAGTAGTGTTAGAATCAGAAGTATTTTAACAACAGCAACTACAACAGTGAAACCTTTCCAGAAGCAGCTAGATCAGGATTACAGAAACGAGTGAAATCCAGAATTGAGTTGGGGTTATTGCTTCCTTTCTCCATCTCAGAAACATTGCTGTTTTGTTTCGTGAACTTATTCTCTGAGGGCTTCCTTAATGGCTCAAATGGTTCAGAATCGGCCTGCCATGCAGGAGACCTGGGTTTGATCCCTGGGTTGGAAAGATCCCCTGGAGAAGGGAATGGCAATTCACTCCAGTATTCTTGCCTGAAGAATTCCATCGACAGAAGAACGTGTCAGGCTACAGTCCATCAGTTGCAGAGTCAGACAAGACTGAGCAATTAACACAAACGCATACTCTGACGGCTGATATACCAGCAGAGGCAGAGGACGGTAACTTGCTGAAGCCAGAACAGATGATATCATGTGGAAATTATCAGAAACACATGGAAGTATCAACAGCAAATCTCAGAGCAGATTATTTGAAACCACCAAAAGTCCCTGGCGCTGAGTTCCTGTAGTTATAAAAGGTCTAGTAATTAACAGTGTAGTCACTCAGTCGTGTCCAGCTCTTTGCAACCCCATGGACTGTAGCCTGCCACTTGCCTTTGTCTATGGGATTCTCCAGGCAAGATTACTGGAAAAGGTGGCCACTTCCTACGCCAGGGGATCTTCCCGACCCAGAGACTGATTCCGAGGCTGCTGCATTGCAGGCAGATTCTATACCATCTTAGCCAACAGAGAAACCCAAGTTCTACTAATTAGTTCACAACACTTACGTATGTACTGCTTCTTCATACACCGATGGTAAAAGTGTAAAGGAGGAGACGTTCTCATGACCTTGGGTTGTGTGATAACAAATTCATTATCACACCCGAGTGTAAATGAGGAATAGGGAGGAACATTTCAATAAGTTAATGGTGAATCACCAACAAAACCCAGTCAATCGATTCACTACTGTTTTCACTCTTTAGGTAGTTTGTTGACTTTTTACAGATACAGTCACAGTTTTAAAACATGATTTATGGAGGAATCTTCCCATGTACTTTTTTAATGCCATGTGATTGATGCTTTTAATGAAATTATAAAAAAGATGTTTCCAATATTGTAGTTAAAACTTTAAAGTGTAGGATTTAATCTTGGTATCCAATTTCACTCTTACCTTATTAAAGACACAAATCTGAAAATCACCAATTAATTAGGTGACATTTTTAGGTTACTTCTACTCTTGACTTCCTTGAAATAATTGGGTCAATTTATTTTACCACCTGTCTTCCAAAAAGTTGACTTAGTCTTTGTTATATGTTCTAACCTAGTGGCACATATTAAAAAAAAATACAAAAACCCCAAACGAGTTGTGAAAGAGTATGTATATTTTAAACGCTCTCAACACTTTTTGTCATCTCACCTTTACTCCCAGAACCTTTCCATTCCTCCACCAAGTTGTTGTTATTTAGTCTCTAAGTTATGTCCGTCTCTTTGTGACCCTGTGAACTATAGCATAGCAGCATTCTCTGTCCATGGGATTTCCCAGGCATAGTTATTGGAGTGGGTTGTCTTTCCCTTCTCCAGGGGATCCTCCTGACTTGAGGATCCAACCCACATCTCCTGCATTGGCAGGTAGATTCTTTACCACTGAGCCACCTAGGAAGCCCCTCCATCAAGTGGTAGAAACTGTTTCTCCTCTTCTTGAACTTGGTGGATCGTATCTTTGTGAAAGCTAAAAGTAATAGAGTAAGAAAGAAGCAAGGCTATGTGATTGAATTTAGACCATAAAATGGGATAGGACTTTTCTCTCTGTATCTTATATTTATTGTGAAGTTTAATACACATGGAGAAACCCATGGGGAGAGAAAATGAACTCTCAGCCCTCATCTTTAGCTGATCTCCTGGTCATCAACCAGTCAAAACTCTATGGTGAGAAATAGATCATCTTGGAAATGGACCCTCCAGCCTCTAGGAAATTGTCTCAGTTGATGCTGTGTGCACTGCCACTAAGCCAACAGAACTTAATATGCAATATATGCCACATATTATAATAACATATTATATAGGCATATGTCACTATCAGAAAAGACTCTGATGCTGGGAAAGACTGAAGGCAAAAGAAGTAGAGGGTGGCAGAGGATAAGATGGTTAGATAGCGTCAGCAACTCAGTTGACATGAATCTGAGCAAACTACGGGAGATAGTGAAAGAGAGGGAAGCTTGTTGTTCTGCAGTCCCTGGGATCACAGCACAACTTAGTGGCTGAACAACAACAACAAATATATCACAAGGTTTATAATGTCATACACCATCCATGGTAAACTCTTCTGCTGAGTGTGAACTGGACAAATACTTTTGAGTCTTTGCAGAGCTGACTTCTTCTATCACCAGGTTCCTCATTCATCGTTTCTGTCCCCTGCCAACAACCCTCCTTCACATCTCCTCAATCAGCTTATGCAAGCTGACCACTGTGTTTTATTAGCTTGAATTTTAAGTGTTAAATTTCAGGAAAAGGAAGGAAATTGATTGCATATGCTATGTACCAAGCACCACTAAATGTTTTACTATTAAATTAAAATTATTTAGTTTTACTGTCCTTTATTTTGTTTTGTTGCTGTGGGTTGCTTTGTGGGTTTATTTGTTTTGTTGACAAACATACTTTGTAGACCTTTGAAGTACAGAAGTGCTTTTTTTTTCTGCAACATCCCTGCTGCAAAATTCTCCTAGGAGATGCGGGCGGCGGTGAACACACCTCAGTACATTCAAGCTTAAGAAGGTTATTGAAAAGAACTTGAAGACAGGGTACTCACTGGAATATTAACCGTATGCCTCTTCCCATCGCTTAGAGAAGTAGTCTCAAAACAACTTGCTCCTGTCACAATAGCAGGACATAAACAGAACTTACACGGTCCCTGTACTGTCAGGAAATAAGAATTTGAACATCAGTATATCTAGTTACACACTTAAAAATATATCACCAGCAATTCAAATATCGTCAGTTTGTGATATTATTTCATCATTATAGAAGTATATAAATAGAGTGTCTAATATTTTCTTCCCATGCTTCATTAAAGAACACCCTCTAACTTGGTTTAGAGAAATCCTTGGGCATCCCTCGTGGCTCAGCTGGAAAAGAATCCACCCACAATGCAGAAGACCTGGGTTTGATCCCTGGGTTGGGAAGATCCCCAGGGGAGGGTACAGCTAACCACTCTAGGATTCTGGCCTGGAGAATTCCATGGACATTATAGTCCAAGGGGTTGCAGAGAGTCAGACATGACTAAGTGCTTTCACTTCACTTCATTTTCCTCTGTTACTCAGTGGCTGTTTTTGCAATGGCTGTGCCATTTGTGAATAAGGTTTTCTTCTTTATTTCTCATCATATATGAGTTGACCAATAAATATTGTTTCTTTAAAACATTCATGTATTCCCAATCTGTAGTGAGATTGTAATGACTTTGGAGCATTCCCCTAGATAAACAAACGATTTAGTCTATAATCAAAATTATTATTTAGCTTACGGGACATAATATATGGTATGAAATTCTGTTTACATTTTTTCAATACGATATTATCTTTCTACCTGAGAAGGCTCATAATAGTATAGATGATGCTATCAGATGTGGTATTTCAATGGCATCAGCCATTTCTATGTGTGTGTGTTAGCTGCTTGATCGTGTCTGACTCCTTGCAACTCCATGGACTGTAGCCCACCAGGCTCCTCTGTCCATGGAATTCTCCAGGCAAGAATACTGGAGTCCACTGCCATTTCCCTCTCCGGGGTGGGGGCGGGGGGAGGAAATCCTGAACCCTGGTCTGTAGGACAGCACAGGAAGATTGTTTACTCTCTGAGCCACCAGGGAAGGCCTCAGACATTTCTAACCACTCAGATTCAGTCTTAACATGTATACAAAAGCGTCACATATAAAAAGAAAGGGAAGGCAGATAGGCGGTAGAAAAAATATTGGCTCTACCTAAAGAAACTAAAGACCTATATATAGAAAACTATAAAACACTGATGAAAGAAATCAAAGAGGACACTAATAGATGGAGAAATATTCCGTGTTCATGGATTGGAAGAATTAATATTGTGAAAATGAGTATACTACCCAAAGCAATCTACGAATTCAATGCAATCCCTATCAAACTACCAGAGGTATTTTTCACAGAACTAGAACAAATAATTTCAAGATTTATATGGAAATACAAAAAGCCTCGAATAGCCAAAGCAATCTTGAGAAAGAAGAATGGAACTGGAGGAATCAACTTGCCTGACTTCAAGCTCTACTACAAAGCCACAGTCATCAGTACAGTATGGTACTGGCACAAAGACAGAAATATAGATCAATGGAACAAAATAGAAAGCCAAGAGATAAATCCACACACCTATGGACACCTTATCTTTGATAAAGGAGGCAAAAATATACAATGGAGTAAAGACAATCTCTTTAACAAGTGGTGCTGGGAAAATTGGTCAACAACTTGTAAAAGAATGAAACTAGATCACTTTCTAACACCACACACAAAAATAAACTCAAAATGGATTAAAGATCTAAATGTAAGACCAGAAACTATAAAACTCCTAGAGGAGAACATAGGCAAAACACTCTCTGACATAAATCACAGCAGGATCCTCTATGATCCACCCCCCAGAATTCTGGAAATTAAAGCAAAAATAAACAAATGGGATCTAATCAAAATTAAAAGCTTCTGCACAACAAAGGAAAATATAAGCAAAGTGAAAAGACAGCCTTCTGAATGGGAGAAAATAATAGCAAATGAAGCAACTGACAAACAACTAATCTCAAAAATATACAAGCAACTTATGCAGCTCAATTCCAGAAAAATAAATGACCCAATCAAAAAATGGGCCAAAGACCTAAATAGACATTTCTCCAAAGAAGACATACGGATGGCTAACAAACACATGAAAAGATGCTCAACATCACTCATTATCAGAGAAATGCAAATCAAAACCACAATGAGGTACCACTTCACACCAGTCAGAATGGCTGCGATCCAGAAGTCTGCAAGCAATAAATGCTGGAGAGGGTGTGGAGAAAAGGGAACCCTTTTACATTGTTGGTGGGAATGCAAACTAGTACAGCCACTATGGAGAACAGTGTGGAGATTCCTTAAAAAATTGCAAATAGAATTGCCTTATGACCCAGCAATCCCACTGCTGGGCATACACACCGAGGAAACCAGAATAGAAAGAGACACATGTACCCCAATGTTCATCGCAGCACTGTTTATAATAGCCAGAACATGGAAACAACCTAGATGTCCATCAGCAGATGAATGGATAAGAAAGCTGTGGTACATATACACAATGGAGTATTACTCAGCCATTAAAAAGAATACATTTGAATCAGTTCTAAGGAGATGGATGGAACTGGAGCCGATTATACAGAGTGAAGTAAGCCAGAAAGAAAAACACCAATACAGTATACTAACGCATATATATGGAATTTAGAAAGATGGGGATGATGACCCTGTATGCGAGACAACAAAAGAGACTCAGATCTATAGAGTGAACTTTTGGACTCTGGGGGAGAGAGAGAGGGAGAGGGTGGGATGAGATGGGAGAATGGCATTGAAACATGTATACTATCAAGTAAGAAACGAATCGCCAGTCGATGTCCGATGCAGGATGCAGGATGCTTGGGACTGGTGCAAGGAGAGGACCCAGAGGGATGGTATGGGGTGGGAGGTGGGAGGGGATTCATGTTTGGGCACGCTTGTACACTCGTGGTGAATTCATGTCAATGTCTGGCAAAACCAATACAGTAATGTAAAGTAAACTAAAGTTAAAATAAAAATTAAAAAAAAAATAAAAAAAAAGAAAGGGAATTCTTTTAAACTCTTTCAGCAAGCAAGCCAATGGTCTTTCTTCTGGCCAAAACCTAATATTTTACTTATAATGCCATAAAATTAAATCTGCCCTTCTTTCACTAATTCCATATTGTTTATAGCTTCCCATTAGTGTACTTTCTAGGGTGCATGCAGTTTTGATCATTTAAATCATAGATACGTGTCAACTATTTTCCAGAATTTGAGCCCATTTTTCCTCTTTCTAATATACTATTTTGTGTTTCATATTTGAACTTTGTGAAACTCCTATAGAAGTTGAGACAACCTCTTAGATTCATATAGTGGATAATATTTTATACTTACTTCAGTAGTACTGACTTTCAACTGCTATAATTTTAATCCTATCTAAAAGCAACAATCAAAAACGATGTGACTCACTAAAGAAAATAAATAGCTTAAATCCATGGATGTGGCGTACATATCTTTTTTCAATTCAACTGCGCTGAATTTGTCATCTAATCTTTTCTAAAATGCACAGCAGGAACTTTACAAGGTCCCATTAGAAGCAATCACTGCATGATCAAACATGGGGAAGAAAAGGAGCTTTGTATTTTCAAACAGAAATAGGATTTAAAGAACAACCTATGATCAGTGGTCTGTTATTTTTCTTTGGGCCTTAAACTTTGATTTCTCTTATGAATTCGTAGGCTATTAAAGCTTCAGATGTTTATTGACTAAGTCACTAAAGTGTAGAAAATTAGCACAGAGAGTTTGAAATAATTTATATATTTTTCCAAGATTTTTAAAATTAAAAAGAGGAACAAGTTTAGAGTTTATTAAAGAGAAAACAGATATTTTTCAGTAGTTAAAGAAGACTATAGTGCTGACAGGTTGTTTATTAAAAACAGTTTAGTATTTTCAAAGTGGAGACATCACCAGAAATTCTGTTCCTATACATGTGAAAGGCAATATATGTTAGCTCTAAAAAGTTTGGTAGAAACCAACACAATATTGTAAAGAAATTATCCTCAAATTAAAAATAAAATTTTTAAAAGTAAATAAGAATACAGATTAGCAAAAGGCTTGTGACCATAACCCTATTACAATGTGTATGTGCGCATATTATCTCCACATTCCTCGGTTTCCCTCTTTCCCTCCATCTTACTGTCTACCTACCTATCATTTATCTATCTATCTATGTTTTTGTTTATTCAATTTATCTATATCATCTGGCTTACTATATAATAATCATACCATTTTACAATTTAATTTTGTCATTTAACCCTACTGCACAACTATAGATGGATATAGTCTAACATAATGCAGCTTTATCCACTAATTGTATCATGTCCTGGTAATATGTCAGTCTGTTACAATGCAACCTGTATTTATTTTGAGGAAACTAAGAAGCTTCATATAATAGTAAAAAGCCATCAGTGATTTGTAATCTTTTAGCTGGGGGAGGTTCCTGCCTCTATGTTGAAGGCTACTGACTGAGAAGGGTAGTGGCTGTTGAAGGTGAGGTGGCTGCAGCAGTTTCTTCAGTTCAGTCTGTTCAGTTCAGTTGCTCAGTCATGTCCGACTCTTTGCGACCCGTTGAATCGCAGCACGCCAGGCCTCCCTGTCCATCACCATCTCCTGGAGTTCACTTAGACTCACGTCCATTGAGTCAGTGATGCCATCCAGCCATCTCATCCTCTGTCGTCCCCTTCTCCTCCTGCCCCCAACCCTCCCAGCATCAGAGTCTTTTCCAATGAGTCAACACTTCGCATGAGGTGGCCAAAGTACTGGCGTTTCAGCTTTAGCATCATTCCTTCCAAAGAAATCCCAGGGCTGATCTCCTTTAGAATGGACTGGTTGGATCTCCTTGCAGTTCAAGGGGCTCTCAAGAGTCTTCTCCAACACCACAGTTCAAAAGCATCAATTCTTCGGCACTCAGCTTTCTTCACAGTCCAACTCTCGCATCCATACGTGACCACTGGAAAAACCATACCCTTGACTAGACAGACATTAGTCGGCAAAGTAATGTCTCTGCTTTTGAATATGCTATCTAGGTTGATCATAACCTTCCTTCCAAAAACTAAGCGTCATTTAATTTCATGGCTGAGGTTACCATCTGCAGTGATACTGGAGCCCCAAAAAATAAAGTCTGACACTGTTTCCACTTTCCCCATCTATTTCCCATGAAGTGATAGGACCGGATGCCATGATGTTCATTTTTTGAATGTAGAGCTATAAGTCAACTTTTTCATTCTCCTCTTTCACTTTCATCAAGAGGCTTTTTAGTTCTTCTTCACTTTCTGCCATAAGAGTGGTGTCATCTGCATATCTGAGATTATTGATATTTCTCCTGGCAATCTTGACTCCAGCTTGTGCTTCTTCCAGTCCAGCATTTCTCATGATGTACTCTGCATAGAAGTTAAATAAGCAGGGTGACAATATACAACCTTGATGTACTCCTTTTCCTATCTGAAACCAGTCTGTTGTTCCATGTCCAGTTCTAACTGTTGCGTCCTGACCTGCATATAGGTTTCTCAAGAGGCAGGTCAGGTGGCATTCCCATCTCTTTCAGAATTTTCCACAGTTTATTGTGATCCGCACAGTCAAAGGCTTTGGCATATTCAATAAAGCAGAAATAAATGTTTTTCTGAAACTTCCTTGCTTTTTCCATGATCCAGTGGATACTGACAATTTGATCTCTGGTGCCTCTGCCTTTTCTAAAACCAGCTTGAACATCTGGAAGTTCATGGTTCACGTATTGCTGAAACCTGGCTTGAAGAATTTGAGCATTACTTTACTAGCATGTGAGATAAGTGCAATTGTGTGGTAGTTTTAGCATTCTTTGACATTGCCTTTCTTTGGAATTGGATGAAAACTGACCTTTTCCAGCCCCATGGCCACTGCCGAGATTTCCAAATTTTCTGACATATTGAGTGCAGCACTTTCACAGCATCATCTTTCAGGATTTGAAATAGTTCAACTGGAATTCCATCACCTCCAGTAGCTTTGTTCGCAGTGATGCTTTCTAAGGCCCACTTGACTTCACATTCCAGGATATCTGGCTCTAGGTGAGTGATCATACCATCGTGATTATCTTGGTCATGAAGAACTGTTTTGTATAGTTCTTCTGTGTATTCTGCCACCTCTTCTTAATATCTTCTGCTTCTGTTAGGTCCATACCAGTTCTGTCCTTTATCAAGCCCATCTTTGTATGAAATGTTCCTTTGGTATCTCTAATTTTCTTGAAGAGATCTCTAGTCTTTCCCATTCTGTTGTTTTCCTCTATTTCTTTGTATTGATCACTGAGGAAGGCTTTCTTATCTCTACTTGCTATTCTTTGGAACTCTGCATTCAGATGCTTATATCTTTCCTTTTTTCTTTTGCTGTTCGCTTCTCTTCTTTTCACAGCTAAGCACTTTCTTAAAATAAGACAAAAATAAAGTTTGCACATCCACTGACCCCTCCTTTGACTTGAACTATTAAGTACCACTGTTCAGTTCAATTCAGTTGCTCAGTTGTGCCCAACTCTTCATGACCTCATGGACGGCAGCATTCCAGGCCTCCCTGTCCTCCACAAGCTCCCGGAGTTTACCAAAACTCATGTCCAATGAGTCGGTGATGCCATCCAACAATCTTATCCTCTGTCATCCCTTTCTCCTGCCTTCAATCATCCCCAGCATCAGGGTCTTTTCCCAGTGAGTCGGCTCTTCACATCAGCTGGTCAAAGTACTGGAGCTTCAGCTTAAACATCAGGCCTTTCAATGAACACCAGGACTGATCTTTAAGATGGACTGGTTGGATGTCCTTGTGGTCCAAGGGACTCTCAAGAGTCTTCTCCAACACCTCAGTTCAAAAGCATCAATTCTTCGGTGCTCAGCTTTCTTTACAGTCCAACCCTCACATCCATACATGACTACTGGAAAAACCATAGCCTTGACTAGATGGAACTTTGTTGACAAAGTAATGTCTCTGCTTTTTAACATGCTGTCTAGGTTGGTCATAACTTTCCTTCCAAGGAGTAAGCGTCTTTTAATTTCATGGCTGCAGTCACCATCTGTAGTGATTTTGGAGCCCAGAAAATAAAGGCTGCCACTGATCCACTGTTTCCCCTTCTATTTACCATGAAGTGATGGGACCGGATGTCATAATCTTAGTTTTCTGAATGTTGAAAGCTCTAAGCCAGCATTTTCACTCTCCTTTTTAACTTTCAAGAGGCTCTTTCGTTCTTCTTCACTTTCTGCCATAAGGATGGTGTCATCTGCATACCTCAGGTTATTGATATTTCTCCCGACAATCTTGATTCCAACTTGTGCTTCTTCCAGTCCAGCGTTTCTCATGATGTACTCTGCATGGAAGTTAAATAAGCAGGGTGACAATATATAGCCTTGACATATTCCTTTTCCTATCTGGAACCAGTCTGTTGTTCCATGTCCAGTTCTAACTGTTGCTTCCTGGCCTGCATATAGGTTTCTCAAAAGGCAGGTCAGGTGGACTGGCATTCCCATCTCTTTCAGAATTTTCCACAGTTTACTGTGATCTGCACAGTCAAAGGCTTTGGCATAGTCAATAAAGCAGAAATAGATGTTTTTCTGGAACTCTCTTTTCCATGATCCAGCAGGTGTTGGCAATTTGATCTCTGGCTCCTCTGCCTTTCTAAAATCAGCTTGAATATCTGGAAGTTCACTGTTCACATATTGCTGAAGCCTGGTTGGAGAACTTTAAGCATTACTTTATTAGTGTGTGAGATGCAATTGTGCGCTAGTTTGAGCATTCTTTTGCATTGCCTTTCTTCAGGATTGGAATGAAAACTAACCTTTTCCAGTCCTGTGGTCACTGCTGAGTTTTCCAAATTTTCTGATATATTGAGTACAGCACTTTCACAGCATCATCTTTCAGGATTTGAAATAGTTCAACTGGAATTCCATCACCTCCAGTAGCTTTGTTCACAGTGATGCTTTCTAAGGCCCAGTTGACTTCACATTCCAGGATGTCTGGCTCTAGGTGAGTGATCACGCCATCGTGATTATCTGGGTTGTGAAAATCTTTTCTTGTACAGTTTTTCTGTGTATTGCCACCTCTTCTTAATATCTTCTGCTTCTGTTAGGTCCATACCATTTCTGTCCTTTATTGAGACCATCTTTGCATGAAATGCTCCATTGGTATCTCTAATTTTCTTGGAGAGATCTCTAATCTTTCCCATTCTATTGTTTTCTCTATTTCTTTGCACTGATCACTGAGGAAGGCTTTCTTATCTCTCCTTGCTATTCTTTGGAACTCTGCATTCAAATGGGTATATCTTTCCTTTTCTCTTTTGCTTTTCACCTCTCTTCTTTTTACAGCTATTTGTAAGGCCCCCTCAGACAGCCATTTTTCTTCTTTGCATTTCTTTTTCTTGGGAATGTCTTGATCTCTGTCTCCTGTACAATGTCATGAACCTTGGTCCATAGTTCATCAGGCACTCTGTCTATCAGATCTAGTCCCTTAAAAATATTTTTCACTTCCACTGTATAATCATAAGAGATGTAATTTATGTCATACCAGAATGGTCTAGTGATTTCCCCCACTTTCTTCAGTTTAAGTCTGAATTTGGCAATAAGGAGTTCATGATCTGAGCCACAGTGAGTTCCTGGTCTTGTTTTTGCTGACTGTATAGAGCTTCTCCATCTTTGGCTGCAAAGAATATAATCAATCTGATTTCGGTGTTGACCATCTGGTGATGTCCATGTGTAGAGTCTTCTCCTGTGTTGTTGGAAGAGGGTGTTTGCTATGACCAGTGCATTCTCTTGGCAAAACTCTATTAGCCTTTGCCCTTCTTCATTCTGTATTCCAAGGTCAAATTTGCCTGTTATTCTAGGTGTTTCTTGACTTCCTGCTTTTGCATTCCAGTCCCCTATAATGAAGGACATCTTTTTTGGGTGTTAGTTCTAAAAGGTCTTGTAGGTCTTCATAGAACTATTCAACTTCATTACTGGTCAGGGCATATCCTTGGGTTACCGTCATATCGAATGGCTTGCCTTGGAAATGAACAGAGATCATTCTGTCTTTTTTGAGATTGCATTCAAGTAATGCATTCTGGACTCTTTTCTTGACTATGATCATTACTCCATTTCTTCTAAGGGATTCCTGCCCACAGTAGTAGATATAATGGTCATCTGAGTTAAATTCACCCATTCCAGTCCATTTTAGTTCGCTGATTCCTAACATGTCGATGTTCGATCTTGCCATTTCCTGTTTGACCCCTTCCAATTTGCCTTGATTTGCGGACTTAACATTCCAAGTTCCTATGCAATATTGCTCTTTACAGCATGGGACCTTCCTTCTTTCACCAGTCACATCTGCAACCAGGTGTTGGTTTTGCTTTGGCTCTGTTGCTTCATTCTTTCTGAGGTTATTTCTCCACTTATCTCAAGTAGCATATTGGGCACCTACCCGCTTGGAGTTCATCTTTTGGTGTCCTATCTTTTTGCTTTTTCATACTGTTCATGGGGTTCTCAAGGCAAGAAAACTGAATTGGTTTTCCATTCCTTTCTCCAGTGGATCACATTTTGTCAGAACTCTCCACCAATATCTGTCTGTATTGGGTGGCCCTACATGGAAAGCTTAGTTTCACTGAGTACCACTGTAGGGTTATTCAGTTCAGTTCAGTTCAGTTCAGTCGCTCAGTCATGTCTGACTCTCTGCGACCCCGTGAATAGCAGCACCCCAGGCCTCCCTGTCCATCACAATCTCCTGGAGTTCACTCAGACTCACGTCCATCGAGTCCTTGATGCCATCCAGCCATCTCATCCTGGATCGACCCCTTCTCTTCCTGGCCCCAATCCCTCCCAGCATCAGAGTCTTTTTCGATGAGTCAACTCTTCACATGAGGTAGCCAAAGTACTGGAGCTTCAGCTTTAGCATCATTCCTTCCAAAGAAATCCCAGGGCTGATCTCCCTCAGAATGGACTAGTTGGATCTCCTTGCAGTCCAAGGGACTCTCAAGAGTCTTCTCCAACACCACAGTTCAAAAGCATCAGTTCTTCGGTGCTCAGCCTTCTTCACAGTCCAACTCTCACATCCATACATGACCACAGGAAAAACCATAGCCTTGACTAGACGGACCTTAGCTGGCAAAGCAATGTCTCTGCTTTTGAATATACTATCTATGTTGGTCATAACTTTTCTTCCAAGGAGTAAGTGTCTTTTATTTTCATGGCTGCAGTCACCATTTGCAGTGATTTTGGAGCCCAAAAAAATAAAGTCTGTTTCCACTGTTTCCCCATCTATTTCCCATGAAGTGATGGAACCGGATGCCATGATCTTCGTTTTCTGAATGTTGAACTTTAAGCCAACTTTTTCACTCTCCTCTTTTCTCCTCTTTCACTTTCATCAAGAGGCTTTTTAGTTCCTCTTCACTTTCTGCCATAAGGGTGGTGTCATCTGCATATCTGTTATTGATATTTCTCCTGGCAATCTTGATTCCAGCCTGTGTTTCTACCAGTCCAGCATTTCTCATGATGTACTCGGCATAGAAGTTAAATAAGCAGGGTGACAATATACAGCCTTGATGGACTCCTTTTCCTATTTGGAACCAGTCTGTTGTTCCATGTCCAGTTCTAACTGTTGCGTCCTGACCTGCATACAGATTTCTCAAGAGGCAGGTCAGGTGGTCTGGTATTCCCATCTCTGAGAATTTTCCACAGTTTATTGTGATCCATACAGTCAAAGGCTTTGGCATAGTCAGTAAAGCAGAAATAAATGTTTTTTGGAACTCTGTTGTTTTTTCGATGATCCAGTGGATACTGACAATTTGATCTCTGGTGCCTCTGTCTTTTCTAAAACCAGCTTGAACATCAGGGAGTTCATGGTTCACGTATTGCTGAAGTCTGGCTTTGAGAATTTTGAGCATTACTTTACTAGCATGTGAGATGAGTGCAACTGTGTGGTAGTTTGAGCATTCTTTGGCATTGCCTTTCTTTGGAATTGGAATGAAAACTGACCTTTTCCAGTCCTGTGGCCACTGCTGAGTTTTCCAAATTTGCTGGCATATTGAGTGCAGCACTTTCACAGCATCATCTTTCAGGATTTGAAACAGCTCAACTGGAATTCCATCACCTCCAGTAGCCTTGTTCATAGTGATGCTTTCTAAGGCCCACTTGACTTCACATTCCAAGATGTCTGGCTCTAGATTAGTGATCACATCATCATGATTATCTGGGTTGTGAAGATCTTTTTTGTACAGGTCTTCCGTGTATTCTTGCCACCTCTTCTTAATATCTTCTGCTTCTGTTAGGTCCATACCATTTCTGTCCTTTATCAAGCCCATCTTTGCATGAAATGTTCCCTTGGTATCTCTAATTTTCTTAAAGAGATCTCTAGTCTTTCCCATTCTGTTCTTTTCCTCTATTTCTCTGCATTGATCGCTGAAGAAGTCTTTCTTATCTCTTCTTGCTATTCTTTGGAACTCTGCATTCAGATGCTTATATCTTTCCTTTTCTCCTTTGCTTTTTGCCTCTCTTCTTTTCACAGCTATTTGTAAGGCCTACCAGACAGCCATTTTGCTTTTTTGCATATCTTTTCCATGGGGATGGTCTTGATCCCTGTCTTCTGTACAATGTCATGAACATCAGTCCATAGTTCATCAGGCACTCTATCAGATCTAGGCCGTTAAATCTATTTCTCACTTCCACTGTATAATCATAAGGGATTTGATTTAAGTCATACCTGAATGGTCTAGTGGTTTTCCCTGTTTTCTTCAATTTGAGTCTGAATTTGGTAATAAGGAGTTCATGATCTGAGCCACAGTCAGCTCCTGGTCTTGTTTTTGTTGACTGTATAGAGCTTCTCCATCTTTGGCTGCAAAGAATATAGTCAATCTGATTTTGGTGTTGACCATGAGAACCCCATGAACAGCAGGGTTGTTAATTAACCTAATTTGAATGTTTCTGTGTTTTATGAAGTAAGGAGGCACCAAAAAAGGAATGGAGATGGGGGAAAGCATGTTGGTGGAACAGTCAAAACAAATACATTTATCAACTAACTTTGCTGTCTTTTATGTACTAGTTTGATGCTCCCATCCAAGACAATTATGATAGTAATGTCAAATATCACTGATCACAGATGACCTTAACATATATAATGCAAAAGTTTAAAATTGAAAGTGAATCAATGTTCATTTCTTCACATGTCCAACTAAACCAGCTTTACCTACAGTTGAGAGGGGGTTTTTAAAAAGCTGTAGATTAACAATTTTCTTAAATACAACTTTTGATTTTTACTCATTTATTCAATATCTAGATTAAAATATTTTGTTCTGACAGTGGTTTGCCTAAAGATCCTGTGGAAACATATTTTGAGCTCTCAAAGGCATCCCTCGTAGCTCAGTCGGTAAAGAATGTGCCTGCAGTGCAGGAGGCCTGGGTTCCATCCCTGGTTCAGGAAGATCCTCTGGAGAAGGAAATGGCCACCCACTTCAGTATGCTTGCCTGGAAAATCTCATGGACAGAAGAGCCTGGTGGGCTGCAGTCCATGGGGTCCCAAAGAGTCAGGCACAACTGGGTGACTGACACTTATACATGAAACACAGACAGATGACATCAAATATCAACTTGATTATAATACAGATCATTTCATTTGCAAATCTTGCTTCTCAGAACTAAGGGTGTTTTCTCAAAGATAGTGTGATTTTCTTTGTTTGTTTGGTGCCTATTTTGCAAATTGTGAATGAGAAGGTTGGGAAGGGGTAAAAGGAAAGCTCTATAGATTCAGAAGGAAAATTGGGAACCTAAGACTCTCAGTTTTATGCTCATTTTACCCAAATGCTTCCTACTATTCCTTGCACAACACTGCCATTGCTTGGGGAGTGTGTGCATGTGTGTGTGTGTCTGTGTGTGTGTGTGTGTGTGTGTGAGGAGAGACTTCAGAGTGTACAGCCTTTCTATACTAGATGTTACCTTGCTCTTAACAGACCATATTTATGCTGTGCTGAATTTCATAGACATAAAAACATCTAAAAATGTTTGCCTCTCAAGTGAATTCAATGACAAGAGAAAATGGTCTTTATACAGCATTTGCTTCATCCATAATGAATGCAAATGGGGTCAGATCTAGTCACCAAGTATAAGCCTTTTATTTTAGATTTAGTGTATGACAGGGATTCATTTTCTCTCCAGAAAGGTGATGCTAAATATTGACCATTTAAAACCTAATAAGATGCTGAGTGGAAGAGATTAATAAATCAAATGTATTAACATTGCAAATGTCTTTGAATGTTGCAGGTTGCCATCATAGCATGGATTTTATTTGACTCCATGGTACCATTATGCTAGCTGTTGCCCTAATTTTAGCTCATTGAATGCCTGATGAAATGTCATGTACGGTGAGTCCATTATAAGCACATCAACTCTTGCATCTGCAGTTTGCAAGTTTAGACAGTTATTCTTTCAAAGAACTCTTAATGGGCTTTAGCGTTTGATAAACTGTGAACTAGTTTACCTGGATAAGGCTCTTCTAGTCAAACAAGTGTACTTCCTCTTCTAATGTAAAGATCTCAGCAAAGTCAAATAAAGCAGTAGCACTTACATCAAACTCTCTATATATTATATGCAATATATATTTATTATATATTTATAGATATCAATATAAGAATCCATTTTCTCAAATAAAATATAAAATCAAAATGCCAATTCTATTTATTTAAAAGTAAGGAAGCCTTTAATAATAGTCGTAGTAGCAGCAGGACTTAAAGTAGGCATACTGCTAGTAGCAGTTGTAACAGATTTCCTTATGGAACACTTAGGTTAAAGAAAAAGGAAAGACTGCCATCGTCAAGATATTCAACCGCACAGCAACTCTCCGTGTAGGTAATATTTCCCTTCTTACAACTAAGGAGATTAAATTCCAAAGAAATTAATTCCTTTTGACAGAGTCATGGATTGAAGCAGAGCAGAGTCACGTTTGGAACCTAGAAGCAACTAGTTCCATAGTTACCCAGTTACTAAACCATCCAAATAGTGATGTGTCGATTGTTATTCCTTTCCGCCATGCCAATTTTATCTGTTATCGGCTCTGACTGATCATTGAGATTGTGAAAATCAGTGTATGTCTGAGGCAACACTACCGGTGTCAGAGCAATTGCCTAGATGTTCACTACCTTGGACACCATGTAGCTACTTCCCACCATCTTCAGGAATACATTTTCGTATGCTAAGTGAAGACTGGAAAGAAGCAAAGACACACTGAGGTTTTGACCTAATGTCTTGGTCTCAGCCACTCCTGGTAGACATAGTTCCCCAGAGGAAAACAAGTTCTTCATTTATACTCTCAATCTTCAAAAAATACAGTATCTTCAACCAACTACTCATTTAATATATGTTAATGATCAAAGCAAGTTCCATTTTATGATGCAATGACTCAAAAAATTATTCCACCAATTATAAGCAAATTATAGTTCCAATCTTTAGATTCCAATTCCTTTGGATATCATCTAAGGACATGTTTTTCTTAGATATAAATATTTGGAACTCAATGTTTTTCCTCTCTAATTTTTAACAGAATCAATGAGTGATGTGACAATCCATTCCTGCCCTCAGGCTTCAGTTACTCTTTTCTTACATTTTAAGTCTTTCTTTTATTTCCATAGGGCAGATAGGAGACATAGGTCTGGGTAAATTTAGGCAGAAGCACCTGCTCTCCATCCCCAGGCACAACAAAGGGTAGGAATTCTTCCTGATCTTCCCTTTGAGTTCCTGGTGTAAAATATACAAGCGGGCACAAGTCTCTCTAGGTCAGCAGCACTAAGGGCTTCATCCTGTCTGCAGAGCCCATAGCTGTCTTTCTACAATGCATTACACATATCTAGCTGTATCTTACCAGTTTTTATGGAGTTCAGGGAAGTCTTTCCCAGATAAACAAATGTCCAAGTCTTGCTTCTCCCTGCAGATATATGGCTCTCAAGATTGGGGGTAATTTAATTACTCAGAGATCTCAGGTCCATGTTGATTCAAAGGGAATTGGCTTACTTAATACTTGTCCGCTATTTTTCCTATTGTAAGGGAAAGAGCAATACTTTCTTGCTCTTCAAATATCCAAGCTTTTAGTCTGTGACAGACATTGGTATACAGCTATAATGCAATCTTTTGATCATAATTAGTTATTTTTATTTTTTAAATTTAAATTTATTTATTTTAATTGGAGGCTAATATTGGTGGACTCATGCTGATGTATGGCAAAACCAATACAATCTCTTAATAGTGAGACCAGGTTGATGGTAGCACAGAAGAGGGACGCTGACCCCAGTTCCCAGCACTCAGGGGAAATTCTCTTTAGGAATTGATTGTCAAAGGAAAAAATGGGATTTCAGAGAAGGGAGATTCCCAAGGAGAAATCTATGTGTAGAAACCTGTTCTCTTGGTTATAAGAAATTGGGTTATAAAAAGAAAGGGTTCTGCAAGTGTTAATGTGGTGAGTTTTATAGCTTACATATATCTTGATTGTATGTGCAAATGATACATTCAGGAGACTTGCCAATGGATGCAAGATGACTGTTTAGCACTTTATAACAACAGCGTAATTGTAAAGTGATAAGAGAGTGTGTGTATGTGGCAGCTGTCATTAATGGGGATAGAGAATAAGGACCAATTTCCTTAAACCTGAGGAAGTAGCATGAAATTTAGAGATTGCCTGGAGGAAAAGGATAAGGTGATAAATGCCTCCAGATTCCTGAATGGAGATAATGAGACACAGAAAACGACAAGAGCAGTTTTGTACAAGAAGAGGATGGATTTGGGTTTTGACGTATGAAACTTGAAATGTTCATGAAACATAAAGGCCTGAATTGAATAGGTGGCCAAATTCATCAAAATTCAGAAGTTCAAATGAGTTGCTTGGGCATGCAGATGGAGATTTCCCAGTCTCCATCATAAATGTGGTGGTTTGAAGGGTAGAAGTAGGTGGGATGATCAGGGATGATGGATCAGGAGTGAAAAGTGGAAGTCTAGGACACCACCTTGTGAATTCCTGAAGGAGCTAAGCGGAGAGGCTCAGAAACTAGTCTTCAGAAAACAGTGATAAAGTCCTAAACATCACCAGAGCATCCCATGGAAACCCAAGGAACAGAGCTTTACAATCGACTTTACAAAATAGATGACAGAGAGCTCTAACAAGGGATGGACTTAAAAAACAGAAAAAGAAATGGAAGAAGCTACTACCTCTAACAAGTAGGAGGCCAAATTAGTAAAGGCAGTTTGAGTAGCCTGCTGTGGGCAGAAGTCAAATTTCAAAGCCTAGAAGACAGATCAGAAAGTGAGCAAATGAGGACAGACTATATTTACGAGAAGGCTATGGTTTTCCCTGTGGTCATGTATGGATGTGAGAGTTAGACTGTAAAGAAGGCTGAGCGCCGAAGAATTGATGCTTTTGAACTGTGGTGTTGGAGAAGACTCTTGAGAGTCCCTTGGACTGCAAGGAGATCCAACCAGTTCATTCTAGAGGAGATCAACCCTGGGATTTCTTTGGAAGGAATGATGCTAAAGCTGAAACTCCAGTACTTTGGCCACCTCATGTGAAGAGTTGACTCATTGGAAAAGATTCTGATGCTGGGAGGGATTGGGGGCAGGAGGAGAAGGGGACAACCGAGGATGAGATGGCTGGATGGCATCACTGACTCAATGGACGTGAGTCTGAGTGAATTCCGGGAGATGGTGATGGACAGGGAGGCCTGGCGTACTGCGATTCATGGGGTCGCAAAGAGTTGGACACGACTGAGCGACTGAACTGAACTGAACTGAACTTAAATAAGATGATGAGACCAAAATAAAATTCAACTTCTCTCTGAGAGTATTACAAATGATGATGCAACAAAGAACAAATGTCAGAAGTGTCAACAGCTAAAATTCATTCGTATGCACGAGCATAAGCATTCCAACCTGAATTAAAGTCCTGGGTTGATCTGAAAACTCAAACCACCTCCCTCTCCCTGACTTGTGTCTTCCCATAAATCCCTCTCATATTGTTCACTCTTCTTTACCCCTTCTTTCCTTGTCTGCCCTCCTTCCTGCCTTCTCTCCTCTTACCTGCTCTTTCTCTCTCAGCAGTTTCATTATGGTTTTCCCTTTTCCTATGACATACATATAAAACTGATATATATTTTAAAATAAATTCTTGAAAGTTGAGGAAATCGAGGGAAAATGAAGGCTAACTTATGTAGATCGGTTCATTAAGAAGTCAACTGCAAAGGGAGGCACGGACTAAAAAGTGTTCTCTGTGAGGCCAGATGATATCAGTCATGTGTAGTGTTTTCTTCTCCTGGGAACAGATGAATCTGATAAACCATCACTATCTTTTATTCCAAAGCTTGGTAGTACAAGGCTCTAACATTCCATCTGATGACAAGAAGGAAAGGAGCCAGAAACCAGCAATGCTTTGCAAAATTCCTGTGATATCTTTCTCTACCCAGAAATGCTGTGTGCTTAGTACCGTGAAGTTTCTATTTAAAAAATAGGAAGGGAGGGACACACAGGGAGACACACTTTCTTCTTCAGCCTCAATCTGAGAAAAGCTTTAAGAATATTGTTGATGTTCTGGACTCCTCTCTGCTTCAACTGAGCGTGGATACTACTAGCAATGCTATAAAATGAGGAAAACCTCTGATTCTATTATCCAGATTTGACAATAGGACCCTATGCATTTGTACACAGTCAGTATTATTAAATGTTCCCAACCCAGGAATTGAACTGGGGTCTCCTGCATTGCAGGTGGATTCTTTACCAACTGAGCTAGCAGGGAAGCCCTTAAGTGTTTCATACAATCCTGAAAAACAGTGCTTAAAATATCGGTTTTTGTTTGTTTGTTTTTTTAATTTGGCAGGTGTTACTAAGCAATCTCTAGTGACCTGTTTGAGCAAGATTTTAGTTGACTGTGGATGAAATAAGGAATGACAACACAGAAACAGCCATTCTAGCATCATCCATTAAAAAGATGAACTGAAAATGAAAGAGAAAAAGCACATTTTTCTCTGGGAAAATATCCAAAGAAGACAGACTTTTTCCCTTCCTCTCTTCCTACTCTTCCTTCCTTCTTTCCTTCCTTCCTCCCCCCTCCCTCCCTTCCTTTAGCTGATAAGAGAAGAGGAGAAGACATCAGATCAAGAGCAGAAATTCAAGTTTTTCTATGGACAGAAAGAGGAGCATCTCTTACTCTGAGGTCAGCAGGAAGTAGCAAAGGATGAATCAGAATTCTAGAAATTTTAGGAAGTTTGGAGTTGTCATATTTGATGGCCTCTGTTGCTTCAGTCACATACGTGACAAAGAACTATTAAAAGTACGAGCATCGTGGGGCTGGGAAAAGAGGAGCATCAGACCGAAATGGCAGCTGAGCAGGTGAATAAAGGTGGAGGGCTGGAAAAACAAATCAATGAAAGTCGTCTGAAATGCATTCATTATTGGATTTCATGACATTGCCGCCTTATGTGTGATAGAATCTTGTGTTTCCCAGTGCGCCTCCAATGCACACTGAGACCACTGTAACACGCCCGTATGAAATTCAGTGTAAGAAATTATCTCCTTGAACGTATTTACTCAGTTAAAGCAAACAATTAACATTTATTTTGGACTTTGAAAATTCAAGAAGCTAATTTTCTGTCTCTAAATTTTTGGCACACAAATTCTTTGGGGGCTTTCCCGAAGCCTAATTATCAATAACGGCTACCCTCTCTTGTTTCAGGGCCTGCTAAAAGTATCTTAAAAATATTTGATTAATCTCACTCTGTCTGCCACATCCTGGAAGGTAGGTCATGCAGGTTTTTTGTTTTTGTTTTTCCTTGTCTTAGTTTCAAAAAGTGACATTTCATATTTTATTAGAACTAGATGAAACAAACCTCTATTTCTCTGCAACAATTTATGATAGCGACTCTTATTCCCACTAAAAGTGTTTTCTCTCTCTTTCTCCACAACCAAGGTTATAGGGTATCACATCAAGAGATATAAGAGCAGGCAGCCAATTTGTAGAGTCCTGGAACATTACACCAAATACATTGGTGAAACAAAAATCAGTCCCAAATAAGCATGCTCATGTACATATATCTGTGTCTATAAGATAGTTTTTCNCTTATATAAGCAGTGATAGAAAATAACATAATGATTAAAAGTAAATTAAAAGTAATATGTGTCAATACAAAGTCAGTTTATTCCAATTTCTGCTAAATAAATTTTAATTGCTTAAAAAATTTGGTTTAAAAAATAATTTATTCATTATTTGGTGACTCCCCACTTCAGAGTGTCAGATGCTTACCCTACAAACTCTCTAAGTGGTCAGTTACCTTTATGAAATATCCAATTTAGCCAAACACTTAGAGCTTGGATCACACCCACATCTCTAATCTGCCCACATTCCCTCAAGGTCATCATTAGTTGCACAGAATAATACCAATTTATTTCCCATCCTACCAAAAAAATGGGGCAAATGGAGACAAAATATTATATGGGAAAAGATCCAAAAGTAATACAATAAATGTTTGGTGACGATAAGGAAATATAGGAGAGCTACAGCATATTTGATCTGGGAAAACATCAATAATAGAGATAACACTCCATTGATTTTAGACCTTGCTGCTTAGGAAGATAACTGGAGATAATTAATATCTATAGCCTCTTTATACTCTTTAGTGCTGTTGACCTCTGAAATACTCCACAGACTGTCCAAACAAATGAAGATATTTCCAATATACAGCAATGCAATCCAGCATGCAATTTTATTTACACATTTTGAAGCCTTCTGTATTTCTGATACTCCAAGATCAGTATGAGTCATAATTCCTACTCTCCAGGATGCTCTTGTAGTATTATGAACATGTCATGTCATCTCTGCGAGAGCCTTAACAACGAGTCACTCATTTCTTTTCCAAGTCTAATCTCGGTGTGTTCTCAGAGAACAAAAACTCGGGTAATATCAAGGGTGAGAAAGCAGAGGGTAAGGTGAAATTTGGTGCCTAGCACACCTGCCACCTGGTCCCTTGATAAGCAAGGAAGACCACATGCTGAAGGATATGTGGGAAGAGATACTTGTTGGCTCAAGGCAGCAGTCTTATCAATGAGAGTTTCGCTGATGGTGGCCTAGGAAGAAGTTCCGTGGAAAGAAACAAGTGATTTAGGCATCTGAACTATGTGCAAGACGCAATGGGCACAAAGAGTTGGCTGGTTATTGAAAAAGCATGTTAATCTCCTATCTTAGCTTGGGCTGCCATAACAAAATAGAGGCACTGGGTGACTAAATAACAGAAATGTGTATCTCACAGTTCTGTAACCTGGGAAGTCCAAGATCAAGATGCAGCTGATCGTATTCCTGATGAGAGCTTTCTTCCCAGCCTTAGAGGGCTGCCTTCTCCTGTGTCCTTTTGTGATGGGGTTAGAGCCCCGGTGTCTCTTGCCCTTCTCAGAAGGCAAGCCATCAGCCCTGTTGGATGAACACCTCAACCTTAGGACCTTCATCATCTCATAGGCCCCACCTTCAAATATCAGGGCTTCAACATATGAATTGAGTGGAGGAGGAGACACAAACATTCTGTACAGAAGACAGGAAGGGTACTCTCTGGAGGCAGACAATGAGATACAGAGTGCCAATTACCAAGTCCTTAAAGGCTGACTGTGAGAACTAGAAGTCCTGTTTATAAGTTTATTAAGAGGCCCATATCCCCTTTAGTGGGCTTCCCTGGTTCGTTAGTTGGCAAAGAATCTTTCTGCAATGCAGGAGACACTGGTTCAATCCCTGGAGAAGTGAATGGCTACCCACACCAGTGTTCTTGCCTGGAGAATCCCCATGGACAGAGGAGCCTGGTGGGCTACAGTTCGTGGGGTCACATAGAGTCAGACATGACTGATTAACAGAGCACAGTACATTGCCTTTAGTGAGTCAGTGGACAAAGATGAAGAACAGACTTAGAACCAGAAAGTTACAGATTTCCAAAATATATTTCAATATTCAGCCAAAGCCAGTCTTTGGACTGAGTTTGAAACCCTGCTTAGAAAAATCTGAGAACTGGAAACAAGGAGTTGGACATCTGGATGGATGCCTTAGTTGATTTTCACTTCACAGACCACTGAGATATCTCTGCTTACAGAAGTGGTTCACCTCTCTTTGGTAAATATACTCTTTCCCCCGTAATGAATGATAATGCACAGGGAATGAAACTCACTCCTAAGAGCTCATGGGCTGATAACCATGGTTTAACCCTAGAAAAGCTAATCTGGCTAAGGACCTGCTGGGATTGACAAAAGAGGAACAAAATTACACAATGTAGGAAATACAAGAGCTAGTCAGTGTGTGCTTGCAGGACTATCTTTGCGATTTAATTTCAAGTAAACTTGATTCAGTTCGGTTCAGTCATTCAGTCATGTCCAACTCTTTGTGATCCCATGGACTGCAGCATGCCAGGCCTCTCTGTCAGTCACCAGCTCCCGGAGCCCACTCAAACTCATGTCCATTGAGTCAATGATGCCATCCAAACATCTCATTGGACACAACGATACTTGATTAAGAGGTCTGAAACTGAAGACTGGAAAAGTAAACTTTCATGGACCTGGTGGCAATGTTTAGTCGCTTTAGTCATGTCTGACTCTTTGCAACCCTGCTGTAACCCACCAGGCTCCTCTGTCCATGGGATTTTTCCAAGCAAAAGTAATGGAGTGGGTTGCCATTTCTTTCTCCAGGGGATCTTCTTAACACAGGGATCGAACCTGTTTCTCTTGCATTGGCAGGGAGATCTTTTACCACTGAACTACGGAAGCCTAGCCATTTCTTGGGACATACCATTTTACACTCTGACTGAAGCCTTCAGGATGAGCCTGACACACTGGTAGTACGGCTGTTAGAAGCTTCGAGAAAGTGGGAGTCCATGCTTAGGAAGGTGTACGGGTCTGAGTCACCTGAGTTGCTGCAACAGATGGTGATGGAAGATAGATGGAGGCTGACCGAGAAGGACATGCTGGAATAGATATATTATGTGATGCCAGAAGGCCCACTCAAGGATTATGTCCCCTAGGGCCATAGAGAGCATGTACCATTCATCAAGGCCAAGAACAATGCCATGGTGAGAAAGATACCCAAGTTCCGAGGTTGCGGTCCTCTGCAGGCTAGGGCCAATATTATTAATAAAATGCTTCTTTAAAATGATAGGGTCAGGTTCATTGTTAATATATGCTAGAAGAATCCATACATATTTGGCTTTAACAAATTAAATCTAATTAAATATATCCATATTTATTATTAAGTTAAATACATATATGAATATAGAAGTAAAATTAAAGATATATATATATATGAGTAGTAATTGTCATTTTTTTTCTGACAAGGATATAAAAAGTCAAAAAAAAACTAGATTTTGCCACCCAAAATAAAATATTTCATCAGAATCATTTCATGGAAGGAACAATATTTCAATACCAAAATTTAGAAAACATAGTGTCAACTCTTAAGTCCTTAGTAATGGATAAATTTGTATTTAGAAAAATTTTACTGAATTAGTCATGTTTCTTTCATTTTGACATGGACCAATAAAATCTCATTATGGAAGAAGGCTGGTTTGCTGACCAGAACTTGGAAATAGCTAAATTAGATTTAGTTCCAAAACAAACCATATGTACCCAGGATAGAGAGCAATCTGGTGCCAAGTGCTTAGATGTGGTTGAAAAGACTCAAATTGGAAGGTCTGAGCTTAATGTATTTTCTCTCTATTAAAGGCTCTAACATCTGCTGGGGAAAAGCTGCCACTCAGCTCTTACTGGAGCTGGTAAAGCAAGACTTCACTGGACACAGGTGAGTGGAAATTCAAATTGGATTAGCTGGCAACAGATCAAAATCAAGACCAGTGAAATTGTCATTAGATCTTGAGGACATCATCTGTTTGACTTTTCCGCATGCATAAGTCATGGAGAAGGCAATGGCACCCCACTCCAGTACTCTTGCCTGGAAAATCCCGTGGACAGAGGAGCCTGGTAGACTGCAGTCCATGGGGTCACTAAGAGTTGGACACAACTGAGCAACTTCACTTTCACTTTTCACTTTCATGCACTGGAGAAGGAAATGGCAACCCACTCCAGTGTTCTTGCTTGGAGAATCCCAGGGACGGGGGAGCCTGGCGGGCTTCCATCTATGGGGTCACACAGAGTTGGACACGACTGAAGCAACTTAGCAGCAGCAGCAGCAGCATGCATGCATAAGTCAAGGGTTCTCTTTTCATTGCTAATTAGAATAATATGCTGAAGGAGTAGCACTATTCTATGTACGGAAGAGCAGAATATTTCTCATCAACCTCACCTAAATATGCTTAGTCTTAAATATGAGAGCCCACGAAAAGGGGGAAGACAATACGACAGTTAAAGAGTAGGGTAAGTGGAATTTCAATCCTAAAGGAAGTCAACCTTAAATATTCATTGGGAGGACTGATGCTGAAGCTGTAGCTCCAATACTTTGGCTATCTGATGCGAAGAACTGACTGTTGGAAAAGACCCTCATTCTAGGAAAGATTGAGGGCAGGCAGCAGAGGATGAGATGATTAGACAATATTACTGACTCAGTGGACATGAATTTGAACCAACTCTAGGAGATAGTAAAGGACAGAGGAGCCTGGTGGGCTGCAGTCCCTGGGGTTGCAGAGTCTGAGACACGGCTTAGGCACTGAACAAGGACAAGTGGAATTAAACCTATTGCAGGGCTCATCCATCAAATTTGGTTGTCAACCAAAGATTCTGAGCAACTATCTTGCCATATTCTTCTGCTATCTACTTCTCTATACATTATATTCATTTGGGAGTCCTAATTTTTGTGTATGCATCCTTTTCCCAAACCTCAGTCTTATAAATGTGTTCTGAATCTATTTTCCAGTTCATCAATCTTAGCTTTGTGTTTGAATTTCCATTTAATTTACTTTCTTGGTTTCACCAACATCTGTAGTTTTCCTTAATTATAATAGCAAATATCATACACATGCATAGATTTTTTTTTTAATATACTAGACACATATAAAATGGTGAATCCCTTTCATACCTGCTTATATCTCAGGCCTTTTTGTAGCAAGCCAAACCTGTGGTTCAAGAACTAGAATTTGGGGTCAGATCAAAAATAATTACAGATGAGTTTGGATTTTGTCCAGTAATGAGCCAACAGGGAGCTGTCCTGATAAAATTAATGTAAAACAGCAACCTTGGTGACAAGGTAGGTGATAAATTAGAAAGGATTAAGACATGAGTAAAGTTAGAAAAATAGTAGAGTATTTAGTACAGGTAAGGGATTTTAAGAGGCTGAGATAGGAAAATTTCACTGGGGTTAGAGAGGAAGGTGTGGATTAAAGAGACATTTTGAGGTAGAATTGATTTAACTAAGGTTAAATAATGTAGAAGGGGAGAAGTATCGGATAAACTCCAAGGCAACTGGGGCTTTCATTGTGGAGATTGCCAGAGGGAAAATGTGCTGGAAGAAATTAGGAGAAACAAAGTTAGAAAGTCGGTATCATGCTTTGGATTGAGAGCGTGTCTACAGGCTATACTGGCTGTCCTGAAGAATAATCATCTTATAAATGAACACCTGGTCATCAAGCTTCCCAGAAGAAAATATTGTTTATCTTTGCTTTGTCCTCGGAGTCAAGCCCAGCGCCTGTGCTGACGGAGCCTCTAAAAGTGACTACACTCTCATCTGTTTGTGAGCACTGACAAGCTACCATCGTGGCTTGCTTTAGCTATACCTAAGCGTTCTGCCTCGTTTATTTCATATCCCCCTTTGCAAAGTTGCTTCTTCCACAAGAGAAGTATTCACCTCAGGTGGAGTGAAGCATTATTTACTAAGACTCACACAAACAGTGCTCACGCTTTGAAGCTTTTTATTTTGTTCTTTCTCCTATGAATTCCCACTCTCAAGATGAAAGCACAAGTTAATTTTGCATGCCCTGAATACATTCCCTATATATCTTTCTTATAAGGAGCTTCATTGAATTCAATGTTTTCACACTTGTTTCCCTCAATACATGACAGACACCCTACTCTATTTGATTTTACAGTCCAATAGCTAGTGTGGCTAGGGCATATCAATGTTTGCTGAATGAAGAAATGAACAATTGGTTGTAATTATGAATCACATATTCTGAAGATAGGTTGCTCATTAAGAGAGATATCTGAGTGGCCCTCGAGGAGATAGAAGAGCATTTCAATATGAAAGGTGTTGAATAAGGGCTTCTGATGTTGAGGTGAAATTTATAGGATGAAGACTAAGAAAAGTCTGAGTTTGTGGTGAAAGAAATGATAAAGAAATCAAGATTGAAATGTAACTAGGATGAGCATAGCACTGGGCAGTGCTGAAGCAAGAATATAAAAATATAATCTGATATAACTCTATCTGTTTATCTCTTCTATCTATCTAATCATCTATTTATATAGTTAGTTTAGTGCTCCTTACTTTTTTTATGAGGCATTTATAGAATATACTCATGAACAGAGCCAATTAAAATAACCCAGACTGTCTACTGAAAATTAAAATTCTCCTACAGCTAAAGTTCAAACAAGGAAAAATAACCTAATATCATGCAACTTGGATCTCTGTGATCTCACACTAGACAGACTAGTCCCTAAGATAATTTAATTACTTTATTCATGTGTGTGCTTAGTTGCTCAGTTCTGTCTGACTGTTTGCGACCCCATGGACTGTAGCCCACCAAGCTCTGCTGTCTGTGGGGATGTTCCAGGCAGGAATACTGGAGTGGGTTGCCATGCCCTTCTCCAAGGGATCTTCCCAATCCAGGGATCGGCGTAGATCTCCTGCACTGCAGGTGGGTTCCTTACCAACTGAGCCACCAGGGAAGCCCCCCATTTTCCTAAAAGACATTAACATATCTTCCCCCTCCTCATTTTTCAGGATACTTTCACATAGAACAACAGAACACTTGAATATGGATTTATTTTGCTATAAAAATAAGTTGTATTGACACATCTCAGTTAAATATCCAGGGGGAAAAAAGAAGTTTTTTCAAAGTATTGAATCAGTTCATTTATTTTTATAGCTTAAATTTCAAACCGATCCACCAACTTATAAAACTGTTTCTCGTATAAAGATATTTAATTAAAACTGAAATAAATACATAATCTCATAAGACTAGCATAAAATAAACATTTAATGGAATAATTATATCTTAAAAATCTATAATATAAGAAACTAGTGAAGTGTTAATTTTAATTCATTAGGTCAATTGAGCTATTTAATTGTATTTCTTCTGAAATGTTATATTGATTGTGACAGAATACCTCTAATCACACAATTGCAGAGACTTACCAAATTATAAACTCTCTGTTCCCATAATTCATTTACTTCACAATATAAAATATCAGTCTTCTAATCATAGCTGTGATGTAGCTCACAACAGCTGAATGCTTCAAAAATAGTTTAGATGACCTGCTACTCATTGCAGCAGAAAAACTTCAAGGGCTTTTGAAATAGGTCAGATCATAATGGAGATATTGAACTTTTCAACTGCAAATAATTAGGTTTTATTTTCAGTGTTCACTGACCTAGCCTGAAATTTAAGGTGATACAGGAAGAGTTTAGCTCCATTTGGCCTTATTTAGCAGCAGTTGTTAACTCTGTGTCCTATTAAAATGGTTATCATCTCTGAAACTTTTGCTGACATCTGCGTTGGCAACTTTTTGCCACAATTTAGGAATCTGAAGTGATCAGTGGCAAAAAAAAAAAAAAAATGGTTACTATTACTTTCTCCAAAAGAAAAATTGACTATTAAACATTTTAGCTTCAGTGTTGCTGCAAACAACCACAAAAGCTCTAGGGTTTATGTTTCTGAAAAATTTTTAGCTAATCATGATAGCATGGACCATGGTGGCAATATAATTTCCAGTTTAATATTTAGTGCAAAATTAAGAAAACAAAACAAATCTTCTTCGCTTTATTTCTCTTTTATCCCATGATTCAAGAAAAAAAAAAGCAGCATCTATTAGATCACATAACATTTGTGCTTTATATCAGATTATGTATGCAGTTCAGACTGTAAGGTTTAGCAACATGATAATGATACCTTTTCCATAATTGGGGTTGGATATTTTACTTGCCAAAAGAGTTACTGCAGCAAACAATGTCCCATCTGCTTTCATTCTGAGTGTGTTTTCATAGGTGCGAGGGCAGCTTGCAACCCCACGTCAGCATCCATTATAAGGCACCGTGCAACCTGACATGACACACTATGACAGATGAAACCCAACTCAACGTGGCATCCGTGAAGCTGATGCACATGAGGAATTGCCTTGCATGTGCGTTCACATTTTAGCAAAGAAAATAACGGAGAGATGCTCAGGTATTTTGTTTCACTTATCTCTGCCAACCTAAATTTTGAAAGAAACAAATGGTGCTCAACTGCTTTTTCTCAGAATTTCCAAAGTAGAATCTACATGACCAAGTAGAAGTAGAAATCTTCATTCAGGTTGTCATTTTTTTCCCAGGAAATGTTCAATAAGCAGAAGATAAAATTCTTCATTCAAAGTAAAATGGCAATAAAACCACATGGGTTTATATTCTTAACATATTTTCAATTGTACACATTTCAGAGAAATAAAACAGAATAAATACTACACCCTCAATACTTATGCATACTCTGTATGGGTAGTTTTGCTATATTGATGTACAAACTTTGTAATGGTTCTTATTTGTCTTATATGCCTATCTTTTTCTCTCCAAATAGATTGTGATTTTACACAGGAGATCTATCACCTCTCATAGGGTAGAATGGAAGAGAGATAAGTAAGCCGTATAATATCTAAGATATACAACTTAAAATAGTTATAAAGGCACTTTGAACCTCATGGTAATAAATACCAATTCTTGTAAATATTGACAAGGTGAAATAAAGCAGTATTTTTTAAAAACAAAACAGAAACCCATTACACGTTATTATAAGTTTTTAAAGAAAATATGGAATTTAAATTGAGTTTTGAGAAAATAAATGGATTTTTTAGAATTTGGTAAACATAATATAAAGCAAAGCACTTTTAAAAAGCTTTTCAATTTCAAAAGTCACAATGTAATATCTTATTTTCATGTTTCATGGACACAGTAAGCAACATGATATACTGTTTTCAGTTTCTAGAAGATTCATGCAAAAAGATTAAAAT
>SJYQ01002214.1:265046-293470 GCA_006410935.1 Redunca redunca
AATACCATGGATGGAGGAGCTTGGTGGGCTATAGTCCACGGGTCGCAAAGAGACTTTGCTTTCACTATACATATATTTGCATATGCATAGACATATGTGTATAAGTAATTGGGTTTTAGAAATAAAGATAAGAACTAACTCTAAGATATGCAGTAGGAGGAAAAGTTTAAAGTTTTAATATAAGTGTCTTATTGAACAATAGGTTCATTATAGGTTCAATATATTCTTATTGAATATAAGTTTTTAATAAGGCTTTTAAAATAACATTATAAAATTGTACAATGCATTAAGGAGGATTTCCCTAGATTGTCATTCCTTAAACAGGTTAAATCAGGGCTTAAATAGCTCAGTGTTTATGTTGTTAATATATACATATACAGACGGTGTACACGTTTGAGTATATTTTAGGGGCAGTGTCAGCTGTGTGTCATAATACAAATGTGAGTATATGAGTGACTGACCAAGGAATATCAACCTTTCATAACTGTTGAAAATGGATATTTAAGATGAAAGGGAGTCTTTACAACACTCCAAGCCTCCCAAATTAAAAATGTACATCACACTAGAGTACTATTGGTATTGAAAGTGAAACTGAAAGTGTTAGTCACTCAGTTGTGTCCGACTCTTTGCGGCCCCATGGACCGTAGCCCACCAGGGTCCTCTGTCCGTGGAATTCTCCCAGCAAGAATACTGGAGTGGGTTGCCATTCCCTTCTCCAGGGGATTTTCCCAACCCAGGGATCGAACCCAGGTCTCTTGCATTGCAGACAAATTCTTTATCATCTGGGCCACTGGGGAAGATCCTTCTAACAGCTAACAAGCTGAGTTACTTTTTAATTTCATTTTTCCCCTGATGCTAATATATACTCATTTGTAGGATCAACTATTTCCCCCTTTATTTCTGCAGTCTCTAGCCTAACCTCTTTAGGATGCAATAAGATGAAGGCAAGGTGAAGTCGCTCAGTCGTGTCCGACTCTTTGTGACCCCACGGACTGTAGCCTATCAGGCTCTTCTAGCCATGGGATTTTCCAGGCAAGAGTAGAGGAGTGGATTGCCATTTCCTTCTCCAGAGGATCTTCCCAACCCAGGGATCAAACCCAGGTCTCCCACATTGTAGGCAGACGCTTTACCATCTGAGCCACTGGGGAAGTATTTAGGACGCCATAACTTGCAATAAAACTGCCCTCATTTCTGCTTTTCTCAAATGTTGAATCTACCTGTGAGGATGTAAAGCTAAGCTCCATTTGTATTCTGCTTCTCCCATTTTCACCAAATCCCCTTCAAAAAAGGAAAAAAAAAAATCAGCGTTCAGATTTTCAAATTGTGTTTAATACAAACTCTCAGAATAAAGTTTCACATTTTCTGTTTACTAATATTTAAGTAATATTTAAATTCTTTTTTTTTCTGTTACAGCAATTCTGTGCTTTCAGTCTTAAGAGAAATCAGTTTATTTGTTGCTCCTCCAAAGTTAAAGCAGATTCACACTTAAGTTGGTTCTTTATCCAAAGATGTCATATCATGAATATCAGACCACTTATCCTTATTTGAATGACTTCCTTGGTAAGTCTGCACACTTTGTTCATGTCATATATTAAATAGTACCCTGTGACAACCTATTGTATAATCTCTCTTAAAACAACATAATTGTGTATACTTTATTAAGTAACATTTATAAAACTTGAAGTATTCAATAGCAGTATAGCACTTGAGGCATTTTCATTTCTTTATAGCCTCTTTTTTTTTTTAATTTTAACTTTAGTTTACTTTACAATACTGTATTGGTTTTGCCAAACATTGACATGAATTCACCACGAGTATACATGCGTTCCCAAACATGAATCCCCTCCCACCTCCCACCCCATACCATCTCTCTGGGTCCTCCCCATGCACCAGCCCCAAGCATCCTGCATCGGACATAGACTGGCGATTCGTTTCTTACATGATAGTATACATGTTTCAATGCCATTCTCCCATCTCATCCCACCCTCTCCCTCTCTCTCTCCCCCAGAGTCCAATAGCCTCTTATTGCTCAGAATTTTCCATGATTGAAAAAATAAACTATGGTTCTATGATCTCTTCTCAGACTTATTATTGTTATTATAATACATTATTATAAACACTTTCAATTTATTATATGATCAACACAGTTCTCTTTTTAATGGTCACAACCAAAAACAATTATACTTGCAACTGGACTACATACTATATACATTATCTTATTTTCTCTTCTCACAAAAGTTATGATTTGGTGTTATTATTTCCATTTTTTTACACAAGAAAAATTTTAAGTTCAAAATATTAAGAGATTTGCCAAAGATTATCTCCAGCTTGAGGCTTCCCTGGTGGCTCAGACAGTAAAGAATCTGTCTGCAATGCAGGAGACCCAGGTTCTGTCCCTGGGTTGGGAAGATCCCCTAGAGAAGGGAATGGCAATCAACTCCAGTATTCTTGTCTGGAGAATCCCACAGTCAGAGGGGCCTGGCAGACCACAGTACTGCGGTTGCAAAGAGACAGACATAACTCAGCAAACAGCACAGACAGAAGTAGCCACCCATGCATTTAATTACTCACATGAGACATTGGACCATTTTTTTACCTTCTAGGAACATTCTCAAACTTTTAGCAAAAGATCAAGGGGAAAACTATGAACTGTTCTGAAAATTGCATTACAAATCTAAACTTATAATGTGTCAATAAACATAGTGTATATCCATACATCAGTGTGTATAGAAGTATCTAATTTCTTAATCATTATTTTGAAAAGATTTAGTTTCATTTCACATATGCTTGCATTCTCTACCAACTAGTTTGTAATTTTTCCAAGGATAAATATTGTTTAGTTATAAATACATATTCTAATGAATAATGAAGGTAAACTAAGGATATTAATAGCTAATAATTGACTATTAATACAGTAGTTACTGACAACATGGACTACATTTTACCATATACCTCTGCATGGCCCATCTCTTAAAAAATAGCCTACTAAGGCCACTGAAGCTCCAGGGTTAGTACCCAAAGAGGGGTAGGGAGGCTAGCGAGTTCATTCTTTGGGGAAAACAAATTAAACGGCTTTGAGAAAGAAATCCTTCCCCAAGTACTACGTACATTTCATCTATTCTAGAAACACGTTTCCCTCCAACACATCTCCTCTAAGATCAAGACACATCTAGGAACTGATGGCATCTTTCAATCTTTGCTGGCAATGTTAGCTTTTGGAGGAATGACTGCAAGTCCATTTATTTTCTTGCAAAGCAAAAATAAAGTACTTTATTGTATCTCACAACGGAAAAACTCCACAAGTAGATTGCAATGTGTTCCATGTTGCAAGGGAGTTATGTGCAAAATGATTGCCCATCACCTGCAAACAATATAACCAAGAAAAAAAAATGACATCTCCCTTGGAATATATTAAATATATCTTAAAACTTGCAAAGGCTAGTGTAATGAATATATGCTGTGTAAATTATTCCTAAGCATACATTATAGTTTATTGTTTTCTCTTTCTGAGTGGTACATAAAACAATGGTACATTTAATAATCAGTGGTCTTTCAGATTTGACTGAAAACACTATCTCTTTGTATCTATCACAGAGCCTGCAGTTCCATTATTTAGACTTTTAAGCACTCTTTGTTCAGTGGAAATTGTTTAAGAAAGTAGTTCACTGGATTGATCTGAAGACTTCTGCAAGTGGTACACGCAAGTAATGCCTAGAAAATTGGAAGGAAATGGGAAATATTAAGAGGAAGTACAAAGATCATTATGAAAAATGATTCATACAATTTTGACTGATGTCTGATCTCAGAAAGTTGGAGTATGACATTTATTCCAGAAGCAAGCAAACTGATTGAAAATATTTGGTGGCTTAGTCACTAAGTTGTGTTCAACTCTTGTGACCCCATGGACTGTAGCCCTCCAGGCTCCTCTGTCCATGGGATTCTCCAGGCAAGAATACTGGAGTGGGTTGCCATTTCCTTCTCCAGAGGATCTTCCCAACCCAGGAATTGAACCTGGGTCTCTTGTATTGCAGGCAGATTCTTTACCAACTGAGCTATGAGGAAAAATTTATTTATTAGTAAATATTTGCTATTTATTCCCAATATTGAAAAACATGAAATAAAGGGTTTTTGAAAACTTGATGCATAGAAACACGATTTCATGATAAACTGAGGAATGAAAACATTTTATTCTCCAGGTGCTTCTGAAACATTCTAAGTTAACAACTTCATTCATGGTTTTTTTTTTTTCTCATCAGTTCTTGTCACTATGTAATTTATTTTGCAAGAGTTAAGTAATTGAAGAGGTTTAGTAAACCTTCCAGGAAACTAAGATACTGTTTAATAAATTACTGCAGCCCAGAGGAGTAACATGATTAATACATTCTTCATATTGTTCTGCTTTCTTTAGAAAATATGAATGAATTCAGGAGAACACTCAAAGAGAAATGCATCATTGGGTTGGCTTTCCCATTAAACCTTTCATTAAGATCAAACCATCCTGTTTTATCCAGCTTAAAACTTCACCTGTGGAGGTGACTTTTATAAATCATAACCTACTCCTAAAGTTATGTACCTAGGAAACAGCTCACGTGTTCCAGAATCATAGTACTGACAATGAGGGAAAATTCCACACTCCCCTTGAGTGGACACATACCTCACTCCATTTCTCAGGGATTACTGTTTTTTTTTTTTTTTAACAGGTTTCCTCAATCCATTCTGCCAAATGCCTACAACAGTCCATCTCTTGGAGTCAGCTCCTGTACTGTGCTGCTTACAACTAACTATTCACGTAAAAAGCAGCCAACCATGGATGTCTGTGTTTCCTCTCTCCATAGCCCAGCCTTTTGGCTCCATCAGATTAAAGAATATTCAAAGATAAGGCATTATATATTGCATTAACTCTCCTTGTGGGAGACATGACAAATTTGGCCATATATATATATATATATACACACACATGCACTGCTCGCATTTTTTATCAAAAATACCTTTGGTTTTAAAGCCAGAACATAGAGATTCATTGATAACACTTTCATATCTTCATTTATATGATCCTTGTAATATCTTACTTAATTGGGTGAATGGTTCATGTTTCCAGGACACCTCTTATACCCCACTCATACTTGCTGACATACTAACACTGACAAAGAAATAAACGCTTCAAGACCTGCAGGCCGGGAGGTCCTTTTCACGTCCTTAACCACTTAGCGGAACAAAGCACCAAACCAAAAGCACCAGTTAGGTATTGTGAGTGAAGCAGAAACAAAGTTTAGTTCAACTTCTTATCTATACATGAACATGTTCAAAATAAAGATGAGCCTTTTTTTCCCCTAAAGGACAACATCACAACCCTGGAATTCTGACTTCCAGAGCTCTGTTAAAAGGAATGCTGTCTTGGATGCCTGCTTGCTTTGTACCTTGCACTTCTGCACAATGAAGAGATTTTTCTGCAGTTCTGGATAAAGACTCCAGGAGCTGGCTTGATAACGCATTGCCCTGAACTTGACCTTTCTCCATAGAAAAGTTTAACTTCCTAGGCAAATCCCTAAAAGTTGACCTAATGTATTCTGAAGCAAGTATAGCTTCAGATCCCCTTTCTGTTGTGTCAATACTTTTCATACGGGAAATCCATTGAGCACCCCCTTAAGTGGGGTGGAGAAGGGGGTGGGTGAAGCTCATCCAACACTCCTGTGACTTCCTACCTCACCTCCTACTATTCCTGAGGCTGAGGGGACAGCCTTGGGGGGGCATCCTTCACACAGGGACTGCAGCCCAGGCATGGTGGATTGGGTCAGCAACTCAGGAACATAAAGCTATTCCGAGGTTGAAGGTCAAGACTGGTGTTCCCAGAAGGTTGTTGAAGGGTCAAAGATGACAGCGTCCTGTGCATGGAGATGGTATAGTGCCCCAAATCTCCACTTTCCTCTATTCTGCTCTGCAAGACAGAATTTCAGCTCCAACCTTGCATGCCAAGTTTCTTCAGTTGTGTCCAACTCTTGGCAATCCCACGGACTGTAGTCCGCCAGGCTCCTCTCTTCAGGGAATACCCCAGGCGAGAATACTGCTGTGGATTGCCATGCCCTCCTCCAGGGGATCTTCCCAACCTAGGGATCAAAACACGCATCTCTCTCTTATATCTCCTGCATTGGCAAGCAGGTTCTTTACCAGCTTTAAGTTCATCTACACATGTTTAAATGAATCAAAATTGTTGTCCAGAAATAGAGCCCTTGTCCACAACCAGAAATATCTTAAGGGTCTTTAGGCTGTTTTTGTTTGTTTTTGCCCCTATTGTGTTAGGCACCCATACGCTCATCCTTCAAACTTGGAAGAGTTCATTAGCACAAATTCCCAGCCCTGTCTGAAAAGAGATTATCTGATTGTCTCTGCTCAAGGTTATCCGCTGGAGCCGATTTCTCACTTGGCTGCACCCAGAGGCTCACATGCCTGACCCCGAAAGTCACGCCATCCTTTACTGGGAGTCTGGGACCAAGGGCGGCATCCAGGGCTTTAGCGCTGCAGACGCCTGCTCAGGTGACAGTCAGGGGCGTGGATGGGTTGGACTCTCTTCAACACCTTGTTGCCTTCTTATTTTAACAACCTGACCCTGAGAACTGGCCTCAAAAATAGATGAAAGGAGGAGAGGAACTAATTGCATCGTCCCAGGAAAGACATCAAAAGAGACTCAGGTTACTTCTGATCTACCTATTCTATATCTGTATCTGTACCAGTATCTAAAGCTACCAATATCTTGCTAAACCTGTTGATATAGTTATATAAGGTCAATTTATATCTAGTCATACAAGATATAAATAGAGATAGATAATATAGTATTGATGCAGAAAATATTAAAATTCTAAGCATAATATTTAAGACAATCTTAAAGCTCCCCAAAGAAAGATCTTAATCTGANAAAAATGAAAAGGTATAAAACAGCTGAAACACTGACAAATAAAGTAATAAGAATAAAACAAATTGATATAGATAACTGAAAAAATAAAATTATAAACATGAAAATTGTCCTGTGAACTATAATAGATAACATATTTTTTAAAGACTAAGAGACTAAATCAGATTTTTTTAAAGAATAAAAGACTAAACCATTCCTATCAAAAACAGGAATAAATATGCTATAAAATAAGACTGTATAAGCCATGATGGAAATGTGGGATTTTAGTGCTGTCTCTCTGGCACTTTGAAAAGAGACATGATTAGAGTTGAGTGAACATTCTGTTTTTATGAAAGATTTTTAACTGATATAATAGTATGTGGAAAATTATCATTGCAGATTTAATTTACTACAGAGATAAGCCAAGGGAATACACTTAATATATATATTAAGAATCATAGAAATCCAATTCAAAAATTTCCTAAATCTAGCAATAGTAACTAAGAAGCATGTGGATTTAAAGCATACATTAACACCTACCACAGAAATTCACATCCTCTCAAAATTAACTTGATATGTATGTATATGCACTCTATCTATATCTGGTAGATATAAATAGATATAGCTTTAGGATTCTATACGTATCAGTTTAGTTCAGTCGCTCAGTCGTGTCCAACTCTGCTACCCCATGAACCACAGCACGCCAGGCCTCACTGTCCATCACCAACTCCCAGAGTTTACCTGAACTCATGTCCGTTGAGTCGGTGATGCCATCCAACCATCTCATCCTCTGTCATCCCCTTCTCTTCCTGCCCTCAATCTTTCCCAGCATCAGGGTCTTTTCAGATGAGTCAGCTCTTTGCATCAGGTGGCCAAAGTATTGGAGTTTCAGCTTCAACATCATCTATAAGTATAGAATCTTAAATATCTTGTGATAGGATGCTTTTTCCTTTCTTACTCTGTATGTAGCATGTATTTCCTATAAAATCATTATGTTGTTTTATAACTAATAAATCAAAAGTAAAAAACATTTAAAAATATAATTTTACTACATAACTGAAACTTTATAAAATTGATGTTCTATAATTACCAAACAGTAATCATTNNAATTAATATTATTTTCAGCAAATAATGGCCTAATTATGTTCTCTTAAATGTTTGCATTATTATATGTGCATTATTTTCTCAAGGCCAATGCTTTATTTTAATAGCAGATTCCCCACAGACACTACGATAAATCTGCCAAATCACAATGATTCCTAGAGCCCTAGAGTGTTTACGCACTCACCATTAGACCTTCTCCTTTTGCTTTATTCAATTTCCTTTCCAATACCTGTTTATAGAACTCAGGAATAAATCACTATTCTCCAAATGAATAAGAACTGAAACTAAAAGTGCTCCAGAAGTTAAACACTGGACAAGGTCTTTGTGCAGAGGATGCCTTCAGGACAATGTAATTTTTATTCTAACAGGTTAAGCGATAGAAATCACATGCTACAAAGATGCATTAATAGAATGTGATCTTTCACAGAATCAAGAGAAATCTGCACAGAAGCTGATATCAGACTTTGACACAGGATGTTTATGCATCCTCACAGCATTATCCAAGGCTTGTATTCTGCAAACTACAAAAGTTTCCCATTTTCTTGATCTTCTTGCCTCTTCCATTCCCCTAATCATTTCCTTTTCTTTCAAGTCTTTCATTCAGGTAATAAAGAATCTGGGCCATTCTGAAGGAGAGCTCACTTTCCTCCCACTCCTTCTCTATTTTGAGGTATTCCTGATTAATGAGATTTATGGATGGGGGCTTATTCGGTGGGGCTTTGGGGCTGTTTTATTTTACTGTAGTCATTCTAGCCTTCCGTTGTCTCTGCTCTTCCTCATGAATTGAACTTTTTACCTCCAAGAGTCCATATGCTCAGTGGACCACAGAAAATGCCAAACGCTGCCTAATTTTATTTCTGCCTCAAAACTGGCAACAATTATTTTCATTTCAATCTTTAAGGCCAGTGCAAATGCTCAGGAAAGGAAAGAAGTATTCCAGGTTCAGAAGAACACACAAGATCTCACTAGTAATTTAAACAGAAAAAAGTTGGCATTGTTCTCAAACTTAAAATGCACTTTTTTTCCTGTGTTTTTCTAAATTTTATTTCATAAAATATTAATATTCCCTGATTTTTTTGTAAATCTACAACCTTACCAACTGGGCATTTGGCTAATATGCAACATTCCTGCAAGTGATGCTCAAAAACATCAGTGGATAAGAACTCAAGTTCTACATGTATTATGAAGCTTTTATTGCATGGTGTTTGCGAAGTACTGGAATAAATCCACAGAGGAAGGTACTGGATTCTTATATTGCTCTGTTCTTCATTTGCTCACATTTTCCCCCTCTTAAGAATCCACCTTAAAAAAATTAAGAATGAAAATATGTACTATTTTCTGTAGGGACTTTAGTTGGAGTTGATATATGTTGGCACTGACTTGCTAGCATGATCATAAAAATCTGACCTGTCATCTTGGATCCAAATATTTGTAAATATTATGCTTCTGGAATCATTACCTTGGCATGCTAAGAGCAAATCCAGAGCAAAGAGAACTCAAACCTGGGAGCCTTTGGCGCAAGTCTTTGCCTGCCTTATCAGCAAAGCAACAATTTCACCAGCATGCTCCTCTATTTGTCTGTTTCCAGTGCTTTTTAGGCAACAGATGATTTTACATTTGCTGATTTGCAGCATCTCTTCATACAGTTGTCTTTTTTTCCTACAGCTATTTTTAAAACCTTTCACGGTAACAGAGGGGCCACATTTCCCCATCTTTTGAGATGCGTCCTTATGAAAATAAAATTCCCTCGGAAAATGTACAGTTGGCTTAATCCTAAATGAAAGTAGTTGCTGAAATACTATTACTCAACCCCGAGGCATATGTGATTTCCAAAGAAACAAATTCCGCGTTTAATTAACTCTGAAATCCTCCTGTAAATGGAGCTTATGTGTTGTGCCGCAGAGTTCAGGGCCGGATGCACTTAGAGGGGAGCAGCGCTCCGAGGGCTGGCTGGCCAGCGACCGCGCCCCGCCCGCCCTATCTGAGGCAGACAGATTCCACACATGGCTACATGTTCTAAATTAGGGAGTGCGGAGGTTCATCTAGAGTGCACAGATTAGAATTTTCAATAGACCTAAAAATGTCTCCGAGGCATGAATGAGCCTGTCACTTTGCCTCTGCCTCTCCAGCCCCTGATGGATTCCCTTTATCCCCGCCATCTAACCCGTGAGATCGGCCTGCTCTCGGCCCGTTACTCCCCATCCTCAGTCATGCTGAAATACACAGGTTGCGGTTAAACAAATCTGCTTTTATGGAGCTAAAGCGCTGTGAAACGGAGCTGATTAGGGTCTGACACATCGAATTAGCCTGGGCTATAAAGTTGGCTGATGACTCTATTGTTTCAGAGGGCCTGCTTCTGGCTTTGCCATGCTTTCTAACAACACCGGAGGACTTTCTTTCTTTTAATTTAGGGGAAAAAAGTTTTACGAGAGTGAAGTAATCATGCTTGCGATCTTAAGTATTTGATTTGGAAACATGGCGGTGCACGTATTTATTTGTTTTCTTGCACCTTGAAACCCAGGTTCTTGCCAACTGGACGCTAAACAAATTAGCTAAAAAACATGAAAATTTACCATTGAGAGATATTGTGTGGGAAACTGCAAGTCAAATGACCAATAAAATACATGATAAATTATGTGCGAAATGTCCTGAAGCTTTTTATTTCAAATAAAACCACCTTTGTAAATATGACTAAGATTGTTGTTTAGCATCTGGCTTAACAATATTAACTAGTTTGAAAACTGTCTTTAAAAACACTAATTATAAGAAGATGGTTCTTATTGTATAAGTGATATTTCTTATATTCTTCTATGTTTCTTAGATCCATTTACGTGTGTATATACATTTGCCCTGCAAGATAAATCTATCAGTAATTTACTCAAAATTTTGAGCAAATAGTCCCCCAGAGATGTTTATCTTTAGCTATATCATTGTTGCTTTTTATGCAAATATAGCAATACTTTTATTTTTAAAGCTCTAGAGAATTTTGAAAGGTTCCTCTCATGTTTTTAATCTAGCAATCCTGAAGCTAATATCTTTTCAGCAGTCTTATTTGCTTCAAATAATAATTTACCTTAGGAAGAGGTTAAGATAAAGAATACTAGTTAGGAAGCAACTCGTTAGTTTCAAAGTCAGCTTAGAGCATCTTTTTGCGTCTTAATTCAACAGACTGAAGTTTAGATTATAGAGGAGACATAGATCTGATATGTGGGGGTCAAGTTTTATGCAAGCAGAGTCCCTTGGGTCTGATCCCCTCCTTCAAAATCTTCCACGTTAATGTATCTGCTGCCTGTGTGGCCCACCAGCCAGGCGTCTGTGGTGAATCCACCAGAGAGGTGTTCTGTTCTAATCCTATCTACTGCCTTCCTAGTGCAGATGAGAGACATAGTCAATCACAGATATTTTTCAAATATTTTCAAGTGATGTGCCAAATAGAATATAACATACAATAACAATTGTTCATGAAACTGCTAGTTTTTCCTTGATGTCTTTTATAACTTTTCAAGTTCAGACAGTTCAGGGAGAGTTCGGGATTGTTCCAGGTTTCTCAATTTTGACTAAAGATTGAACAAAATCTGTATTTTATTGTTAGTATTTAGAGATTCTTACAATTGATCAGCTCAGCCTGGACTAGTCTGATCGTCACTTGAAATAGCAATGTGATAGACTAACCTCAAAAGCCAGACTGATCTTTTTATTACCTGCATGTCACAGATCACATGTGAGTGTAGGTTGGTTTGGGGATTTCCTCCCCTACTAATGTGCCACACAGCAGGAAAGAAATCCTGTTTTTCCTTAGAATTTCTAGACGTGGTCAGGGCACTCAGGACCACCCACAGTCTTGGTAATGCAGGGATGGGTATTAAGAAACAAGTTCTCACACTTGTTACGATTTCATTATTTTGGTGAAACATTTATAATAGAAACCGTGGATTGAGGAGACTCATAGGGGCTTCCCAGAGGGTAGGGCTTGAAGAACATGTTTCCTGAAGCTCAGAGGATTCCAAGGACCAGGGCCTCCACTGATACCATGCTCCATCTCTGTGATGGCTGCACAGCTGGTCCTGTCTGACTCTGCCACCGCGAGAGGCAGGACATTTTTGGAACCTTGTATTTGCACCTGAAATTGCAACTCTGGTTGTCCTCTAGAACATGAACATGAAGAGGATAAGCGTGGGAGCGGGAAGGGGTTAGCACTTCAGGTGAGAGATGTTGATGCCGATAGGGGCTCCAGCTGTGGTCTTTGGCCTGGGAAAGCATGGTTTGATTTGGGGCATTTTGAAAGTAGAGGTGGCAGGACTAGGTGGGGAAGGGAGTGTGGGTATGAGAGAAAGAGATCAAGACTTTCTCCTGAGTGGTTGGGTGTAGAGTCCTGGCATTATAATCTGATCTGAGGGTGGAGAAGGGGTGAGGAGTCAAAAGAAATCAGCAGAAAGAAAACCATTACCTCTATCTTGTGTAAACTTAGTGCAAATCCTAGTGCAGATAGCGAGTAGAAGTTGGATATAGGAATCCAACAGTCGTGAAGTAGGGCTCTGCTATTTTTGTACATTTGAAAGCAAGTGTTTAAGGACTTCCCTGGCAGTCCAGACTTGCCCTTTCAATGCAGAGGGCTGGGTTCCATCCCTGGTCAGTCTCCTCCCAGTTACCCTTTCCTTGGGAAATGATTGTGTTGAATAATATTAGGAAATTTGCTTGCAGCTAAAGTTTGGAATCAAGATGCAAACCTGGGTTCATTTAATTCAACTGTTAGTACATTCTACACACACAAAAAATTAAATTTAATAAAAACCTTCATGAGCAAGAAAGTTTGGAAAATGATATCTTATATGAGGCACTTCTTTTGAAGATTCAGTGCTTGTTAGTGTGTCAAAATATCCAAGAAGCAAAAATAGAAGAGCATGTATTTGAAGAAAGAAAAACATTTCATACTTATGTATTTAACTTTTAGTCTTTAGGACACTAGTCAAATCAATGAAGAATAGGTGGCTTAAAATACTGGGGTTTGAAAGGTAAAACTTGAGAAGACTCCTCAGCAGGAACAGGTGTCTGATACACACAAAGCACCCCCAAGTTATGTTGCAGACATATGCGTGTATTATATGTGTCTTTTTGGGAAAAGCAAAAGTAATTTTGTTGCTCATAGGAGAGTCGTAGGTTAGACACAGTTCTAAAATCTGCTTTTTTGGTTGAATAACTGCAACACATTCTTGGGCAAGGGTAATATTGCTTTCAAGTCTAAAGCTTAATTATACCACATTTTACATGAGGATAAAAATTGAGCACAAAATTATTTCTTATATTATGCCAGACTAACATTTTAAAGAATCTAATGCAATATTTAACATAGCCTTCCCCCTTGAATCAGAAAATTCAGGAAATAAAGTTGTGATATCCATGAGGTAGTGTAGATGAGTGTTCAGTTGCTAAGGCATGTCCAACTCTTGGGATACCTAGGACAATAGCCCGCCAGGCTCCTCTGTCCATGGAATTTCTCAGGCAAGAATACTGGAGTGGGCTGCCATTTCTGCCTCCAGGGGATCTTCCTGACCCAGGGATCAAATTTGAGTCTTTTGCATCTCTTGCATTGGCAGGTAAATATTTTACCTCTGTGTCACCTGGGAATCCCATAAGACTTTGCACTAAACTATAATTCACCATTATAGGTGATGGCCTATATCTTTCAGTCAAAGGAAATAGGGTCAAAATTGAGTATATATATGTACGTATATAAATATATGTAAGCTGAAAAGCTTTGCTTTACACACAAAACTAATGCAACATTGTAAATCTATACTTAACAAACATTTTAGAAAATTAAAAAAATTGAATGTCAAAACTATAGTTGGAATAAAATATATAAAAAACTAATAAATATACAAATAACACATTTGTATTTAATATAGTATCAGTGAAAGGCAATTTAAAAACTATGTCACCTCNGCATCACATTATTTTGGTTTGCAGTATGTTTGATCTAATATTGACTAAATTGTTTAATTTTTGGATCGAATGCAGCTAATCATTTATACACCAAATGCCACAATGATCATGGTGATTTCTATTCCAAGCTCTATGGCACCTTTTAATTGACATTCAAACAATTGTTGAATTTATTTTTTTTTAATCAGTGAAAATTGATCATTCTGAAAACTGATCACTCTGGATCGTATAAATAACAAACCTTCTTTTATTAAAATTAATCATTTCTATCAAACTCAATTCAGGAAAGCTGCATGTATAATTAAGCACATTAACCAAACTGGCCTTTATTATATGCTGATTTATTAGGAAAGAATTGACAATGTTGAGTTTTACTGAGAACCTACTATGCTGAAATTAAATAGCCCAATAGAGACTCTTACTGAATTTTACTGACTTCAGTGAATTTCACAAAATGTGCTGAAGGAATGTTAGCTATAGGTTTAGGAAAAAGTTTTGTTCACCAAGAGACTGCTACAATAATCAAGGCTTCACCATTGTGGATTCTCAGGGCCCTATGAGAATCCACCTGTGAGCAAAGACATGGGTATGAAAGATCGTCCATGAATGATCAGTTGATTAATTGAGAGACTGCAGAGATGAGACTAAAAGACAGAAAAGAGGCAAGTGGTGGCAGGCAAAGTAAGTGACAAACTCTTTCAATAAGTGAATCAGGCTGAAAGTTCAAGGGGAGAGGGAGAGGTAAGGGCAGCATTTATATTACAGAGCCACCTCCCATTTGAAAGGCCCTGGACTTTTAAGTTTATTATCCCATGTGCTCCCATGAACTCCATGAAGTATTAATCGCCCGTTTTATAGGCAAAGGCCCTTGAAGCTGAGAGCATTTATATAAGTTATGCAAGTTTCCCTGCCAGTAAATAGTGAAACCAGAGTCCAAAATCCAAACAATCTCACTCAATAATCCATGGTTTGTCAACGAAATTCTTGCTACACAGAGTGATCTGTGTCGTGTCGTGGGACCAGCAGAATCTTCATGTGGGAGTTTGTTGAAAATGAAAAGATTCATACCCCCGGCCAGAGCCACCTAAGCAGAATCTGCATTGTAACAAGATCTCCAGGTGATTCTCATCTGTATTAATGTTTGAGAAGCACTAAGCTAAAACCGTTTTGTGATGCAACACAAGAGGATAAGCAGAAGGAAAGACAGGGACGCCAGACAGGGAATGAACCAGAAAGTAAGGCAATACAATGAAACTGGGCTCCTCTGTCACCAGGGCGTGCCTGATGAGACAGAAGGCTGGCTACCTGCTGTCTTGGGCAGAGCCAGAGGATTAAATGTGGCCAGACTGTGGCCAGATTAGGAGTCCAGAAGCAGATCTGTTCTATGCATTTGTTGTTGCTTAGTCGCTCAGTCATGTCTGACTCTTTGCGACCTCATGAACTGTAGCCCTCCAGGCTCCCCTATTCGTGGGATTCTCCAGACAAGAATACCGGAGTGGCTTGTCGTTTCCTTCTCCAGGGAACCTCTCTACCCGGGGATCGTACCTGCATCTCCTGAGTCCTTATCTCCTGCATCTCCCCCACTGCAGCAGATTATTTTACCGGCTGAGCCACGAACGAAGCTCCATCGCACACAAAGGCTTTTGTGAAAGTTTTACCGTGTCAACTAACTGTATGCCAAATATGTGTATTAAATTTAAGAGTTTTATTTATTGTATTTGGGTAATGGATTTTATTTTAAAAGATTTATGTTATACTGAAGTATATAGTTAATCAACCATGTCGTGTTCATTTCGAGTGTCCAGCAAAGTGGTTCTGTTATACATGCACGTGTATCTCTTCTTTTTCAAATTCTTCCCCTATTTAGGTTTTCATAGATTATTGAGGAACTAAATTTAAAATCTGAGTCTATATAACAGAAAATAGGGGAACTAAATAATGGGTAGCAAAAAGTAGAAGTTATCCTGAGGGTATGAATGGGAATCACAGTCAATCGTGGTAATAAAGTCAGTTGTAAGTTAGCAGTATTTAATCAGCAAAAATGAGAAAATAGAAATGTAAGAAACATGGCAAGGGTGACATTCGAAAGTTTAAAACCCTCTATGGCAGGTGTTCCCACCTATGAGAAAATATGTACATATATATATACACACACATTTACCCATATACAACAAGTATGTCCATACAGGAGTTATTATCTAAATACACATCTTGCCAAAATTACTGGTGAGTGTTTACTTACTTTGCAGCTCAGCAAAACAGGGCAAAGGAAATACTCATGGTAAGGAATGAGTTTACTTCTCCTGTAGGGAGCCATTTGTATTCATGAAATCTGTGGACATATGTAGGAATTGAATCAAACATTTTAAATATTGAGTCTTCTTTGTGTCTGGACTTGTGATTCCAACTCAGAAGCCATGTCATTAGTATTTGAGCCCCAATATTTTCTCAGATCTACTTTGTAGAATCTGAATCTAGAATTTCTAGCCGAGGTTTCTATACTACGGTTTCCAAGTTAATATATGGGCTCTTTGAATGGCTTAGTGGTCTTTGTAAAAAACACAACTCAAAGTAAAAGTAGATATACAAAAGGATGGCCACCAGATTTCCAATCATTCTGAAAGAGCCACTGTTGATTTTGTGACAAACCTTCCCCATACCTCTTCTAAGAATATGGAAATCAGTCGTGTGTATGCTGTCACTGAAGACAGAGTTTAAAATATTTCGATTTTCGTATTCTGCTTGTTTTATTTTTACTTTTTACTCCCTTATCCACTTCTTATATGAGCACGCAAGCCCTACAAGCAATGGTAGTGACCAGTTGGATCTGTTTTGTTAGCAGTTCTGCGTTACAAATATCACCAAAACATTACTTGAATAAGTTAGGTTTCAAGTCAACCAATTTTTGTCTTCATCATATAGATATAACAAAAATAGAATGAAAATAACACGAGGCTGACAAATAACATTTGATTGCAATGTTTGATAATATGTTCAAATGGGCTGCAATGACCACATGTTGGAGTGACCCTGGAGGCTGGCTCCAGAGATAATCTGTTTGCATTTGTGCCCTGATTGTTCTTTTTTCTTCCTAGCTGTGTGATGTTGGGCACTTACTTAACCTCTGTATGTTGCAGTTTCTTCATCTATAAATAAGGATAAAGACAAAACCTTCCAGAGTGCTTTGGGAATTACGTTGGTATTACATGTAAAACAATTTGAATCACGCTTTGCAAAATTAAAACCAAACTCCTCTTCTTTGTTTATGGCTATTGTCGTGTTTACCATGTTATTACTATCCATTTGTCACTCTAGAACCATGTGTGACCCCCACTTGACCTTGGCCAAGTCTGCACATCCCTGAGGTCCCCATGGATCTCTTCTATGATACAGCACATACTTTCAGCTGGTGGGGTGAGGAGGACGTGTTATCTTTGTCCATCAAAATGTTGTTGGAATAACCGTGGCCCTATGAGATGATGCTTAGGTCAGAGTTCCGTTTCATAAGCGAGCACCTGTCTTGGCTGTAGGCAATTTGCACAATGTCCCCTTCGATCCTAATTCGTCTTCTGAGTTTACCCAGAAGGGCAGTATTGAGAGCACCTGCAGAGACATCATTGCGGCTGCAACCCCACCTCCTCGCCGCGCCGTCCAACAGTGTGAACAACTAGGGGTAAAGAAAGCAGCCCCGCTACACAGACCCAACGGAAAAATCACCGTAACATTAACGAAGACAACAGAGAAGGTCGGATGAGATTTCGCAGCAGGACAACCATGTGAGCATTGGCAAAGAAGCCGACTAAATGCTGGGTTCAACTTGTCTTATCTTATGATTCATCAACAGGCTTTAATTAACGCATGGCAGACATAATTTTCCCAGGTTCAGTAAACATTATCAGTATTCCTTTAAGGACTTTTGCCTCGATGGCTACCTGAACTCACAATAAACAGATTGCATTTTAACTGAACACTCTTATGGTCTGATTTATTAATTCATCATCCCACATAATTTAAAACATTTCTTCTAAATTTTAATAAAGATCTGAGTGTTTGTTTTGAGAATCCCGTAGACAGAGGAGCCTGGCAGGCTATAGTCAGTAGAGTCGCAAAGAGTGGGACACGACTGAAGCGACTTAGCTTGCACGCCTGCATTTGTTGTAAGGGTCTCAGGTTTCCTTTATATCTATAGTTCTTTGAATATGTGTAGCCAATGATGCGAAATTTATTATTTTTAAGGATGTTTAGACTGTTATTTGCTATTGAAATTTAGGATTTGTTGGAAAATACTCTGTTTTCAGTGATTAGTAATCAAAATGAAAGTTATTAATATATAATTTGATTTTATCTAGTTCTAATTTTATTTACTGTAGCAATTACTGAAACCTAACAGAATTCAGGAAAGTGATTTTTAAATTAGAGGTAGCTTATTGAGAAGACTATTCTCTTTGAAACATGGCTGAATTAGTGATAATGTACCTTGAGGCTTACAGATTTACATAGGCAGTAAAATCACTGGAGTTAACCACTTTGATCAGCTGCAAAGGATGTAACTTTTGAAGGAAGTTGATTGGCAAATTCAGATATTCAGGATAAATCTTTAATCGATTACATGGAGTTAGAAATACAGATTACAAATCTGGTCTCAATTTTAAAAAAGCAAGAGAATAGTAAAAAGTTATAAACAGTAAAAGAATATAAATATAAAAATAATCTTTTCCTTCAATTTAGTATTCTTTCAAATATGAAGTGTTAGCCAAAATGCCAGCTGATTTTGATCTTCTCAACAGAGTTTAAGTCAATCTAAAAGAACAAAGGATAAGATGGTTAGATAGCCTCTTTGACTCAATGGACATGAATTTGAGCAAACTCTTAGAGATAGTGAAGGGAAGGGAAACCTGGCGTGCTACAGTCCATGGGGTGGCAACGACTCGGACACAACTTAGTGACTAAACAACAAAAAAGGACAAAAACAAAAAACCTGTTTTATTTGAATTCAAATTACTAAGCACTTTAATTACTAAGTAATATTTCTTTCATACATAGTGAAGAATCATATTGAGATGCATTTTGCATAATAACAACTAGAAAAAGTTATTAAAGACCAGCATACTCCTAGAAAAATTATTTTATCACAGCCTATTAAAATTATATATGCTCTACTTTCATTTGAAGCTGTATAATTTCAGCCATGTTTAATATTCTTGCTGTTACTATGCTTTATAACAATAAATTAACATGAAAAATCAAATTGCAAATGTGTATTCATTAAAGTTGCTTATTAGCTTAAAATGTTTATAAATTAATATTTTTCTATAAATGAAAATTCTTAAATTGCCTCCCTTGTGATGTCAGCTATGTATGTGTCCCAGTTAAAGGAGAGGCAGAGATTACAGGCTGTAGGGAAATATTCCCCAGTCAATATGAATGCAATATTTAATATAAAGTTAGGAAATACAAGGCTGCAGGCCCTTGATAACTAACCTGGAGACCTCTGGGTGCTGAGCCTGAAAAAATGAAGTCTGATTTTGACTTCATCGTACAAACAGAATGTCATCCGCACATCAAATTCCACCCACAGTGAACCCCTGGCATGGTTAATGATTATAATCTTCACATTTAATCACGGGAACTCAATGACAGGCAAACAAAGGTTAGCTAAACTGACAGTTCAGATGGTTTCAACAGAAAAATCCACAAATTTTATTTTTAAATGTGTATGTACAATTCCAATGGCGCTTTGCAGGAATATAATTGAATTTGTACAAAGCGCACCTACACGAAAAAATTGACCATTTGCTCATGCTTTTGTACGGTAAGAATTATATGGAAGTTTGTGAGATTTCTTTCTAATGCCTGTTTTCCCGCTACTGTTTTCCCAGTAGAATGAAATGATGGGCTCTTAAATCTGAGACAANAACTCTTTGTTTTACACATGAAATTAAAGCAGCATTGTAAATCAACTATACTGCAATAAAATAAATATCTTAGAGGCCATACCCATGATGGAGTTTCTATATTTCCTTAACAAATTTCTCCTTTAGTCAATTAAGAAATGACAATAATTAAAAATTTTTAGAAAAAAGACTAAAACAAGGGTCAATTTCAATCATCCAGGTTTTATCAACTATGAGTAGACCAAGAAAGAACTGATTTTATCCAAGGAATAATTTACAAAACAACTGAGAAATTAACTCATAACCTTCTGCTAGTTCCTAAAACCAAGAATAAATTAAAAATCAACAATTGGGATAGTGAAACAGTCAGGAAGATTTGCATTTTATTTATAAAAATTAAAATAGTTTCAGCAGAGAGACAAATCCAGATTGCTTTTCATGGTCAAATGAAAGTATATATCTCTTCTTTACACTTGTTATGAAGGATGTACAACGTGGATGTTACTAATTGTGTAAATGCACTTCAACACCATAAAAATATTAAATGTTACTTGATAATCTATCACAGACATTTCTCATATCATCATGCTTCACAATTACATAATAAGAAAATGAAAATAAGAATTATGTTCAATTAACACATATACTTCCAACAAATAGAAATATGGTTTTTAATCTATCATTTATAATTTGATAAAAGTCAGATTTCAAAAACATTGCTACAAACTTTTAAACCACAAATAAATATTCTTTTCCACATTAACTTTCCCATCCAATCAAAATTCACACACAGTTTCTCCAGTTTTCCCTGAGCTATGTTACTATTATATAAGCTGTTCACAATTAAGTTGACTTGAGTTTATTGGCGTATATTTGAAATACTTGCAATAAAAAAGATTTCCCATTCTGAGTCAGTTAATATCAAATATTCCATTAGTGATCAGGCTATCTATCCATTTTAGTGAATTATTTGGCAAATGCAGTTGTCCTCAGAATATTTTAAATAGAATTGTAATCCAAATAAGTTCTCAAATTTTTTTTTTTTTATTTTTAACTTAAAAATTAGAAGCTGTAAGAACACTGAGGAGAGCGCGTGACCATCTTGCATGTAAATGGAGATTTGGAGAGACCGAGAGGCAATAGAGATTTTTGAAAGTATTTCCAAGGTTACACAACAAGATGCTTGAGCTGTCAAGAATTTATTGAAGAGGAAAAGAAATGAGAAAAAACGATGCTGTGTTTTAAGCCTGAAATGATGGAGCAGCGGCAGCAGAAGAGATTAGAAGTGCTGTTTGTCCTCACATCATTGATTCTGGGCAGTAGACATTAAAACCAATGGCAACAAAACAGCTGAGGATAAATGGCTAACCCATGTAACTTTTTCAATTTTATAGCCACAGAAGCAGAGCCTGGTGACTTAGAATCCTTAAACATCTGCAGTCTACCCAAGAGGGAGGGTCAACTTTGAAGGATAGACTGATCAACCTTCTAGAGTAGGTAAGAGCTAAAGATCTGTGAAGGGCACGAACACAAAAGAAACCAAGAATGAACGTGAGCTCGCAGCTCCTCTACCAGAGTGTGTTCACACGGTTATGCCTAGCTGGGAAAAAGGAAAGAAAAAGAAAAAAATAGATTAGTGAAAAGAAATTTGGAAAAAAAATAAAAGTATGAAATATGAGTCCTACCTTAGGTCTTTAGGCAAGGTATTTTTTATGTTGTTTTGTTTTTAATTTTTAAAATAGCAATAATGCCACATGTAGGTCATGTACAAATGACATAAAATGATCTGTGTGACAGCGCTTTTAAATTATCAAGTGTCACATAAACAGCAGCTCGATAAGCCCTGCAGAGAAGCGGGAGATGGTGAGAGGAAATATTTGATTCGCTCTCATCCCCAGGCAGTCTTCATTTCTGACTGCCTCTCACGGAGCGAGGGCCTCAGTTCACTGGTTATGTTATCTTGATGGTATACATTTTCACTTCCCATGCTGATTTTAGAACCATACCCCTTATAAGAGATTCAGTATCACGCGGATTTCCTCTGAGCGTGGAAGTGAAGTGTGAGATAGAAAAGACATCCCCAGGGCTACTGCAGGAGTGTTTTCCCAGTGGACTGCGATTCTCTGTAGAAGCAGTCTTTTCTTGGAATATTGTCCAAGTGAATTCAGAGTGCAGAGAATGGTAAACCAGGCTATGAGACCCTAGTGGATAGCATCACTTATCCCCAGCTCCACTGAGATCAAATATAAAATGTCTGCTTTGTTTCCCAAAAACGTGGTGAGTGCAGCTATCAGTTTCCTTATAGTCTATGCTGGTCTCATCAGAATTTCCATCCTGCTGCCCAGGCAAGCACAGAGAAGCCAAATGCTTGTTTCACTGATTCTCCTTGAGTGCACAGAAGGGTATCACTGAATAAGAAACGATCCTGGATCTCTAAATACAGCCAGATTATCATTATGTTTGCCAAGATGCTCGCTATCACACAAAGACTGTCTTTTCCTGTCAATCTTTATTTGACTTCAAAACCCACACCATCCTGACAGATGGAACAGGATTAATCCTCGTTTATTACATGTGAGTTCTACACCAAAACATCTTGAAGAGTTATATCGTAGGACCACAGCAAAAGAAGCTACACAACAACCGAACAAAAATTCAACCAGAAATATAAGATGTGGTATGAGTTCAGCAGAATAAAGTGGATTAGCAAAGGGAGATTTCCCCCCAAAGAAGCGGAGGGAACTCAGAAAGCTTCCCGTATTTCCTCCCTCTGTCACTCTATCAATATTTATAGCAAACAAACCATGAAGAGGTGTTTGTGTGTGTGTAACATCCATATTACATGTAAATTCATCATTTCAAGGTGTCCTAGGAGGACAAAGCCATGATCCATCCTTTGCGAAAGCTGTCATTAATCATTAGTTAATTTCACAGTGCTCCACTGCCCTGTGCACTGTGCAAACAGAAGCCCAGGTCCTCTCTTGAGAAAGGACTAGAGTCACAAATGCAAAATGATAATTACTGCTTGCTCTTAAAAGTGTGCCTTTTTAAAAGAAGACTTCCATGAGGTACTAGATTTTGGCATGGTAATCGTCAAAAGAATACTTAACTATCAGTATAATCACTGTCATTTCGAAAATACTTAAAATTGAAATTCTTTAGTACTCAGGTTTGGAAAGAAAGCAATCAAGTCTGAGAATGAATGAGTCATTTATACTCCAGTTTGAGGGTTCTTGGGCTTCCCTTGTGGCTCAGCTGGTAAAGAATCTGCCTGCAATGTGGGAGACTTAGGTTCAATCCCTGGGTTGGGAAGATCCCCTGGAGAAGGAAAAGGCACTCCCAGTATTCTGGCCTGGAGAATTCCATGGACAGTATAGTCCATAGGGTAGCAAAGAGTCAGACTTGACTGAGCTAATTTCACTTTGAAGGTTCTATCCCTGGATCAGGAAGACCCCTGGAGGAAATGGCAACCTACTCCAGTATTCTTGCCTTGGAGAATCCCATGGATAGAGAAACTTGGCTACAGTCCACGTGTCTCAAAGGGTTGGACATGACTGAGCAACTGAGCATCTGAAATGAAAGTCTACGAAGCAGCTACAATTACTAGTGCCCCATTTTAGAGATGACAAAGCTTCAGGAAAGAGAGAATGTACTTTATAAACTTCCCAGTACGGAGTGGTGTGTAGCTGCTCAATAGTCTCATACCAGAGCTCAGGCTGTAAACCACCATGGTTCTGACCACCAGCAGGGCAGCTGCAGAAGGAGAATGGATCCCATGACAACCAACTCATCCTTCTGAATCTCCACTTTTCCCAGCCTACCCATTTCAAACTTAGAACCTAAAAAACAAAGCACGCTTGCTAACATGTTCTTCTGTTGTTCAGATATAAATAGCATAAGAGATCCAATACATATATTCATTTTAAACAAAGCCCAAAACATTTGTGTCGCATTTGGAAGGTCTCTTATATAAGTGGTTATTTATCACAGTTATTACTATAATTGAAGACGCATATGCCTTAAATTCCGCTTCAACAAGAACTGACCTCACACCATGCTATCTTGCTGTGCAAGTTGAAGCAGTAAATACAGGAGACTCCGATTTTCAGAAGACAAATATAAACCTTATTTCTTTGGAGTGGATTTTACCTTCCTTTTGCTCAAACATGTAACAGCTATGTTAAAAAAAAATAACAACAACAAAAACAAACATAAAAACAAAGACCCCCCTAGTCCTATTTTTTCTTTCTTTTATTTCAATTAAGATAGTATCACTTGTCTTGCAGTTNAACATAAAAACAAAGACCCCCTAGTCCTATTTTTTCTTTCTTTTATTTCAATTAAGATAGTATCACTTGTCTTGCAGTTTTCAAGGAATATATTTTCATTAACAGTAAACTCTGTCACTATTTTTATTCTGAATAGCTAGCTCAAATCTCAAGTATTCTGTTATTTCAAAAGTTAAAATTGTCTCCATTTATTTGAGGTGTCTCATTTATTTCCCTGTATTTGGGGTTGTCCTTCACACAGATAGCTTTCCTACAAAAAAGTTTATTCTACATAAACAAATTTTAAAACACTAATATTTTTACAACTTCTACACCAGAAGGCTAAGACTTTTAAACAACTTTTAAAAGATCCCAAGGAAGACAACAAACCAGTCAGTCCTAAGGGAAATCAACCCTGAATATTCACTGGAAAGACTGAAGTTCCAATACCTTGGCCACTTGATGCAAAGGGCTGACTCATTGGAAAGAACTCGATGCTGGGAAAGACTGAAGGCAAAAGGAGAAGGAGGCTGGCAGAGGATGAGATAGCTAGACAACATCACTTACTGAATGGACAAGAATTTGAACAAACTCCAGGAGACTGTGAAGGACAAAGGAGCCTGGCATACTGCAGTTCATGGGGTCACAAAGGGCCTACTGGAAACACACTGGGTTCAGTTAAGTCAAATTTTAAGGGAAATTTACAAAATACAAAGCAATGCCAGTATTTTCATCTTTTTAAAAAAATGGTTTTCATAAAATATGTTATTTATGTTAACATGTAGTTTTATTCCTTTAAAATGAATTGGTAGATATTTCAAAATGAATTAGTAGGTATTTCAAAAATCTTGATTTTAATTTCAAATCCAATGAACATCAAAATAACTAACTAAATGGTCTTTGAAAGCCTCGATACTTACTTAATGTTTAGAAGGATTGTTTAAAAACTGACTGCAGCCATGAAATTAAAAGACACTTGCTCCCTGGAAGAAAATTATGACCAAACTAGACAGCATATTAAAAAGCAGAGACATTATTTTGCCAACAAAGGTCCGTCTAGTCAAGGCTATGGTTTTTCCAGTGGTCATGTATGGATGTGAGAGTTGGACTATAAAAAAAGCTGAGCACCAAAGAATTGATGCTTTTGAGCTGTGGTGTTGCGGAAGATGCTCAAGAGTCCTTTGGACTGCAAGGAAATCGAACCAGTCCATCCTAAAAGAAATCAGTCCTGAATATTCATTGAAAGGACTGATGCTAAAGCTGAAATTCCAATATTTTGGCCACCTGATGTGAAGAGCTGACTCATTTGAAAAGATCCTGATGCTTGGAAAGATTGAAGGTAGAAGGAGAAGGAGATAACAGTGGATGAGATGATTGGATGGCATCCTCGACTCAATGGACATGAGTTTGAGCAAAGTCTGGGAGTTGGTGATGGACACGGAGGCCTGGCATGCTGCAGTCCATGGGATCACAAACAGTCGGACATGGCTGAGTGACTGAACAGAACTGAAAAGGATTTTGACATCAAAATAATTAGATTCATCAGTCTCTGCCTTAATTGATAAGTTTAATTCATTATATGGAATTACTGATATGTTTGTGATTATTTGTTTATATATATATATTTTTTAATTAATTTATTTTAATTGGAGGCTAATTACTTTACAACATTGTAGTGGTTTTTGCCAAACATTGACATGAATCAGCCATGGGTGCACATGTGTTCCCCATCTAGAACCCCCCCTCCCACCTCTCTCCCCATCCCATCCCCCAGGATCATCCCAGTGCTGTTTTTCTCTTCTAATTTTCTTTCCTTCACCTCCTTCCAACTTTAAAAAATTATATCCACATTTTTAGTAACTGACTTTATTTTAATTTTTCTTTATGTTTTTTAACACTTTGTTTTCTGGTAACTTATCTTGTGGTGGCTCTAAGGAGAATTGCAATCTACATATTTAACTTTCCCCCAGTTATTTGAAAGTTAGTATTTTCTGTTGCTCTTCCCACATTTCTGAAATTTTGTGTCTTCCAGACATCATTTCTCTTTAGTCTGGAAAACTGCCTTTCTCATGTCTTTCAGAGTTCTGCTATGAAAATGTTATCCCAGTTTCCTTTACTTGGTATCTTTCACATTCATTCCTGAAGGATATTTCACTCAATATGGGACTGTGTGTCAGCAGTTGTTTCTTCTGGCATTTTGACTACCTACCTTCTGGCCTCCAGGCTGGTATAGAAAAATCAGAAATAAAAAGAGAAAAAAGAAGAAGAGGAAGGAATTTTCCACTTTCTCTGACTCTGGACCAACATGTCCAACTACTCAAGCTAGACTGATCATTTCCCAGAGAACTCTGCCCAAAGAAAGTTTGGCAGAGAAACAAAGTTTTGGTTTCACAATGCCTTGAAGTCCAGGCTGGAGGATATTGGAGGAAAATAAAATGGGAGTCTTCCAGCCAATTCAGTTGCAATTGAGTACTGATTTCTTTCTACAAACTTTCTGCTACCACTGGCTGACCAGAGTCCTCACATGGTTGCTCCATGCATTCCATCCAGAGTATTAGTTGCATTTGGTGAGAGAGATGATAGAGTGAGCCTACCCTCCTGAGGGAAACAGCACGGGTGTAAAATTATGAGAGCAGCCTTTTCTGCACCTACATAGACAATCATAGGTTCTTCTGCTAATCTCATGAATTATTATTTTTTAATTTATTTATTTTTAATCAGAGGATAATTGCTTTATAATATTATGCTGACCTCTGCCATATATCAGCATGAATCAGCCATAGGTTTACATGGGTCTCTTCCCTCCCACCCCCCTCCCACCCAATCCCACTCCTCTAGGTTGTCACAGAGCACTGGATTTGCACTCCCTGCATCATGCATATTCTAACCGGCTAATTTTACATATCAGTTCAGTTCAGTTCAGTCACTCAGCCATGTCCAACTCTTTGCAGTCCCATGAGCCGCAGCATGCCAGGCCTCACGTCCATCACCAACTCCCGTAGTCTACCCAAACTCATGTCCATCGAGTCAGTGATGCCATCCAACCATCTCATCCTCTATCTTCCCCTTCTCCTCCTGCCCTCAATCTTTCCCAGCATCAGGGTCTTTTCAAATGAGTCAGCTCTTCGCATCAGGTGGCCAAAGTATTGGAGTTTAAGCTTCAACATCAGTCCTTCCAATGAACACCCAGGACTGAGCTCCTTTAGATGGACTGGCTGGATCTCCTTGCAGTTCAAGGGACTCTCAAGAGTCTTCTCCAACACCACAGTTCAAAGCATCAATTCTTCAGTGCTCAGTTTTAATTCATGCGTTGATTGCTGATTGTTACACAAACCTTGCTTTCCTGGATTAAACCTCAATAAATTCTGCTCCTTCCTACTATATTAAGTTTGACTTCACTGTATTTAACTTAGATGTCTGCATCCATAACCCTGACAGAGATGATCTTTAACTTTCTTTCTGTAATATCTTTTTCAAGTGTGAGTATCAAAGTTATGTTGGTTTAACAATTCAGTCGGGAAGTCTACCATCTTTGTCCTTAAAGCTATCTGAGTCTGGGTTATGTTGCTTTTGTGCAACAATCTTGATATTGGTTTACTTAAAAAAAAAAGTTAATTCTTAGGCCCATTTTTTGATTGGGTTATTTATTTTTCTGGAATTGAGCTGCAGGAGTTGCTTGTATATTTTTGAGATTAGTTGTCAGTTGCTTCTTTTGCTATTATTTTCTCCCATTCTAAAGGCTGTCTTTTCACCTTGCTTATAGTTTCCTTTGTTATGCAGAAGCTTTTAAGTTTAATTAGGTCCCATTTGTTTACTTTTGCTTTTATTTCCAATATTTGCATGGCTAACAAACACATGAAAAGATGCTCAACATCACTCATTATCAGAGAAATGCAAATCAAAACCACAATGAGGTACCATTTCACGCCAGTCAGAATGGCTGCGATCCAAAAGTCTACAAGCAATAAATGCTGGAGAGGGTGTGGAGAGAAGGGAACCCTCTTACACTATTGGTGGGAATGCAAACTAGTACAGCCACTATGGAGAACAGTGTGGAGATTCCTTAAAAAACTGGAAATAGAAGTGCCTTATGACCCAGCAATCCCACTGCTGGGCATACACACTGAGGAAACCAGAATTGAAAAAGACATGTGTACCCTAATGTTCATCGCAGCACTGTTTATAATAGCCAGGACATGGAAGCAACCTAGATGTCCATCAGCAGATGAATGGATAAGAAAGCTATGGTACGTATACACAATGGAGTATTACTCAGCCATTAAAAAGAATACATTTGAATCAGTTCTAATGAGGTGGATGAAACTGGAG
>SJYQ01002214.1:305597-317572 GCA_006410935.1 Redunca redunca
AAAACTCCAATACTTTGGCCACCTGATGTGAAGAGCTGACTCATTTGAAAAGACCCTGATGCTGGGAAGGATTGAGGGCAGGCAGAGAATGGGATGACAGAGGGTGAGATGGTTGGATGGCATCACTGACTCAATGGATATGAGTTTGGGTAGACTCCAGGAGTTGGTGATGGACAGGGAGGCCTGGCGTGCTACAATCCATGGGGTCGCAAAGAGTCGGACACGACTGAGTGACTGAACTGAACTGAACTGATGTCACTCATTAAAATGTAAAGTAACCAGAACTCTTTCTGTGAATCTACTTGTTTCTAAATGTCTGAGTTACTGTCTCCAGTGTCTTCCCCTGCATCCTCACAACTGCCCAAATATCTGATTTTCTCCATCCCAACATAAATAACTGCTTGCCTAAGTGCAATCAATGACCACTTTGTTGTTGAATCCTATGGTAAATTCTGATATATTTTTATCAGAGCATGATATACAGTTGATTAGTCTTCTTTCTTAAAATATATTCTTTCTTTGATTTCAAGGATGTCTTACTCCTCTTGCATTTCACTTTCCCCTTCATTTGACGTCCATTAGTCTTCTTTACAGGTTTGCCCTGCCTCTCACTTTCTGTTTGAGAGCCACAGGACACCTCTTCTTTATGTACACTCATGTCCTTGATGACCTCTTCCAACTGAAGGTTCTAAATGTTAGTTATATAATACTTCCAAATGTATTTATCTATTCTGTGCTTCTCTCCCAAACTTCCAATTGCTGTATATACTAGCAAATATATCTCCTCTTGGATGTCTAACCTCAATTTGAACATGTTCAGAGTTGAATATCTGATACTCCACGAATCTGTTTTATTCACAGTGTCCCCCATTTATGTTGATAGCACTCCATTCTAGCATTCCGTGGGTCAAACTCAGAGGGTTGTTTTCATCTGCCCAGTTAACTTGTAATTGACATTCAATCTGAAAGGAAATCTAGTTAACTCTACCTTTGAAATATATCCAGAATCAGATCTTTGTTCTTCATCATTCATTTCTTCTTCTACCTTATCTGAGAAATATCACTTCTGTTTTATCTCAGTAGACTAACTTCTCTTGGTTTCCATTCTTCTTTTCATCATACTCTCTTTGGTACCAGAAGGATCCTTTAAAAATATTATTTTATGTCACAGTATGTCATATTTTCTGTTCAGAACTTTCTCATAACCCCTCCCTCCCACTCTTGCCCACATTACTAAGTAAAAAGCCCTAGTTTCCTCTGTTTGGAATGCTCTTCCCAAACATCTGCCTTGTTATCTCCATGTGCCCAAATATCATCTTTGCAGTGAAGTTTACACTCACCCATTATTTAATACTGCCCCTTTGAACTCTGCTCCCCCCCAGACCATTGCAATTCCTATTATCCTGCTGTACTTTCTTGGTAGATCAAATTCCAAATAACTTATCACTTCTTAATAGCCTATATAATCATGGATTTTTTAAGATTAATTTTATCATTTACTGTCTATCTGTCCCAGGTAGAAGGCATGTCCCAGTAGACAGGGGATCTTTATACATTTACTTCAATGATACAAGGTCAATAAATATACTTTAATGAAAGAAAAAATGGGTGACTAAGATCTGTGAAGTATTGCTATTATGTACATCATGCAACGGGTTTGTGATAAGGGCTAAAAGATTAAATCATTTGGTTAACTGAGTGGCTAGCACAAATTAAGCCTTCAATAAATCTAACTATTATATCATTTTATATCAGCTTAGATTGTCTTATTGTTTAGAGAGTGCTGAAAAGATACTAAGAAAATAGCTGTTTAAATTTTATGGCTATTAAAAGTGGGGAGAAGAACTTTCATTCTAATTTTAAACAATTAAAGTTATTTAACTTTGCTAATACAGAATTGGTATCAATGTGCTTTGTCATAACAGTAATTTTAAAGTCTACCAGAAACAAATATTTTAAAACTTGACATATCTATTTGTATCGGAGAAGGCAATGGCAACCTACTCCAGTACTCTTGCCTGGCAAATCCCATGCACAGAGGAGCTAGTTGTATAATATATAATATATTTGTACATATATAAGATGCACATGGGTATATTAATATATGCAGGTACATATGCATATATTTACTATTTATTAAATATGTATATACTGTTAATGAAACGAACAATATTATTCNATTTATTAAATATGTATATACTGTTAATAAAATGAACAATATTATTCAAAGTTGTTAGAGTTCATTATAATTGAAACAAAAATAAAAAATGTTTGAGAACATTTTTGGTTCTGTACTGGATTTCCTAACAAATTATGGGAAAAAATTCAGGGATGACACAGTGAATAACCACAGTCTTAAATAGTGTGTTTTCTGTGCCTCTGTTTTATTTTCCATGCTTATTTTCTTCTGAAATTGGCTTTGCACTGTCAATATTCCTAAAAGAAATATTTTTGAGGTTACATACGGCTTGTACTTGTTTCTTCTTAATTCATAAACGTGGCAAGTGCAGTAGCACACTGACAACGCTTTTCCAAATGTACTAGAACCCTGACTGCTGCCGCTGCTGAGTTGCTTCAGTCATACCCGACTCTGTGCGACCCCATAGACGGCAGCCCACCAGGCTCCCCCGTCCCTGGGATTCTCCAGGCAAGAATGTTGGAGTGGGGTGCCATTTCCTTCTCCAATGCATGAAAATGAAAAGTGAAAGTGAAGTTGCTCAGTCGTGTCCGACTCTTAGCGACCCCATGGACCGCAGCCTACCAGGCTTCTCTGTCCATGGGATTTTCCAGGCAAGAGTATTGGAGTGGGGTGCCATTGCCTTCTCCTGAAAATATCTCTTAAATCAATCTCTTTCTCTATCATTCTCTCCAATGATCTCTTCACAATGTTCAGAGTAAAAAATCAAACCCTATTATACCCTTCCCCTGCTTAATAGCTCTTTTCTGCAGAATAAAGTTCAAATTCCTTTTCCTGGGAAACAAGACCTCCATGAGCTCCTTCTGTTTATCTATCTTCCCAAAAGAGTTGTCTTCACCTCCCTATTTGCCAAAGGACTCCAGCCATATTGACTACTTAAATTCCCTAGGATGCCACATTCATCTGAGGAACTGTGCACGTCTCTCATGGTGTAAAATTCCAAAAATATATAAAACTGCCTTCTCTAATCCAGAGATTCTGTTCAGACTTTGATGGCTCCTACTTACCCTTCAGAACTCCCGCAGACTTAGTTCCCAGGGCATCCTTGTTGACTGCCCGAGATTGGGTTTGCAGGTCGTCTGTGTTCCTCTAGTGCATTATATTTTTCCAGTTGCAGCACTTTGCCTGTCCACAGTTCCTAGCTTATTTACTTGTTTATCTCCCATAAGATTCTGTAAAATTCTTGAAGCAGGAGCAAAAGCATGCCATAGTCTCAACCTAAGAGCACGTGGGAAATCCCAGTTAAGGCTTGCTGATTGCCTAATAAAGCACAGATGGATAGTAAATCCTGGCCTCAGGGGTGACAAAGACGTTGGAAGACGTGGGTGAGAAATGACCTCAGCGCACGCAGTTCTGATCCGGAAGCAACCCAGCATCAAGATTCCATCAGGAATCGCAAGACCAAGTAGTTCTAACCAGACTTCTATGCTTGACATCTTTGGGTAAAATTTAGCATTTCTCCCCAACCCCCGGCTTTGTTGTTTTCTCTTGCATTGTCTCTTTCTCTTACATGGACTCAAACATTACAGCTGATATTCTTACCAAACATTTTCTTTTTTTTTTTTAGTTCTCTTTCTTAGTTTCCTCCACGACTTTCCTTCTCCCTGCTGACTTAATTACCTCCCTTCAGATTGCAGCCCCTGTTGTTGTCTCTTTGGGTTAAACCTGCTCATTTTCCCATATTATCTATATTTCCAATGAGGGTTCATGGCAACGCTATTTTCAAAGCTTTTCACTGCAAGCTTTTAAGTTCAGTATTTATCCTATGAAAACTCTTTGGCATCGATTTTACTTACCAATTTTACTCTTAAAACATATATACCACTGACTTTTACAAAATTCCAGGTGCCTCTCAATCTTATGTAATTGTCTCCTACACTCTATCTGAATGACTGCCAATACCTGAGTCATAATTAGGAGACAAAAACATTATATCTGGCCTTATAGATTTTTAATGTACTTTACTTCAGCGACTGCCCTTTGCTTTTCGTCTGACTTTTATTACCTGACCTGAGGGCTTCATTTCTTCAATAATTTCTACAACAATCTTAAGGATATTTCTAATTTCTGTTCTTTCACTGCACATACTTAGAATATCAAATGCACGAATATAGGCAAGCTTCAGTAGTCTCTAAGCAGTTCAGTTCAGTTCAGTCACTCAGTCGTGTCCGACTCTTTGNTCACGTATTGCTGAAGCCTGGCTTGGAGAATTTTGAGCATTACTTTACTAGTGTGTGAGATGAGTGCAATTGTGTGGTAGTTTGAGCATTCTTTGGCATTTCCTTTCTTTGGGATTGCAATGAAAATTGACCTTTTCCAGTCCTGTGGCCACTGCTGAGTTTTCCAAATTTGCTGGCATATTGAGTGCAGCACTTTCACAGCATCATCTTTCAGGATTTGAAAGAGCTCAACTGGAATTCCATCACCTCCACTAGCTTTGTTCGTAGTGATGCTTTCTAAGGCCCGCTTGACTTCCCATTCCAAGATGTCTGGCTCTAGATTAGGGATCACATCATCATGATTGTCTGGGTCATGAAGATCTTTTTTGTACAGGTCTTCTGTGTATTCTTGCCACCTCTTCTTAATATCTTCTGCTTCTGTTGGCAATTCTAAATAAGACTGTCTGGAGACCACATGGAGAATAGTTTGACATTGGTTAAGAAGCTGAAGTGGTCTCTGAAGGAAGTTACAGTTGGAGTCGGTCAGTTAATCACTTTCTTTGTACCCAGGCAGTGAGCCTTTCTTTAGGAGAATGTGAACAGAATGAATCTGTGTCTTCCACAACCACTGGGGCAGAGGTAAAAAAACATAGTACCACTGGGATGAGGGGCTGCAACACTGCCAGTGCCCCCACGATGCCTGAGCATGATGAAAACAAAATGTGTGCTAAGAGCATTTGAAACATTAATGCTAAAACAATGCTAAGTCAACAGGGATCTTTTGTCTGATGTGGCCAGTTGCTTTTCTATTGCCCAGCATTTTTTCCTCATCTGTCTCATGACAGCACTCTATTTTTTTTTTTCCTAATTAAGAGCAGCCAGATCTCTATCTCTTGGTCCTTGTGGTTGGAAGAAGTCACCCAACCTCACTTTGCAAGGTGGTCGCAGTGCCAGTCAGTGGTAGTCATTCAATCGTATCAGTTTGTGACCCCAAAGAATGAGGGTCACCAAGGACCCACTAGGCTCCTCTGTCCATAGGATTTTCCAGACAAGAATACTGGAGTGGGTTGTCATTTCTTTCTCCAGGGGATCTTCCCAACGCAGGGATCAAACCGGGTCTCCTGCATTGCAGGCAGGTTCTTTACTATCTGAGCCACCAAAGTGAAGTGAATTCGCTCAGTCATGTCTGACTCTTTGCGACCCCATGGACTGTAGCCTACCATGCTCCTCCGTCCGTGGGATTCTCCAGGCAAGAATACTGGAGTGGGTTGCCATTTCCTTCTCCAGGAGATCTTCCCAACCCAGAGATCAAACCCGGGTCTCCCGCATTGAAGGCAGATGCTTTACCATCTGAGCCACCCGGGAAGCTGAGCCAAGTTAGTCAATAAATCTTCCAGCCAAAGGATTGGTCCAAGGCTGTGCGTCTAATCCCATGTAGATCTATGGGATCCAGAACCAAGCTTTTGCATACCCTCTTAGGGATCAGCAGAAAGTCTGAAAAGAGGAAGAGTATGCAATCCTGGCACTCCAGGAGCCTGCTCGGTAGATGTTACTTCTTCAGTAATGGAGCTTACACAGAGCTGAGATGGAGAAATACAGGGGTTTCCCTGATGGCTCAGCAGTAAAGAATCTGCCTTCAGTGCAGGAGTCAAAGGAGACACATGTTGCAGCAGTGAGTTGGGAAGATCCCCTGGAGGAGGGCATGGCAACCCACTCCAGTATTCCTGCCTGGAGAATTCCATGGACAGAGGAGCCTGGGGGGCTCAGCCTATAGAGTGGCACAGAGTCAAACACAAGTGAAACGACTTAGTACACCCTCTCGGACAAATGCCGTTTTCTAGTGTCGCATCGTCTCCCTACTTCAAGCTACTTCCGACACTCCCTTGGCGCGATGCATTCCTTTTCCATATGTAAGTTTGAGTTGGCTTGTTATTATTGAAAATCTAATCCTCTTGAGTAACAATTACACCCAGTTTCCAGTGAGCGACTTTACTTTCACTTTTCACTTTTCTGCATTGGAGAAGGAAATGGCAACCCACTCCAGAGTTCTTGCCTGGAGAATCCCAGGGATGGGGGAGCCTGGTGGACTGCCGGCTATGGGGTCGCACAGAGTCGGACACGACTGAAGTGACTTAGCAGTTAGCGGCAGGTAGGAAAATTCAGATACTGACAGGTAAAGTACTAGGATCAAGTAGGACAAGATAGAGTCTGAGACCTTTATGGCATGTATATTTGAAGACAGATACCCCTCTGACATTCCACTGGATTACATACCTCTAGTGTGTATCTAAGCAAGTTTAATTTGAGTAGCTGTTTTCTCTTTCTAAAAAGGATTATGTGATTTTTAAAGTTTAAAATTTATATAAAATACGTATGCAGTGAGTAGATGGCCATATAGGTGAAATGATATTGAATAGGAGTTTATAATATCTGATGCAGATTGTATAGTTTCCTGGGTTCCTCTGTCCATGGGATTTCCCAGGCAAGAATACTAGAGTGAGTTGCCATTTCCTTCTCTAGGGGACCTTCCTGACCCAGGGCTCGAACCTGTGTCTCTTGCATTGGCAGATGGATCTTTTACCACTGTGTCGCCTGGGAATTCCCTGGATTCTTTATACTATGACTTCTATTGTTGTACATGTTTGAGCTTGTCATATTAAAATGTTTACAAACACACTTACATGTAGTACTCAGGTATGTTGCATTTGTATTTGAGTGGAGAGGATCTCAGAACTTATTAAAAATTAATTCAGTTTTTCTGACCTCAGTACACATACGACAGCACCTTAACCTTAACGCGGCAATGACATGTGGATGATGATAGTGAAATTCAGGTTATTTCAGCATGCTCATTGTAAAAAACAAAAGCAAGTTTAATAGATTCTGTGAATTCCTTTTTCCCTGCCTTTATCACTCCCAAGCAAGGCAACAATACTTTTGTTTTCCTGGCAGTTGTTTCTTAAGAAAAATGTTAGGACTACACTTTGGCATCCAATTATGCATCGATACACGTATGATTCAAAAAGGAGCTAAATCTTGGAGCTTGATGAGAATGTAGGTATGAGCATCATATAAACAGTGAAAAGTCATGCAAAAAAAAAAGCCTTTTGTAAGCAGTTTGCACGTGCCATGTTTATTCCCATTCTTGTAAAAGAACCGATATTTCCTGAGATAATTGCCACGTCCTCCAATGGCCTTAGCTCTAAAATTAATTCTGTTCCATCCATCATCCAATGAAGGAACCAGCTTATCTCTATTTATCAGACTGATATCAGATTACCAAGTTATAGCTACTGCAGGTATTTGTTTAGAAGTAATTCAACTCCATTTCCCTTTAGAGAAGACTTGCTAAAATAAAGTGAAAAAAAATTAAAGCACTATGCTTCCTAACGTTTATGAATCAACATCTTAAAGGCTTCTCTCCTGCCTTTAAGACTAGTGGCTAAATTAAACAAAAGCAGCATGGCATTAGATCACAGGATCTAAATTCCTCTGGGATTCTACTTAATGCAAATTCCACTTTTAGAGTTGAAAGGAAATTAGAGTTTAGTGTGGATAAAATGTTTCAATTCAGGCATTTAAAAGAAACTGGATAAACGATTGAGCATCTGCTTCATGGAATCACACTAGGGGATACAACATCTTGAAATGAAGCTCCGAAAAAATAAATAATAAAACAGCTATTTTCCCCAAAGCTAAGCACCCCGTGTTAGTCATTTTCTGATGACTTCCGTTGGTTAAGTAATTTTTTAAAAACTGTTGAAACAAAACCAATTCTTTACCATGTGAAACTTTAGCTATTGTATGGTGCCTAAATTAACAGATACTTAACCATGTCTGAACCAGTCTTTGAAGTTCTAGTACCTTCTTTCTGGATGAAACTGACTCTGTCAGCATTCCGTCCTTTTCTGTCTCACTGCTCCTTTATGGCTGAGGGGATAAAGCTTGTTAGGTCACTTGGTGGTCTGAAACACATATAGGATGCCATTTTTTCTACTAAATCTTAATCTGGATCATATAAGGGAAAATCCATTGACGAGTGTGCTCTTTTCAATAGCTCTACCTGGTCACCTGATCCAAAGACCACTGGTAATGGAAGACTTAATGACAGGCTAGATAGCATCAGCCAGCTATTGATAGCTGCCAGTCTTTGAAGCTCCTCTCGGCTTAGATGTAAATCATACACAATGAAGGCACAGAACATTAAAGGCAGACATTCTGTAGAAACTAGTTGAGCTGATTAGTACTAAATTACTGATGTTCCATCTGCTTGGGTGGTACAATTTTTTTTTTTTTTACCAGCCTGACTGAAAAGCTTCATTTCACAAAGAATCCATGTTCTGTAGTCCCAGGAGATGTACTTAATGGATGTACAAAAGAAGGAGGTGATGACAAATATGTAATCATTTTAGGAGAATTTAATGCCTCCATTAAGAAAATTAGCAACTCATATAGGAAGACATTAGGAAAGTATGCTTCCAATAGCATGCAAATACATATTTTGCCATCAGTGTGCTGAATGGAAAGATAGGACTGGGGTCCCCAGATTTTCATGCATGTATTCAAACATATGACTAAACAGATGAAAATTTATATCACATCATACTATCCAATATTAGTGCAGATGCTAAGGGAATAACCAATCATGAGCTATACAGGGGAGAGATGACCAATCAGTTTTGAGTAGTCCACACCTGCTGAAGTCATTCATTATTAAAGATAACTGCATATTCACCCAACACAAATAAACATTTGATTTACCTAAAACTTTGTATAATGACTCCGTGTTTTCTAAGCAGTTTTTTTTTTCATCATGGTTTATCTCCCCTTGTAGATTTGCTTATAACAACAGTACCCACAGATCATAAGGACCTGGAGTCTTGGCATCTCAGCAATGATATTTCTCTGTAAATGATCCATGTACTTGGGAGAATAATCTCTCCATGTGATGTTTATCATTGTAAATGAAAATGCTAGAAATCTAGTGTTATGTATTATTTACAGATTCCATGCATGAGAGATGAATCTGTAATCAATATACTGACAAATCAGGTTGCTAGCTTGCAATTATGTTGAAGGTAACAGAAAATGTAAATTAGGCAATTTTTCTTGGAATGGTTATTAGTAAACAAGAACTTGCTCTGGTAACTTTATATATCATACAGCTCAGGCTTAGCAATATTATGGAAGCAAACAACGCTTCCATCTCAGGAGCTCACTTGAGCCAAGACTGGTTGCATGTACATTTACATGTCCTTAGACGTGAGCCATGACTATCTGTGCTGTCTGCATGCCATGGCTCAGCATAGAGGATCAGCCCTGATCAGCAATATGGGTTTCTGAAAGGGCAATGGGGCAGAAAACATAGTGGTCTTAGCGCTTGGCTGACACATGCCACTTCTACTCACTGATCAAAATAGGACCCTGGCCAAGCTGATGAGGGTGGAGCAGATGTATCATGACATTAAAAAAAATTAAAAACAGTGCTGCATGTAGCCAGAACAAGGTGTTCCCAGCTGAACACAGATAGTATACAATAGAGCAAAACCGCAGGCTTGCTTGCCACAAGGTGAGAACACACCAACGCCAGCACCTGGACAATGACCGAGCGAACCTCACACGAGCTCAGTGAGGATGAACATGGATGCTGCTGTCTTTTCTAACCAATGACAATCCTAGCCCACCCAAACGCTCATTCTCCCTAGATAAAATGTTTATGGTTCACAATATCTGAATTCCCTCTGCTTCCAGAAAATACTGTGTTCAGAACCAGGAACCACTTTCTGAATCCCTCAGAGGAATCACTGATGAGCGGGCTCAGTCGCTCAGTCGTGTCTGACTCTGTGCGACCCCCATGGACTGTACCCCGCCAGCCTCCTCTGTCCACGGGATTCTCCAGGCAAGAATACTGGAGTGGGTTGCTATTTCCTTCTCCAGGGGATCTTCCCGATCCAGAGATTGAACCTGCATCTTCTGCATTGGCAGGCAGATTTTTTATCATCTGAGCCAACTGGCAAGCCCCAGGAAGCACTGGGCACAATCATGAATTCTATAAATTCTATAAGCTGCTTCTTCCAGCAGTCCTTTTTGAGGTATTGTCATGTCTCCTCTGAGAAACACTTGCCCTTTCTACAAGGAGGTGCACGCGTGCGCACATGCTCAGTCGTGTCCAACTCTTTGCGACCCAATCAACTGTAGGCACAGGCTTTTCTGTCCATGGGATTCTCCAGGCAAGAATACTGGAGTGGGTTGCCATTTCCTTCTCCAGGGGATCTTTCCGACCCAGGAATCAAACCTGCATCTCTTGCATTTCCTGCATTGGCTGGCATGGTCTTTAGCACTGAGCCACATGGGAAGCCCCACAGGGAACTAAACTAGCCTGACTTTTGGACTATGGGTATATCCCCAGTGGGTCTTTGGTCAGTGACTTCTAACACTGGGGAGGGAGAAAGCTCACTTTCAGCAATGATGCTAATGATCATACTTATGCTCATCCACTTGTAAATTACATCTCCAGTTATAGCTGCACACCAGAACAAATTCTTTTAACACTCTGTGCAATTTTACACATCATTGTGAGTTACTAATTGAACGCTGTTTTGAAAAGACATCTACCCAGATTAATTTTAAATCTATCTTCATGTTTATAACTACTTGTTTAAATCATTCCTTCATATTGATATTTTTAAATAAAGTCCAATTATTTGAGTGAATTTATTTTCTCTACCTCAGTACCAAGTCACCAGGATGTTGATTCTGCCCCAACAGCAACTCTATCTTTGAAAAAATATCACTTTACAAAAGTGCAGAGATGCATCCAAAGAATGTAAAATAGTCAACATGACTGAACAAACAGAAAACCAAATCCATCCCTTCTGAGAATGATTAGAAATTGACTAAACCATACTTCCATGCTCAGATTAATTAAAAATATTAAACTCCAATAGATACTACTTTGAAGAGACACCAGTCACGTCCAACTTTTTGTGACCCCATGGACTATAAAGACTATGGAATTCTCCAGGTCAGAGTACCAGAGTGGGTAGCCTATCCCTTCTCCAGCAGATCTTCCTGACCTAGAAATCAAACCAGGGTCTCCTGCATAGGAGGCAGATTCTTTACTAGCTGAGCTACCAGGGAAGTCCATCTAAAATAAAATTTAATGTGAAAATTTCAAACAAACCCAGACAACAATGTGGATACAGAAACCATGCCATTTGTGGCAGATTAGTGGTGGACAAAAAGGGATTTAAGGAAACGAAGAAGAACAAGGTTGGTTCAAATTGACGAGGTGTCCAGTCTACAATGAGTAATCACTCATGTACATTTCTATAATTAGTAGGATGACAACAAAATATATCAGCCAGAATCCTGTTCTAATAACAATGATAAACTAAGGGAAACATAACTGGTCTGTGACTTTGACAAGCTTCTTCCTAGTTCCATTGGTTTTATAGACCCCAATTTAAATAAATAAATGACTTAGTAAACTTCATGTAAAAACAAGAGATATGTAGAAAATTTTGCTTACTCAAACAGTGAAAAACTAAGTATTGAATCAGAGGAAAGAATAACAAAAAGTAAAGTATTGATTATGTTGGTAATATAAAATACATTTC
>SJYQ01002214.1:323315-372968 GCA_006410935.1 Redunca redunca
GAGTAAGATACCTTTATTCAAAAAAGTTTTTTCTCTTCATTAAAGTAAACTTCCTTGAAATAGTTCATTAAGTCTCTGCTACGGAAAACAAAATTTGTTAAACGATATAACCTAGCATGAGTCTGATGACAACATGATTTTAATTTGTTAAGGGATTTTAGATACTTTTTGATAAATCACACATAGATTAGCTTAAATAATGAGCTCTAGAGTAAGTCCAAACAAAACCAAAAGGATTAAGAATAAAAACTCTTGGCACTACACTTTATCAAGAGCCTATGTTAAAACTACAATTTCAAAAATGGAAGGCAGTGCAGTCATTAACATAGTAAGCGGTCATTAGGCCAAAAACTTTAGATACTGTGTTACTTAGTGATTTCATATTCCTTAATCTTTCAGAAGTTATCTCTCCATCTTCCATGACAGAATCATATTTTCTCATTTTTAAATAAATATTGCTTTAAAATATGTTTTAATTATTAAAATAATAAGCAGCCTTTATGATTAAAATTTTTCATCTCCAAATCATTTTAGAGAGAACTCCTTATGAGATGGTTAGAGAGCATCATACAAATTTGAGCAAACTCCAAGAGATAGTGGGGAATAGAGGAGCGTGATGTGGTGCAGTCTACCGGGTTGTAAAGAGCTGGACACGACTTAGCAGCTTAACAACAACAGCAACCTTATGGGAGTTAGTGCAAAGTTTTCTAAGTCCTCTGTGGACAGGCAATAATAAGTAGTTGACTGAATCCTAACTATATGCTAGTTATTAGATGTTTTGCATGTTTTATCTCATTTACCATCTGCAAAAGTCTTTTGAGAAAGTTTTAATTCCCCCCCTTTTACAGGTGGGAAATCCTAGCTTCAAAGGTAATTTGGTTAAGTTCACTCAGCTACTAAATGAAGTATTACAATCCAAGTCTCTTTGATTCAGTTAATACACTGTAAGTTTTAACCCACTTCTTTCTAAACCACTGACCCCATCAAGTCGTTTTTAGATTTCGTAACCTAGGATGTTTGCCCTTCAGTCATTGAGAAACATCACTAATCAATAGTCTCACTCATTTTCAGAAGTCCCTTTTCAGGGAGTTATTTAGTGTCGTCTCTGAAAAGCGTGTAGCATTGATTCAATTTGCAATTTTTTGATATTGACTAGTACTCCTGCCTGGAAAATCCCACGGATGGAGGAGCCTGGTAGGCTGCCGCCATGGGGTCGCTAGGAGTCTGACACGACTCAGCGACTTCACTTTCACTTTTTACTTTCATACATTGGAGAAGGAAATGGCAACCCACTCCAGTGTTCTTGCCTGGAGAATCCCAGGGAGGGGGAGCCTGGTGGGCTGCCATCTATGGGGTCGCACAGAGTCTGACACGACTGAAGCGACTTAGCAGCAGCACCAACATAAAAGTAAATTTATTGTATTTTTAGTTATGTTCATGTAGTATCTTCCTCCTTTCTTTCTCTCTTATTTTTCTGTTTGGTTTTGAGGAAAAGAGCCATTTTAAAATATATAATATAGATCTGAGTTAAAAAAAATCAAAGTGTCTTATAGTAGAATTTGAACTATCCAGGAAGATATCGTTCTAAAAACTAAATGGAAAGAAACCCTCCAGAATTAGTCTTATCTCAAATTTCAACAGCTTAATCTCCTATTAAGATTACAGTAAAATGAAAGTATAATATTATCTCTTTACTCCCAGGGCTCCCAAACTCTCATCACTAGTTTGAAAATGATTTATTTGGAGGTTTCTGAAATCTCCTTTAAAGAAGGAGTATTTGATATTGTTTTGTTCATCTTGAAGATAGGAAGACAGTAGGGCTTTAGGTTCCTCTATATAATGAATGGGAAGCTCTGGTGGCTCAGCGGTAGAGAATCTACCTGCAAATGCAGGACGTGTGGGTTCGATCACTGGGTCAGGGAGTTCGCCTAGAGAAGGAAATGGCAACCCACTCCAGTCTTCTTGTCTGGCAAATCCCATGGAAAGAGGAGCTGTCAGGCTACTGTCTAGGGGGTCGAGTGCAAAGGGTTGGACAAGAGGTAGCCACTAAACAATAACAAGCCTAGTGAAAAAATATTATTATGTAATGATAGAATCATTTCTTATGTTGGCTTAATTATATCTTTTAGATTTTGATTGAAATAAATGTATGAACACATGAGTGTCAACCACACATAAAGTGTGAAAGTTATTTAAGTAGTATGTGGAGATTATTAATTTTAATTAGATCCTTACATTGTCACTCAAGTAAATAAAAGATGTCTCCGACACGAACTCCTACTCCAGTCTGACCACCATCTATCCATTTCTTCAAGGAGACTCTAGGGGAAACTACCCAACAAAGGGCACTAAACCCACAGACACATAAGAGATATTATATATATATACCTACAACAACATAAAAAATAATACATTTCCTGTCTTAAGCCATTGAATTTTAGAAAGCTTTTTTTTTTTTTAATGGAGCAGTAACAAACTGGAAAAGACTTTAAGGAAACTATTAATCAATTGTGATATATAGAATACATTAGAAACCTTGTTATAGGACAGTTAGATAGAGAAACCTGGTATTGATGAGTATTAAATAGACTTCCATGGTGGCTCAGTGGTAAAGAATCCACCTGCCAATGCAGGAGACTCAAGAGACACAGGTTTGATCCCTGGGTTGAGAAGATCCCCTAGAGAAGGAAATAGCATCCCACTCCAGTGTTCTTGTCTGGCAAATCCCACTGACAGAGGAGCCTGGAGGCCTACAGTCGATGAGACCCGAAGAGTTGGACACAACTTAGTGATTAAACAATCAACCGTCTTAGGAAGAAGAAGCCTAATCTCTGTTGAGCATCTATCAAGAATCTGTCCCTAAAATGAGCAATGAAATGTTCACAGTTAATCCTTTTTATGCTAGCAACCAACCAGGAGAAAAAGCAGGGCTGGAACAATAGATGTAATTAGAATATGTTGTTTATGAATAAGTTGTAATTGAAAATTATAGGACTGAAGATAATCAAGTGACAATTTTACTGTGGAGAAAAAAGGAAACACTTTAATGACTCCGAGGAATAAGTAGGTACATTGAATGGTACCTTTGATTTCTGTTCTCTGGGTTAAAGGAAATTCATGGAGGGTTGTTTTTATAATGATCACTTGCTTCTCTTTTATTGTCAGACTGCTTTTGCAAGAGTCAGTGAGAGCACCAGAGTAAATGTACTGTTATTAAAAAGCAGTTTATTTTCTATTTAAACATACTGCTTTTAAATATATTTAAATGCCCAGAACAGACTTTTCTAATGTATTCCTGTTAATCATTAAATGCATTTATTGCTGGCTAATTACAGGAAACATTTGAGGTAACTTACAAAGCAAAACATATTTAATAAGAAGAACATTTTGAAATGAAAACTAGATCCCAAAGAAAAAACTGGAAAGGAATATAAGAAGACAGCTCCTCATGGGTGGCATCTATGCTAACATCTGATGAATATTAAATGTGGGATACAGATTAACTGTTGGTAGATGAGTCCTCCTTCTTCACCGATTAGAAAAGCAGAATTAAAATGTAAAAACAAAATGGCTATAAGAAGGCAATGAGAGTGTCTGACACAAAGACAACAAGACTAAGATTGAGGAGAGCAAAGACCCTTCTAGAAGAAAGCCAACCTTCTGCCAGCAATCCTACTATGGAGCCAGGTTCTAATTTTGAGTGATTACAGAAGACATATGATCACATTTACATGCCCATGGAGGGCAACTGCTGAGGGGAAAAAAAATGGAAAATACTTTGCTGTTATTTGAGGGGCCTCACATACATAGCCAGTCTTTCCCTAAGTACATTCACTGAATGGGAGACTTCTATGGGGCTGAGACTAAACACCTAAGCGGAAAGCCCAGGGAAAGCAAAGCAGAGCTTTTTGTTAGTTTTCTGAGATAAGGATAAGACTGGTGTCTGGAAAAAGGTCCCAGAACACTGGCTGTAACCTTATTTCAAAATCCTTAAGGACCAGGGAGGACACAGACAAGAGCTGGCCTTTCCAGGACAGCAACAGAGCTGAGATCTAGCAAGTCCCTGATTAGATTAAGATGATCAGAAGCTACTTTATCTGCTGAGACCTGAGGACATACTTTTTTTCTGTAAAGTTCTAGATGGTAAATATTTTCGGCTTAGCTTACATGCAATGTCCTCCTGTACTGACATATTGTACAATACAGTCAACAGTATGTAGCTGACTAAAGGTGGATGTGTTCCAATAAAACTTTATTTATAAAAAGAGAAAATGAGTCAGATTTGGCCCCTTGAACTATAGTTTGCCAACCATTGGTCTGAACGATGATAACAGTACCCAAAGGCTGCACAGTTTTTATATGCAAGGTCAAGGTATGGCATTCAATCAAAAACTGGTAGTTGTACCAAGAGATATGACTGAAAACAAAGAAAGAAAGAAAAATGAAGAAGACTGATGGATGAGACAGAAATTAAAGCTAGCTGACTAAGGCTTGAAAATGACCATTATCATTTGTTTTTAAAGGATGGGTGCACTAGGTATACAAAAATGTGGAACATTTCACAAATTAATCAGAAGACATGAAGGGAAATATATGGAAACTCTAAAGCTGAAAACTAGAACTCCTATAATTAAGAACTGCTTTCCATTGTCTCAGCAGTAAAGAATCCACCTGCCACAAAGGAGATGTAGGAGACTAGCGTTCGATCCCTGGGTCAGGAAGATCCCCTGGAGGAGGAAATGGCAACCCACTCCAGTATTCTTGCCTGGAGAATCCCATGGACAGAGGAGCCTGGTGGGCTAGAGTTCACAGGGTGTCAAAGAGTCAGACACGACTGAGCGACTGAACACACACTCATGCATGTGTCTAATATTTCGCTTTAATCAATTGAAACATCAAAAGAAAATTGAATATTAAACTATCCCATGACATATTTTCTTAGCTGATAAAAAGTCTAACTGTTATGGGGTTAGAAAATACCAAACATTCAAAATAACAAACCATTCAAAAAAACCTTTTTGAATGGTTGAATAAATACCAAAGTGCTGGCAATCACCATGGGACCATTAGGAGGCTGAAAATAACCCAAGTGTGTTTTGCTTTGATGTAAAATAACAAAAAGGAATAATGTTATCTTGTTTTGATAGCGTTACTCCCAGACTTTTGTTTTCCCTAGCAATTTCTTAGATCCAAGAGAGCCATGAACCAAGAAATTTCAGTTCATGTAAAAAAAAAAAAAATAGTACTGAGAAGACATGAAGAGACACAGAATAAACAGGAATCTGTTTGAATCTCCATGGACATTCGCAGCTGCAGAAGAACTGTTAGCTCCTTGTGGAGGTGTCAAGTGCATTAAACCTCTCCGGGAGCCTGTGACTGCAGACGATTTGAAGTCAATGAGGCAGTCAGACAATTAGACCGTTTTCCATTTGGCTTAAATGAGTAATCATCTCATTTTCTTTATACTATCTCTTGACATCTACAACCATTTCACAGCCTTCTTCCAGAAAAAAGAAATCCTCAACCTGGAGCAATATGCTTGTGTCAATTTGGAGGTGACTTCCAGTAGTGGACATTATTATGAGTTTTTTTACAGAAATGCAAGTGAAAAATGGTATTGTTTGTTTTTTCTAAAACTTTTTTCACTCACTGGTTCCTATCATGTGTTTATGATTTACAAATATGAATATGTATATACAGCTATGATTTACATAGGTAATTAAAACTATATATTTCTCAAAACAAAATAACTTACTTTTCCTTATTTAACACTGTTTGAGATCTTATGTTCTGTCTATAACCATATTATCACTTCTGGTTCTTGTAAAGTGAAATAGCTTCCTAAAACTGGGACTTCAGATGCGAATGTGTTTGGAAGAATTTGAATGCACAGCAAAGTATTAGTGATTGAGCAAAACTGCCTACTTTTAAGACTGCTAACAATATTTTTAGCTCTAATAGTAACAGTTTACTTTCCTGCCTATTTTTCTCAGACCTTTATATTTTTAGACTTTCTGAGGTATTTGATCAATTTAAATAAACTCATCTCTGGCAGTATATGCCAAAGAATTTATTGCAAATGTGCTCAAGGACTTTACACAAGAATGTGGATAACAGTGTCATTTTTAATTGTGAGCTATTGGGAACGATATAATTATCAACAATAAGGCTTCTGTTAAAGACATCTACTTATGAATATGGAATAGACGCAGTAAATAAAAGGAAATTTTAGAATATTTAGTGACATCAGGACAAGTTGGTAATTTTTTTCTTTCAGAAAAATCAGGCTACAGAGCTGTAAGAAACAATTTGGTCCACTTTTAAAATTAGTTCTACTTTTGTGTTTGAACACAATACACAACTGAATTAACTGTAGCAAATTGCAGTAAATGTCATTGCTTTGCTGGCTGATTGAATGTGATTCTGGTTTTCCATTCATGAATGTTATTGGGTTCAATGGTGTATGCACTATGAATGTTATCAGATAAATACAAAAAAATGTTATGAAAGTAGAAAATTACATTAAGTATTAATAACTGGACTACAATTTGAGGACTGAGAATATTAGGGAAATCTTGATAAGCATAGTGTCTCATCAGAAAGGCATCTTATGGAAAGAAGCATTAAAGATGTGTCTAGTGAGAGAGAAGCAGTTGGAAGGACAATTACTGCCCTGAATAGCTTAGAGGGAACAACAAAGAGGGAAGTAAGGGGATTATATACATAATGCATGATGAGGGCTATGAGCATCACTGGGCATCTAAGACTTTACCAGAAGGAAGTAAAGGGGGTGAGCTGGGTGAGTGATGGACAGGAGTATAGAAAGGGTAAAAGGAGGGAGATGATCATGGTCAGAACGGCACTGAGATATTCCAGACATGGACACACAAAAAAGTCCATAGTCAGATGGGTTCTGAAAATACATAAAAATGAAGCAATCACCTCCTATAGCAAACTCTTTACAAATCATGGGTAATTATGCTGCAGAATAAAAACAAGTTTTTGAATATGGACATACCCAAGATGGCCTTTCCCAGTGGCTCAGCCGTAAAGAATCTGTACCTGCAATTCAAGATCCTCAGGAAACACAGGTTCGAGCCCTGGGTCAGAAAGATCCCCTGGAGGAGGGCGTGGCAACCCACTCTAGTACTCTTGCCTGGAGAATCCTATGGACGGAGGAGCCTGGCAGGTGACGTTCATGGGGTCACGAAGGGTTGAATACGACTGAAGTGTCTGAGCACGCATGCATGCATACCCAAGATATGTCCTGGGTTTTCCTTTGGGCTATTTATAGCCAAAATGTTATAATGAAAGAGATGTGTGCTAAGCGTTACTCTGCAATTGCTTTAGGTGAATGAAGATAGTAAAGTGAGGAAGTGATTTGCACCTATAATAGGATCAGGTCAAAATTCAATTGCATGTTCTCTATTCATTCTCCCCCAGGCTTCCCTGGTGGCTCAGATGGTAAGGAATCTGCCTGCAATTCAGGAGACCCGGTTTCCATCCCCGTGTCAGGAAGATCTCCTGGAGGAGAAAATGACAACCCACTCCAGTATTCTTGCTTGGAGAATTCCATGGACAGAGCAGCTCAAAGGGCTAGAGTCCATGGAGTCCCAAGGAGTTGGACATGACTGGGCAACTAACAGCCCTTATCAGGCTGGATTTTATAATGCATTTCTTTGTTGGTTCTCTCTACACAAACTATGAACTTCTTAGTCGTCACCCTAGTATTGTGCTCAATCGCAGAGTCAGACATGATTGGACAACTCACACATGCGTGCACACACACACACACACAGTGCTCAATATAAATTTTAATGAGTAAATGGGTGGATGGAATATACGTAAACAAAAATCCTTAAAGGACAACACAATGGAGAAGCTATTTCTACGAGAAGAGTTTATAAATAAAATTTAATTCCATCACTTTGTGGATTTTAGAGAAAGAAGATAACCAGGAGAGAAGAAGGAAGTTCTATGAATGGTCACCAAAAAATAGAGTAGAAAAAAAAAAAGAAAAAAAACTATTTTCAGAAAAAGTTACTTAATCTTTCAAATTTATTTTTATTTAATTACAGTGGAAAATTAAATTACTATGTATATTGATAGGCAATAATCATGTGTTCTGAGGTAATGGATCATTTATGGCTTAATGCCTTTTAATTTGAAAATTTTACTCATCAGCCTTAAAGCCAATTATGCCTATTACTGCCTACCTTGCCTTAAAATTAAGATTTAATAACATATGGCATATGCTCAGAACGCAGTGCAATGCTTAGTCACTCAGTCGTGTCTGATTCTTTGCAACCCCATGGAGTGTAGTTCACCAGGCTCCTCTGTCCTTGGGATTTTTCAGGCAAGAATACTGGTGTGGGTTGCCGTTCCCTTCTCCAGGAGAACTTCCTGACCCAGAGATGGAACCTGTGTCTCTTGCATTAGCAGGTGGATTCTTTACCCACTGAGCCATCAGGGAAGCCAGGTTTAGAATATTTCCTACTATTTCAATGATTTTTAAATGGAGAAATTGGGTATTACTCGCATTAACTAAATTTGTGTGGTTTTTGCAAAATCTGTTAATTTCACAGACCTAACACAAAATCTTGGGACTTTTAGAAACCCTGATTGGTTTGAGGATTAACAGAGATAAATAAATTTGGAATAAAAATGTGAAATATTATGATAGACCTCATATACATGCAAAATACTTTCTCTAGAATATAAGTAAAACAATCTTTTCTACAAAATGATTTTTTCTTGGCAAGCTTGTTAATTCATAAATAAACATAGCTGTGAATGGGAAAGTGTTTTAAGAACTGATTTAAGGTTTTACTCTGCTTCAGTTTTATAAACTAAGTAACACACCTCCTTTCATTAAAGAGCAATGGCACCATAATACTTGGGTAATATTGATTTGCTCCAGACTGTACCTAAAGACATAATTTATTAATAAAAAATGAGATTATATCATCAGAACCTTACAAAATAAATGAGTTCTCACTTTTAAAAAATTACTAGGAAAGTCAAAGATACATTTTCTTTAAGGATCCGCTAATAACATTTGGCATTGAAAGATATGAGACTTTCTACTTTTGCCATATCTTCCATATAATTTTAAATATATCTGTAGAACTTCCAATAATTGAATCATGTCGTTTCCCTGCTTATACCTATGTTGGCTCATTATTCCAAGAAAAAAAAAACCCGAGACGCCTCAACAGTACACAGTCAGGGCTCTCCACAGTCTGCCGTGCTCCACTCCTCCAGGCTGCTTCTTGAAGTCCTGCCCATTGACGCTGAGTTGCTGGCCACGGCCAGGCTCTGAACATACGCTACGTTCACACCTCTATTTCTGCCTATGCTGGCTTGTTGCTGGAATGTAACTTATAAAGACTATGTAAATAAGTTCATTTGTACCATTTTTTTTAAGATTCCGCATATAAGTGATATCAAAGAACTTATTTACAAAATAGAAATAGAGACACGGATGTAGAGAAGAAAATGACAGTTATCAAAGGGGAAGAAGGGGAGAAACAGGGAGACTGGGACTGACATAGACACACTACTATATAGAAAATTAATAACTGACAAGGACCTACCGTGCTCTGTGGTGACCTAAATGGGAAAGAAATCCAAAACAGAGGGGATATATGTGTGTGTATAACTGATCCGATTTGGTGTACAGCAGAAACTAACACATTGCAAATCAACTATAATCAAGTAAAAATTAATTTAAAAAGACTCTGTCTTAAGACTAAAAAAAACATAAAGCAGATACCATGTAAATAACATTTTCTTGAAGTCCCTGCTTTTATGTCATGACTAAAGAGTGATTTTGTCTCTTTCATAGACTATATGCCTCTCTTTTTTCAGTCATCAGTCATCTGCATTAGTGTCTGTAAACATGTNATGTGACCATGTTTCCCCTTATTTACATATTTCAAATATTTCAAGACTTGGAAATGCCCTCCTCATTGCAATATGTACTCAGCAACCGATTGTAAATGGATCAAATCAAACCGTGATGATGGGAAAGATTGAAGGCAGGAGGAGAAGGGGTTGACCGAGAGGATGAGATGGTTGGACGGCACCACTGACTCAACAGACGTGAGTTTGAGTAAGCTCCTGAAGTCGGTGAAGGACAGGGTAGCCTGGCATGCAGTCCATGGCGTCATAAAGAGTCAGACGCAACTGAGCGACTGAACCACAGCAACGAACCACGAGAGGAAGAGAACACTAAATTTATTCAGGAGACCATAGGCCTGATTCTGGAGTTTTTTAAACAAATAAGTACATTCCATCATGATACAACTAAAGCAGTGATGTAAGATGATACAAGTCTGAGCATGTGTTCATACTGAAATTGGTTCCCTCATTTATGAGTGTATCTTATTTAATGCTGAAGTGTTAGTCGCTCAGTCTGAGTCTTTGTGACCCCATGAACTGTTGTTTGCCAGACTCCTCTGTCCATAGGGTTCTCCAGACAAGAATACTGGAGTGGGTAGCCATTTCTTTCTACAGGGGATCTTTCCGAGCTAGGGATCAAACTCATGTCTCATGCACTGCACACAGATTCTATACCATCTGAACCCCCAGGAAAGCACTGTCTAATTGGTTCAGTTCAGTCGCTCAATCGTGTCACTTTTGTGACCCCATGGACTGCAGCACGTCAGGCCTCCCTGTCCATCACCAACTCCTGGAGCTTGCTCAGACTCATGTCTGAGTCAGTGATGCCATCCAACCATCACATCCTCTGTCGGCCCCTTCTCCTCCCACCTTCTATCTTTCCCCCAGCATCAGGCTCTTTTCCAAAGAGTCAGTTTTTCACATTAGGTGGCCAAAGTATTGGAGTTTCAGCTTCAACATCAGTCCTTCCAGTGAATATTCAGGACTTATTTCCCTTAGGATTGACTGGTTTGGTCTCCTTGCAGTCCAAGGGACTCTCAAGAGTCTTCTCCAACACCACAGTTCAGAGGCTTCAATTATTCAGTTCCCAGCTTTATCTCACACCCATACATGACTATTGGAAAAAAACATAACTTTGACTATACGGACCTTTATCTAATCCTGCTTATGTCTAATTTCTTGCTTGAAAAATAGGGAGAGGGCCTCCCATTTGGTGCTAGTGGTAAAGACTCCCTTCCCCCCACCAATGCAGGAACCTCAGGAGACTTGAGTTTGATCTCTGAGTCAGGAAGACCCCTTGAAAGAGGGGGCATGGCAACCCACTCCAGTATTCTTGCCTGGAGAATTCCATGGACAAAAGAGCCTGGTGGGCTATAGTCCATAGAGTCACAGACTCAGACATGTTTGGAGAGACTTAGCATGCAGGCATAGGAATATTCTGAGGTTAATTGTGTAGATTAACAATGAATTGACTTGCCTGCAATACTTAGAAAATACCAGAACATGATAAAGACAATGATCAGTTCATACAGTTCACTCTTACATTAAAAATGTGCTTAAATTTTTGACTCCGTTCATTTTGAAAGGGGATTTTGAAATGGTTTTGAAATTTCTATTTATCACTGATATTCTAATCCAATAATGACTTGATAGCTTTCAAAATCATTAGTCTATACATGCAAAACTCCTTTTATAGATCAGGAACCATGTAATATATAAATGGGCTTCCCAGGTGACACAGTGATAAAGAATTTGCTTGCCAAGCGGGAGGTGTGGGTTTGATCCCTGGGTTAAGGTGATCCCCTGGAAAAGGAAATGGCAACCCATTCCAGTATTATGGCCTACGAAGTCCCACAGACGGAGGAATCTGGGGGGCTGCAGTCCATGGGGTCACAAAGAGTCAGACAGTGACTTAGTAACTAAACAACAAACAGTAATGTATAAGCACACGGATGAATAATATGTAATGCTTGCTATAGCTTTATGATTATTGCTTAAGGCTTATAATGTCTATTATCCTCTTCTTTTTGTTTTTTATGAGAAAATTTGCAGAAAAAGTTTCTTCCATGGCTAATCTACAAAGTTGCTGAGGGATGAAATGACAACACATATGTGAACATCCTTAAAATAGAGGAAAGTGTGAAGCAAGTATGGAGTATTTTTATATCTTACATTTATAGTTTGAGCATTATTTTTATCATCTTGATACTTACAAAAGTCCTGATAGGTGGCTATCTATTTATGATTCATTCATTTATAGGTAAGGGATCTGAGGTTCAGAGTGCAAGTGGCTTGCCCCAGGTCTCCTAGCCAAGGAGCAGAATTCTGAATCAACCACAGATTTTCTCATTGCTGGTCCACTTCTCTTTTCTCTAAACTGTTTTCAATAATTATCTTTCCTATGGGCTGTAGGAAATAAGGCAACATAACTATAGAGTCTTCCAATCTATGAATAAATGAGCTACTGCAGAAACACCGAGGAGATTTTATCAATTCAGACATCAGCAGGTAAAATATTAATAATAAGATTGTATGCAGATAAATTTACATATCCATTTGGTAATGCAGAATTGCTTTCTGGAGGGGGTAGCCACCCTCTTTTCCAGGGTATCTTCCCGATTCAGGGGTTGAACCAGGGTCTCCTGTACTACAGGCAGACTATTTACTGTCTGAGCCACCAGGGAAGTCCATTTTATCATTGCTACCTAAATTTATTTTGCATGAATGCCTGCTGAGTCAACATAAGTTAAAAGCCACATGAAAAAGTCATCCCTACAATAATTTCTCTCCTCTGAGCTTTATATGTTCAGCAAACACATTACCTGTTATCATATTTGCCTAAGTAGAGTATAACAGATCTTACTGTCAAGACTAGAATACTTCTAAAATTCAAAAAGGACTCCACATATAATAATTGCAAGACATAAGGTCACTCTCTGCCTAACCAACCACTCTCATTATTTTGCTTTATTTTAACCTTTAATAAAAGAGTGGAAGAATAAAATAGTAGAAGGATTGAAGAGATTACCAGAGAAAATCAAAATATGAATTTTGAGTGTAGGTCTTAAACTTAAGGATGTTATTAAGGAAGTTCTGGCACATATGATGAGATAAAGGAAAAATTCTTTTAAGTGTTTATTCACTCCTGCCTGGAACATGGCATGACACATGGTAGGTGCTCAGTGAATATTCTTCAAATAAGCATGGTGTAGATATAATATATGCTTGATCGGAACAGGTCAAAAGTATTTCCCTTTGATGTGTGAAGTAGCTTCTAATATAGCTTGTGCTACTGTTATTTTTCTAGAAGTATTGTCTTCTTTTCTCCAAAAAAAATTTTAAAAGATCATAGATGTTCTATAAATTTTTAACCTTACCTGTTGTAAAAATTTGAAGACAAACAATGCTACCTGAAACAACTGAAGCCACCTATGTCACAATTATTGATTTTAATCTTAAAATATGCAAAGGACCTTGGATACTCTGTTGATTTATTGCCTGGCTTTGTTTCACTTTTAAAATTACAATTGATTTTTAGGTCTTTGATTTGTTTGGAGCCCAAGTGATAAAATGTGTATAGGGTAAAAAGTAAGAGATATACATGCAAAGAAGAGAATGTTTATGAAGGTCAGTCTCTTCCAGGATAATTGCAGAATAATACTTTTGTCATTCTGAATGATATCAGGAGGATTCTAGATTGAAAATTGAGTTGTTAAATACGGACAAATCATTGTTAAGTTGAGTGATTCTTTTAAAACAGGAACTACAGATGTACTACAACCATTATTTATGTTTCTATGATTGCACATATTTATTTATTTTGGGGAGATGCAAAAGCAGCAAGTGTCAGAAACACTCCAAGAATTTAAAACACGTTTGCCAAGTCAACATTCTTTAGGATATGCCTTCCCAGGGAGCCAGGAGAGAAGGGAGTTTTTCTTTTCTGAGACTGCTTAACCGCCAAATATGGGTTAGGAATGTGAATGAAAATCAGGTTAGTGCTAGATGTAACTCCTTACATCTGACTCCTTAATTCCATTTCCAACACTCAACCTACAATCAGGAAAGTTTAGAAAGTCCTGTAAAAATCATTGACTATCCCAGGTCCAGAGAAAACCCAAAAAACATAAATATGATCACAGGTCATGCCCATAGTCATTTATCAGATTTCTATGAATTCTTGGGAGCATATTATTCAAAAGGAACAATCAAGAGGAAAATTAGTGACATAATCGGTTGCAAATTGACATATTCTCAAAAAGCATTGCCAAACTTTCTTTGCATATGAATTGTTGTTGTTCAGTTTCTCAGTTTTCTATGACTCTTTGTGACCCTGTGGACTGCACCATGCCAAGCTCCCTTCTCCTTCACTATTTTCCTGTGTTTGCTCAAACTCATGCCCATTGAGGCAGTGATGCCATCCAACCATCTCATCCTCTGTTGTCCCCTTCTCCTCCCGCCTTCAATCTTTCCCAGCATCAGGGTCTTTTCCCCATGAGTCGGCTCTTCACATCAGGTGATCAAAGTACTGGAGCTTCAGCTTCAGCATCAGTCCTTCCAATCAATATTCAGGGTTGGTTTCCTTTAGGATTGGATGTGAATAGTTTAATGATTTATACTTTGTGCTTGCAGAGAAACGTTGAAAAAGTTAAACTGATTATAACAAGAATTATATGCATGGGGAAAATGTAAGCTGTAGAATAGAGTAATACACAAGTAATCTTGGCATTCAATGTGATCTTGAAGTGGAGAGAGATTATTTATTCATCATGCATTCACTCCATTTGGGTACTTTTATTTCCCTTAGGAGTTAAATAGGTAGAATTCATTCTCATAGACAGGAACCTCAGGCTATAGCTCCTGTGCTAGGGAGGCCCAAGGAATTCACACCATCAAAATGCACCTAGAAGAAAGCAGTGAGTCATCAAGAGATCCAATTCATAGATGGTATAAAGTGGCCATACAGAACAGGTTTCACAGAAACAGGAATATGAGTTTATGATAAGTCCCATAAGCACTTTATCACAGAAACCATTACAGGAATAAGCTAAGAAATCAATTCTATTAGTAAATCTATCCTTTGTAATATCACAGCTAATAAAATAATAAAAAATGTACCCTGCAATCCAAGGCAAATTGATTTTTTTTAATGTTGAGTGTGTGTGTCTATATTTCTCATGTGTGTTCTCTCCAAGTGGCAGTAAAGATAATAACTTGTTTCACAAATATCTTTAGTGGAAATACACAACATAATTTCAACATCAAGAAATTGGCTCTTGATTACTTGGAAACTCAAACAGAAAGCGCTCTTCTGAGTATAGTTTCATGTGCTTTTAAATTAAATTAGTTTAATGGAGTTTTGAATATTTTAGAACAATAATGTTTGTACCTAGAATGTTAATATATGATACTCCATGGACTTAAAATGTAATAAAAAGAAAAATTCAGAATCGTATGTTCTCAGGAATAAAATATCCAGTAAAATTTATGAGTATTTCTAGATTCATAAAAAGAAGAGAGAGGGGAGAAAGGGCATTAACTTCTGGAGCCACTTATTGTTAAATTGCAAAAAGTGTAATTGACCAAAGTGTGCATGTGTGCGTACATATATACACATATAAATAATATGCTTATAGTTTTATGTTAAAAAGAAGCATTATGCTCTGACAATCGATGGAAGGAGAGCATGGTCAGGTGCCTTTGAAAAACAACTCAAGAGACTTACTTCATTTTGTCTCACTGCATTTTTTTTATATAATGGTCTTTTTGTCACTTTTATTGTTTTAACATGTATGTACATGTATGTATATATATATCAGTTTATAACTTCTAAGTTTATATATAAATATAAAGGCATATATATATATATTTATACACACACACACACACACACACACACATATATATATATATATAAAGGCATTCATATATTATATAGTACATTATGTGGGGGCTTCCCTGATGACTCAGCAGGTAAAGAATCTGCTTGTGATGCAGGAGATGTAGGAGATTCGAGTTCGATCCCTGGGTGGGGAAGATCCCCTGGAGAAGCAAATGGTAACCCACTCCAGTATTCTTGCCTGAAAAACACCATGGACAGAGGAGCCTGGAAGGTTAAAGCCCATAGCGTCACAAAGAGTCAGAAACAGCTGAGCAACTAAGCATATAATAAGTAAAGTGTCTACACAAAAAATATAGAAGTTTTAATATGAGTTTATGATAAATTGCATAAGCTTTTTATCACAGTACCTTTACAGGAATAAGGTTAGAAATCGATTCTATTATTAAATTTATCCTTTGTAATAGCAGATTCAATAAAATAACAAAACATACCACACAATCTCAGTGGATTTTTAAAAGTTGAATATATGTATCTACATTTCTCATATGCACTCTTTCCAAATAGTAGTGAAGAATGGGCTTCCCAGGTGGTGCTAGTGGCAAAGAACCTGCCTGCCCATGCAGGAGACATAAGAGATGTGGGTTCAATCCCTGGGCCAGGAAGATCACTGGAGAAAGAAATGGCAACCCACTCTAATATTCCTGCCTGGAAAATCCCATGGACAGAGGAGCCTGGAAGGCTGCAGTCCATGGGGTCACCAAGATTGGGACATGACTGAAGCAACCGAGCACAGTGAAGATAATAATCATTTTCAAAATCATCTTCACAGAAATATGCAACATCATGTCAACATCAAGAAATTGACTTGAGCCATTCAAACGGTCTATAATATTTTGGAGAACAAACATTTTGGTTAAGTTTTAAGAAAATTATATTGTAAATTTGAATAATAGAGTTTTTTAAAAGTCCCTTGAGATACTTTTAAAGATTAATGATTGCCAGTTAATATAGTATATAAAATTCTTAATGATCATTATAAATTTGAAGACACAATAAGGAATCTTCCAAGCCTATAATCTTATGAGAGTATCATGTTATCTCACTGGAGGTGATAGAAGATAAAACAAAACAACTTTCATAGAAAGTATTTTGTAAAATATAGAATTTGACGCAAATATTTGTCTCTACTCTTTCTTCTTGCTTGTGTTATTTCTTCCTTGCTTGTATTATCTCTTCCTTATGCATGCTTTGATATAGTCATAAGGAGCACATCGCTGGAAAACAAGAGACATTGGGGCAAAGAACACAGTGGTATGAGATGCTCTCCTGCTCAGTGTCCAGGAGGGTAAGCAATCTGAGAATAGATTGTTTTTCTTTTTGCAATAATCAAGACTACCTTTTCATATGGGATATTTTTTGTTGTTTTTTAGTTGCTAAGTCATGTCTGATTCTTTTGCGACCCCATGGGCTAGAGCCCACCAGGCTCTTCTATCCATGGAACTTCCCAGGCAAGAATACTGGAGTGGGTTGCCGTTTCCTCCTCCAGGGGATCTTCTAGACCGAGGTCTTGAACCTGCACCTCCTGCGCTGGCAGGGAGATTCTTCACCACGGAGCCACCTGGGAAGCCCATAAGCTACACCGAAGTCCTTTGCTCTTCACAGTACTGACAGTTGCATGCTTTGTTTTATGTCAAAAAACTGTAATTGGAACTAGGACATGTATATCCCTGGAAGATCCAGGATAATGGCTGACTTACAAGATACCTGGGCTTCCCAGTTGGCTCAGTGGTTAAGAACCCACCTGCCAATGCAGGAGATGGAAGACCCTTGGGTTCAATCCTTGGGTCGAGAAGATCTCCTGGAGAAGGAAACAGGACCCACTCCCGTATTCTTGCCTGGAAAATCCAGGAACAGAGGAGGTTGCAGTCCATGGGGTCACAAAGAGCTGGACATGGCTGAGCAACTGAGCATGCACGCATGCACAAAATCCTAGAGCTTCCTAAGTAATCGAAGTTAACCTGAAGCGGGAGGAGGGCTTTGGGGCATTTTATTAGCTGTTAGAAACAGTGGAATGCTGCTAACACCCCATTACTGTTTTGGCTCAGAGCACTCAGCTGTCAGTGCAGCAGGGTTCTGTGGTGTGTGAAGAACTGCAGTGTAGCCTACACATTTGGGTGTTGTGTTCCTTACCTTCTGGTGGCTGCTAATCAGGGACCCAGGAAGACCAAAGTTAGGGGAGAAGTTATTTCAAGCCCATCTGAGTCCCTGGTGGCTCAGATGGTGAAGAATTTGCCTGAAATGCAGGAGACCAGGTTTGATCCATGAGTCAGGAAGATCCCCTGGAAAAGGAATGGGTATCCACTCCAGTACTCTTGCCTGGAGAATTCCATAGACAGCAGAGGCTAGTCCATGGGGTAGCAAAGAGTTAGACACGACAGCAACTAACACGCACCCAAAAGGCAAAAGAGGTATAACTGCATCCTTGGACTCTTTGTGTGCACAAAAATGTTAATAACTGAATAGAACCTTAGCTCCTAGTTTGGAGCCAGAAATAAATATCACAAACATTAGTTATCACATTTGCCCTTGAGGGTGTGGTATTGAGCTGGGTGCTACTTTGCTTTCGATTATTTAAACGCTCCTACAACAATAGGTCTGTTATATTCAACAGTAATAAATTTGAAAATTGCTCAAAATTGAAAAGCTAACTTTTCATTAGTTTCTGTTAAGACTGTCTGAATCGGTGGGGAGAGTTCTTGGGTTAGAGAAAATATAGTCATGCCAAGATATTTTAAGGGCCCTAAATTTATAAAAGATTTATCAAAATCCTTATCAGTTGCCTCAGAAAATGGAATGATATCATTTTCTAATTCATTAATTAGGCGATGAAACTATCCCAACCCATCCTGCAGGAAACTTAGCTGGTGAAAGTCAGTTAGTTTGCGTCAGTTTGTTAGAACTGCCATAGCAAGATACCAAAGACTGGGTGGCTTAAACGACAGAAATTTATTTCTTCGCTGTTCTGCACAATGAAGTCCGAGATGAAATGTTGATAGGTTTGTTTGTTTGTTTGTTTGTTTGTTTTGATATATCTCTCCTTGGTTTGCAGATAGCATCTTTCTTGCTGCAACCTCATGTGATTTTTTCTCTGGGTGGGTCACCCTGGAGTCTCCCTATGTATAATACCCTTTTCCTATAAGAACACCAGTCAGATTGGATTAGGACCCACCTCTTGGCTTCATTTTAAATTAATTTTGTTTTTAAAGGCCCTATCACCAACTACAGTCCTATTCTGAGGTAGGAAGCTCAGGGCTTTGACGTATGAATTGGGTTGAGGGGTTGCACAATTCAATCCCGGACAATTTGTAGAAAGGAATCGTCAAACCCATGAAAGAAATAAGTCAGAGACTGTCAAAAGGCTTTTGGTGTGTCTCAGAATAAACCATTTCTTTTTCTTTTGCTTGTGCCTGAATTAAATATCAACCCATCCAAGAAATAACTCTTCTTGGAAAATGAAGTTTGGAAATTGTGAAAAACATCATCTTGTGAAAATAAAAATTACCATGTCCTTATTGGCTCAACCACATGGGAATATCTCACAGTCTAGCATATCAAGCCTTACTTTAAATTGAAATTAAAAGGCAGAACCACATTATGTATTTAAACCTTTGAAAAAAATGTCATCATCATAGTGTTCTGTCATCATATACAAATCCAATGAGAACACTCAGAACCACAGGAAGAGGAGTATATTCTTTCTGTAATCTTACTTGTGAAAGGGACTCTCCAGCTTGTGAAATGTAGTCACTTTCCTTGAATCTAGCAACATTCCCGATAAATTATGCAGTTCCATATAGTCCAGAAATAGCTCTTATTACTTTTCTTATCTTTCCAAAATGAGGCTTATTTGGAAAGTGATAAATAATGGACATTATGAGCAATTTAATTTGTTCTTGTTTGTATATGCATATATATATATAGTTTGATTTGTCTTTATATATATGTTAATTTTATTTGGTTTCTTCTTTCCTAATCTTTCATCAGACACAGTAAATTAAAAAGGTATTCATCTACTTCTAAACACTAAATCATAATTCTTTGTTAAAGCAAATGAACCTAATGCCTTGCCAAGAATACAAAAGTTGTCATTTGAGCACGTTAGTTTCCAGAATGGGTTTTGGATAAATAAATCATTTATTACGAATACGTAAATGAATGTTAACCTCCAAATGCCAGCACGCCTTTAGATTAAGAAGGCTGTTTTCCAAAATCAAATGGAAAAGTTGGCCTGGTTAGGCTTATCCAGAAAGCTCTGATCACAGGTTGATTAAATGTATCCTTGAGAGAGCGTGTGTTTTGTTCTGAGTCGCAGCAAGCACAGCTGATCCATCCATAAGTTTGACCACAAAGACCCAGCTTCTGAGATAGGCTGGAGTCACTGAGATCCCATGGGACTGGAAACACAGTCCTTGAGAATTCTCATCACTCATTTTGCTTTACTCTTTAATTGCCTCTGTCCTAATCCTAGTCAAAGACCTCTTCATATTCCATGCAGACACTAACAGACCTCTCTGAGTTATAAATCAGATAAGCCATCTCTATGCACACTTGCAGAAGTTTCTTTTTTATCCATTTACTTATGTTAATTTGTTTATCACATTGTCTACTTTTAAAAATCTTTTATTTTTCTTTTAAAAATAGAGAACAGAAATGTGAGTTTAAGACAAGAGTAATGGATGCAACCTGTGCCCTAGATAAAGAAAGTCAAAATGTTCCCTTCTCGCCTCCCAAAAGAGCTCTCTGTGAATTCTGAGAACACAAGTGTTACTTCACATAAGAATCCTCTTTCTCATTCAAATGGATGCCTTGAAACACACTCAACTTAGTGACAATTTGAAAACAAGGTTTTCAGAGCACAAAACTGCAAGTCAGAGAACCAACCACAAGCCAGATTTCCTCTGGAAGGTATAGTGATGTTGTCATAGAATGTTCTAAGAAAGGGGGTAGGAAAACACAGCATTAAGAATTATTTTGAAAAATTAAATATGATAGGGCTGTAATTATTGTCTTGCACGTTATCCAGAGTAATATTCTTCCTACCACACTCCATTCTTGTACTTATTTTTTATTGAATTACATACAGAAAAAAGTACATGTTAGTTTTGTGCTCATCTTCTTGAGTGCTCACAAAGGGGCCTCTCCTGTATAACCATGCCCAGTAAATCAAGAACAAGAATACATCCAATGCTCTCATGTTCCTTTTGTGCCCCATTCTAGTCATTACCCCTCCTCCTGACATTTACCAGCAGAGAGTAGTTTTGTTCCATTGTTGTTCAGTCGCTAAGCTGTGGGCAACTCCGCGACCTCTTGGACTGTAGCACCCCAGGCTCCTCTGTCTTTCGGTATCTCTTGGAGTTTTCTCAAATTCACATCCATTGAATTGGTGATGCCATCTGACTACCTCATCCTCTGTTGCCTGCTTCTCCTCCTGACCTCCGTCTTTCCCAGCATCAGGGTCTTTTCCAATAAACCCACTCTTCTCATCAGGTGGCCAAAGTATTGGAGCTTCAGCTTCAGCATCAGTTCTTCCAAACAATATTCAGGGTTGATTTCCTTTAGGATTGACTGGTGTGACCTCCTTGCAGCCCAAGGGGCTCTCAAGAGTCTTCTCCAACTCCACAATTGGAAAGCATCACTTCTTTGTCACTCAGTCTTCTTTATGGTCCAACTGTCACATTTGTACATGCCTACTGGAAAAACCATAGCTTTGACAATACATACCTTTGTCAGCAAAGTGAGGCCTCTGCTTTTCAGTGCACTGTGTCAGAGCTTTCCATCCAAGGAACAAGTGTCTTCTAATTTCATGGCTACAGTCATAGTCTGCAGTAATTTTGGAGTCAAAGAAAATAAAATCTGTCACTGCTTCCACTTCTTTCCCTTCTATTTGCCATAAAGTTTTGTTCTTTATGTAAATCAAAGTGCACAGTATGTGCTCTGTGTCAGGTCATTCTCATTTGTGTGGAGAGTTGTGTATTGTGTGTTCACGTCGTCATCTAGAATCCCATGATGTGAATACACCATTATACTACTTGTGGGCATATGAGTAGTTTCAGTTTGCTGCCGTCACATATGGTCACTGCAGACACTCTATCTAGTATGTGTCTTTGGTATATGGATGCATGCATCCTTGTGGGTTTATATCTAGGAGTGAATTTCTGGAATAGAAGATATGCTTTGCAACATTACCAGAATTTTCCAAAGTGGTTGGAAGCAGTTGTTACAAATTAGTATTTCTGCCAGCAGTGCCAGAAATTTTCAGTTTTTCCAGTCTTACTAATATTTGTAGAATTCTTTACAATTTTTAGCTTTGTTTATTGTTGCTTCTTCTTTTAAGTCATTCGGTAGTGCATGGTATTACTGTGTTGTGACTCTAATTTACTTTTCCTGATGAATAACAATCTACTTTGACTAATACCTCCCAGTTTTCCCCTCCTCCCAGCCTCTGACAGTCATTAGTTAACTCTCTGCTTCTATGAGTTTGATTATTTTAGATTGCTCATATAAAGAGTATCAGGTAGTTTTTATCTTTCTGTATTTGACTTACTTCACTTAGTATCAGTTCAGTTCAGTTGTTCAGTTGTGTCCGACTCTTTGCGACCCCATGAATTGCAGCACGCCAGGCCTCCGTGTCCATCACCAGCTCCCAGAGTTTACCCAAAATCATGTCCAGTGAGTCGGTGATGCCATCCAACCATCTCATCCTCTGCCGTCCCATTCTCCTCCTGCCCTCAATCTTTCAGGGTCTTTTCAAATGAGTCAGCTGTTCACATCAGGTGACCAAAGTATGGGAGTTTCAGCTTTAACATCAGTCCTTCCAATGAACACCCAGGGCTGGTCTCCTTTAGGATGGACTTGTTGGATCTTCTTGCAGTCCAAGGGACTCACAAGAGTCTTCTCCAACACCACAGTTCAAAAGCATCAATTCTTCAGTGCTCAGCTTTCTTTCTTTCTTTTTTTTTTTTTTTGAGGGTGTGGCTTAGAGGATAGAAGATAAACCAAGCTCAGAGGATGGAGGGTAAACCATCTCCCTGACTCTTTATTTTTTTTTCAGATTTTATTTTATTTTATTTTTTACTTTACAATATTGTATTGGTTTTGCCATACATCAACATGAATCAGCTTTCTTTAGAGTTCAACTCTCACATCCCTACATGACTACAGGAAAAACCATAGCCTTGACTAGACAGACCTTTGTTGGCAAAGTAATGTCTCTGCTTTTTAATATGCTATCTAAGTTGGTCATAACTTTCCTTCCAAGGAGTAAGCGTCTTTTAATTTCATGGCTGCAGTCACCATCTGCAGTGTTCCAGAAACCCATCCATGTTGTTGCAAATGGCAGAATTCCCTTCTTTTCGTAGAGATGAATATTATTCTATTTTATACATATATATATAGTATGAGCTGATGAACATGTTTATAATAGTGTCTGTGCTGATAGTTTAATAGATGTACACTGACCTCCAAACTTGTCAAGGCATATAATTAAATATGTACAGCCTTTTGTATGCCAGTCAAGGCTCAATAAACAGGTAGAAAAAAAACAAAGATTCTGTTTTCATATATATTGAAAATCATCCAGGATCTCACTTCACATCCCATAGCACAACTGAAATAAAAATAATGGACTATAACAAGTTTTGACGAAGATGTGGAGAAATTAGAAAACACATAATGCTCTCAAGGACATAAAATTCTGAAACTGCTTTGGAAACTATCTAGCAGCTCCTCAAAATAATAACCCAGCAGTTTCATCCCTTGGTATTTATCAATAAGCATACATGCTTACACAAAAACTTACGCGAGGATATCCGTAGAGACATTATTCAAAATAGCCTCCAAGTAGAAAGAACAGGCGGCTCAGTGGCAAAGAATCTGCCTGCCAATGCAGGAGAACAGGAGACACAAGTTCTATCCCTGGGTGGGGATGATCCCCTAGGGTAGGAAATGGCAACCCATTCCAGTATTCTTGCCTGGGAAATCCCATGGAAAATAGCAGAGAGGCATGCTACAGTCCACAGGGTCACAAAGAGTCAGACATGGCTGAAGCCTCTGAGCACTCACCGTGCAAATCCCTAAAGAAAAAACGGCAGCTGAGCAGTTACGGGGATGAGGGTGGGAAGTGTGGGGTGATGGCTGATGTCTACAGGATTTCTTTTGTAGTGAGAAAAATATCCTAAATTAGATCGTGATAAGAGTTGCATAACTCGGTGAATATACTGAAGACTTTGCACTTTACATTTTAGATAAGTAAATTGTATGTTTGAACTACATCTTCAGAAAGCTGATAAAAATAGATGAAGCAAAAACTGATCAAATAAACGAAGTAAGCAAATTCACAGTAATTTCATAAAACTCTGCTGTGCTGTGCTTAGTCACTCAGTTGTGTTCAACTCTTTGTGACCCCATGGACTGCAGCCCACCAGGCTCCTCTGTCCATGGGGTTTCTCCAGGCAAGAATACTGGAGTGGGTTGCCATGCTTTCCTCCAGGGGACCTTCCCAACCCAGGGATCGAACCCAGGTCTCTCGCATTGCATGAGGATTCTTTACTGTCTGAACCGCCGGGGAAGCTCCAGAATATTGGGGTGGGTAGTCTATCCCTTTTCCAGGGGATTTTTTGGACCCAGGAATCGAATCTGGGTCTCCCGAATTGCAGGCGGATTCTTTACCAGCTGCTCTACCAGGGAAGCTCTATTACACTCTAGAAAACACAACCTAACCAAGAGTGAAAAGTGCATATCAGTGCCTTGCTTGAGGATGGCCAGGTGGCAGAAGCAACTGAGGAAAGGAGAATCACAAAGGGGCCTGAGAAAGCTAGGGGGAGTGATGAATATGCTCATTAAAAAGAAATGGATACATATATTTGCAGATTTCTGTGATTTCCCATTAATGTGTATTAATATGTTCATTGTAAATTAGCAATCTTCTTTTCAGGGGGCACATACTAATTACTCCATTTTATAGCCAGGCATATGGCATGGCTAATGTTGATGCCATCATGTCAGTCTGAATTGATTATGACTTCAGTGGGAGTGTCTCTTTCGTTTCCTTCATTTGAAACAAAAAGAAAAAATGAGGATTTGTACAACAAACATCTTAGAAAATAAACATTTAAGAAATTTTTGTCTAGCGTTGCCAAGCAAATTAAGATAATTATTCTAGGCTGTATTTGAAAAGTTTTAAAAATTAGTTTTACATCCCAGTCAGTTATTAAAGCCAGATCACATTTTGTTTTTGTATTTCTGAGACATCAGTGACATTCTGTTTCATGTATCTAGATAATGTTGTTTGCTATTATATGATGAATTAATGAGTTCAAATGGTCAATTCAAAGTTTTCTTGTATAGCTTCAGTTTTACCAACAGTTGAGGTTCAGATTGATGAATCAGGTCGTCTACGTTTGTACAGCTCATAAAAAATTATTCATCAAATACATGCTAAAAATAAAGTTACGTGATGATAGGTTTTTAATGCATTCTGTCTGAAAGTGTAACTTACCTTAAGTAAATGCTGTCTTAGCACAGAAAACTTTGTTATTGTTGCTCCAATTAAGGAAATAATTTCTGTTTCTTTGAAAATAATAAGAGAAATTGAACTTATTATCAAAGCTGTTGTAGCATATATTTCAATATGATAACAGAATGAAATTTATTGGAAAAATGCACAGTTTATTTTCTCAAATCATGTCCAAAAATATGTTACACAGCTCGGGTACTAAAAATGATATTTTCCTGACTTTAAAAGAGACAACTTATTTGCTGTATGTTTTTTCCTCCTGTACCTCAATGGTATATATCCCCTTTTCTATAAACTCCTCCTTCTCATGTTCCTCTGTGCGCTTATACAGCTATGAGCTCCTCTTTTCATATGCAAAGTTCACAGGAAAATAATGAGGATGCTGGGCAAGTAGTTGAGCGATTTACTGAAATATTTTAAATATTTAAAATCTTTCATCTAGCCCCTAGTCCCATAAAAAAACAAAGCAAAAAAATAAATAAATACAGAAACACAAATTTTACATACTTTTAAACTGAAAAGAATAGAAAAATTGGATGTGCTACAGGTTTAAATTTATAGTCTTTTTCTTAAAATAATCTGTCTAGATTATTTTTTCTTTTAGACATTTCTTTTTTTAATTAATTTATTTATTTTAATTGAAGGATAATTACTTTACAATATTGTGGCAAGTAGAAATAGACACTTCTTCTGCTATTTACTTGCACCATGGGCAGAGTTACAATTTTAATTAATTTTACAAATCTGATGGGCAATGGAGAAATAGATTTTTATTTTATTTTCATTTATCTTGACCATAAATGATGTTCAATGTAGTTATATATATTTATTGGCCATTTGTATATATTGTTCATTNACTGAGTGACTGAACTGAACTGAACTGATGTCTGCTTTTTATTTGGTCTGCATACAAACATCTGAAATGATCCCCATCCCTTCCTAGAGTAGAACTGAAACTCTTGTAATAACCTCTTAATTTTCAATGATAAAGAAGATATGGATACTCTTAATCAACAAAAATTTCAAAGAAAATTGTACAGAAAATAATTCACATGGTTCGATTCTATTAGAAAAGTTAGCCAAAGTATTCAAGAAAATGCTCTCCAGTGATTTGAAATATTAACTACACTTTGCTTTCTTCTCAGATTTTGATAGTCTTCAGGGTGGCAGAGCACACTGGTTCTTATTTTCTTGAATAATGTAAGCATTTTTAAAGGTCATCAATGAGGGTTTGATCAATATTGCGGCTCTTAGTTGGCATTGTAATGCTGGGAGGCCAACATGTTATTTGAAATTTAAAAAAATAGAGCTTTTTGTTATCTATGTGACAGATACACATGCCTTGAGCACTAACAAGGCATAGCTAATTACTGATACAGTTGCTGTAAAGGGGTTCTGACTGTTTTGATATACGAGCAAATTTGTCTTGCAAGTGACAAGTCAAAAAGAGGTTATTGGGCATCCTGGGCACTGCCAGCTCCGTAGGCAGGTTACAGAAAATGTCTGCTTGTGCGTTTTCCTTTGCTGGGGGAAATAGTCTACCATCATCTCAGACTGTTGGAACTCTCAAGTATTCTCATGCCATTTTATTAAAAGTCTCAATACATCTTCCCCCCAATGTTTCCAAAAGGATTTTAAAAATTCAACTATTAATTTTACTCCAGAGTTCCTACTTAAATTTCTTTGCATCTGCCAGATTGTTTTAGTGACGTGCCCTTTGTCTAAGTCACCTACATTTATTTCCCCCTTTTGATGTTTAATCATGCACTTCTCTAACAGATGAAACTATGTAACTTGACATATACAAGGCATNAAATCACCTACATTTATTTCCCCCTTTTGATGTTTAATCATGCACTTCTCTTACAGATGAAACTATGTAACTTGACATATACAAGGCATAGTAAGTCTCACAGTATTTGATTATTGCCAAGTTTCCTCATAATATCTCAAATCCAGAAAATTATAAGCCTTATGAAGCATATTGAAAATGATTCTGCTATAAGCAAATGACCATATATTATGCCTGCGTGTTTGTGTTTCAATAAGAAATGATTGCCTGGAAAGGGAGGTCTATATTCAGAGGCCCTCTTTTTAGACTGCTGTTTCAGTGTATTCAATGCCAATAAAATAAAGTATTAGCTGTGCATCGAAAATTTTCTAAATCTCCCCGCTTCTCCAGCACTAATATAATACTCACTNCTACCATTAAGCATTTGATAAGAAGAACTCATTGTTCTTAAAGTGAATTAGTATGAAAAGATAATATCTGACATAACAGGTTAATATTCCAGTGTTACTGTGAAACCAAGGCCGTGCATAAATTATAACACAGTGATAGCAAGATGTGTACGTTTTGTTCCGACTACATCATACTAAGTGCCAAATGAGTGTTCTATCCCTTTGTGAAGGTCTGTTTTTTATGACTAGGAAGAGACTATATGGAAACCCATATTCTGCATGCCCACCATGAGTTGTCGCTTGGCTGCAATATGATACAAAATGTTCCATGTAGTGTTAAGAAATAAATAAAACTACAAAAATATACTTTAAGTATGGGAGAAAATTGCCCACTTTTATGACAGATTAGAAAGCACACTTTTCCAAACTTGAGGGTGGAGGGTACAGCATTGGTGGTGTTGACAAAGGTATTTTTGTGATGATGTGGGGAGTGGTATGTATGCGTGCTCAGTTGTGTCTAACTCACAACCCCATGGACTGTTGCCCACCAGGCTCCTCTGTCCATGGGACTCCCCTGGCAAGAATACCGAGTGGTTTGCCATTTCCTTCTTCAGAGGATCTTCCCGGCCCAGGGACTGAACCCACGTCTCTGTGTTGGCAGGCAGGTTCTTTACTATCTGAGCCATCAGGGAAGCCCCTGATATACAAACACATGAATTAAAAAGCAGCATTGGAAGCAAACAATAAAGCCTATGAAATCTCAACACAGGATTCTTGGACACTCTGCCAGTTTCCACTGAGCCACCAGGGAAGCCCTGGTAATACTTAAGGTGGTAGAGCAGTGATGGAGGTTCCCAGCAAGAGGACAATTGAGCCAAATCATGAATAAGGAGCAGGGTTAGGCTGGTTCTCCAAAGAAGACCTGCAGACTGCCAAACGCACATGAAACGATACCCCACATCACCAGCTATTAGGGAAACGCAAATCAGAACTATCAAGAGATAACACCTCACATTGCTCAGAATGGCCATCATCAAAAGTCTTCAAGCAATAAATGCTGGAGAGGGTGTGGAGGAAAAGGAACCCTCCTGCAGTGTTGGTGGGAACATAAATTGGTACCGCCACGATGGAGAGCAATATGGAGGTTCCTTAAAAAAACTAAAAATAGAGCTACCAGATGATCCTTGCAACCCCATTCCTGGGCATATACTCAGGTAAAACCATAAGTCAAAATGATACGCATCTTAGTTTTGATTGTAGCACAATTTACAACAGTGAGAACATGCATCTTAGTTTTGATTGCAGCACAATTTACAACAGTGAGAACATGCATCCTAGTTTTGATTGCAGCACAGTTTACAATAGCGAGAACATGGAAGCCACCTAAATGTCCATCAACAGAGGAACAGATAAAAAGGGTGTGGTTCACATATACAGTGGACAATTACTCGTCCAAAAATAAATGAAATAATGCCATTTGCAGCAACATGGATGGGCCTAGAGATTGTCATACTGAGTGAAGAAAGTCAGACAGAGAAAGACAAATATTATATGCTATCATTTATGTATGGACTCTAAAAAATGTTACAAATAAACTTATGTACAAAATAGAAATAGAGTCAAAGGTGTAGAAAACAAACTTACGGTTACCAGTAAAGAAAGCAAGGGGTCAAGAGGAGGGATAAATTGGGAGATTGGGATTGACACATGAACACTACTATATATAAAATAGATAACTAACATTGGCCTACTGTATGGCACAGGGAACTTTTAATACTTTGTGATGACCTATACAGAAATAGAATCTTAAAAAGAGTGGCTATATGTGTCTGTATAAATGATTCATTTTGCTGTACACCTGAAACTAACCCAACATTGAAAACCAATCATACTTCAGTAAGATTTGTAAAAGAATCAGCAAATGGCAGAATGTTCAGACAGAGAAATTAAATACAGCAAGTTTAGGTTCTTCTTTGAAAGAATATCATGAGACATGGTCTCTCTCCCATCTCCAGCCATACCTCCACTTCTTATGCCTTTGATTTCAGAAGAAATCAAATGGGCTATTTCAGAAGAGCACTTTTAACCTTATAATTTCTACACCCAGATTCATTAGGTATTAACATACACTATTCATGTTGACTATCTATTTCCATCTTCCTTACTCAGTAAGCTGTTTATTTATGCAGAGACATCACTTAATAGCACATTTATCCTCAATACTTGAATATGGTGTGTTTCATAGTCATTGTACAATAAATGTTTCTTTAAGATTCAATAAATTTTTATCACTTTATGTCTGAGCTCCTGTAGTAGTTAATTTTATGCATCAATTTGATTAGCAAAGGGATGCCCAGATAACTGGTAAAGTATTATTTCTCAGCACGTTTGTTAAGGTGTTTGTGGAAGAGAGGAACATTTGAATCAGTAGACTAAGTATAGGTGTTCACCTCATTAGTGGCGGGGGGTGCGGGGGTGGGAATCACCCAGCCATTGAGGACCTGAATAGAATAAAATGGCAAAGGAGAAGTAAATTTGCTCTTTATACTTGAGAGGGGACATCCATCTTTTCTTGTCTTCAGACACTGATGCTCTTGGCTCTTGAGCCTCAGGACTCAGATGGGGATCATCCAGCTTCCAGTTCTCAGGTCTTCAGACCCAAAGACAATACTGGCTTTCCTGGTTCTCCAGCTTGCAGAGGGTGGAGTGTGCAATTTCTAAGCCTCCGTAATTATGTGAGCCAATTTCTATTATAGGAAGTGGAAGTGAAGTCTCTCAGTCGTGTCCAACTCTTTGCGACCCCATGGACATCAGGCTCCTCCATCCTTGGGATTTTCTAGGCAACAGTACTGGAGTGGGTTGCTGTTTCCTTCTCCAGGGAACTTCCCGACCCAGGGATCGAACCCAGGTCTCCCACATTGTAGACAGACGCTTTACCGTCTGAGCCACCAAATCTCCTCTATATACCCTATTTGTTCTGTTTATCTGGCAAAACCCAACTAACATAATCCCTAAACAATATTTTAGGTATCTCACTTATTCATAAACATACAATTTTTTAAATGGTGTCACAAGAAAACTGGAAATTTAAAAAGTGGAAATTAAGATTGAAGCAGAATGAACAAATAGCATTTCAAAGACCGTGTGCTCTGATGTACTTAGTCACTCAGTCCAACTCTTGTAACCCCATGGACTGGAGCCCACCAGGCTCCTCTGTCCCTGGGGATTCTCCAGGCGAGAAAACTGGAGTGGGTTGCCATACCCTCCTCCAGGGGGTCTTCCCAATCCAAGGATCAAACCCAGGTCTCCCACATTGCAGGTGGATTCTTTACCATCTGAGCCACCAGGGAAGCCCATGAATACTGGAGTGGGAAGCTTATCCCTTCTCCAGCGGATCTTCCCACCCCAAGAATTGAACCTGGGTCTCCTGCATTGCAGGTGCATTCTCTCCCAGCTGAGCTACCAGGGAAGCCCTTCACGGACCATGCATATCTGCATTTCCTTTAGGTAGACTGTGCTCTCATCTTTAGAAATGTTCATGCCCATAAAAAGTCAAGTAATTGGTATATACTTAAAGTATGTGCATTTTCTAGGTGTTATAAATATGTGTCATGACAATATTTTAGGCAGATTTTGTTTTTAGCCCAGTGAACACAAGGCAGAGTTATGGAATGCCCAGTTGGAGGAGCCCAACAACACTGCTATTTCCACTGAATCTCAGTAAGAGTAGCAGCTTGTGCTCTGACCCCGTGGAAGGTGAATTAAGATGAAGGACAAAATGAGTACAGTTGGTGGGGTGCTAGATCTTCTGGGGGAAAATATATTAGAGAAAAAATAGGGAAAAAAAGGAGAAATATGAATAAATACAAATAAAGAAAATAGAGTAGAATAAAATATTTACATTTTTGGCTCCCTGGAATCGTTGTCTACAAATACCATCTCTGAAAAATTGTTATTCTTTGTTGGTTCAGTGGCCACGGTTTCTTAGTTTCATAGAAAGTGTTGTTTACCTTGGTGACAAACAGAGTTTTTCTTTTTCCAAGTAACTCTCTTCTTTGAATATTTTCACCCAGAATCTAATTTCCTACAACAATTCTTCAGGGAGATGATGGCACTCAAGTCATAATTTTAAAAATCTTCCTGGGAGACATATGGCAAATTTATCACAGATATTTATAATTTTCCCTCCTGAAACCAAGTTAAATTTTAAAAATAAAATAAAAATTATATAATCTCATATCAGCAAAAGAAAAGAGCAGATTTTAGTAGAAAAGAAATTTTCAAAATTTGAGTTAAGAAGGAAAGCCTCATCGATTAATGAGGCTGAGCTGATTTCCCGTGTGTGTGTGTGTGTGTGTGCTAAGTCTTTTCTGTCATATCCAACTCTTTGCAACCCTGTGGACTGTAGCCCATGAAGCTCCTCTGTCCATGGGATTCTCCAGGCAAGAACACTGGAATGGGTTGCCATGTCCTTCTTCAGGGAATCTTCCCAGCCCTGGAACTGAACCCACATCTTTTCTATCTCCTATACTGGCAGGTGGATTCTTTACCACTAGCACCACCTGTGAAGCCCAAGCTAATCTTAATACGATCCAAATCCCTCAGCAAGGTGCCAGAACCTCATTCAGCTGTGGCTTCATATGCAAGATACAAATGAAGGATGGTGTGAAGAACATTTAGCATCTCAAACGAGATCACATTTTACTAAGCAAAAGTAATATACCTAGGTGATCATACCTCCCGAGGAATAAAAGAAAGGTTTGCTTTCCAAAGAAATGAAAGAAAATGTCACAAGGCAATTACAGTACCTAGTTGAACACCCCACAACAAAGCTTTCCTATTCACAGGAGTGATCATTAACAGAGTGCCTAGTTCTCTTCGATGATGGTCCTTGTTCACCTTCACTGAGTTTCTGGTTACAATATTTTATGGCTGTGTTTAAAAATATTGTCCATTAAGAATGCCACCTGCCATATCAGTAAACACAGGGTGTCTCTGCCATCAGTCACTACAGATCCCCTCAAAGATGAGCCCTGAGGCTGTTCAGGATGCAAGCAGGATGCCAGTCATCAAGTCCTCAGTCACTACAATAGCCCCCAAGATGGTGCCCCTTTGGGACTCAGGATGAGAAAGTTCTGGATATTGGCCAGGCAAGACAGCTGAGATGCGTTTCAAAGGAATGGTATCAGTAAGCCCAGACTTTTGTAGCTTTCCCTACATAGAAAAATGCTAACTACTTACACTGAGATGTCTCGCTCTTAATTAACGGTAATCTTTTGATGTTCTGACTGTGGCTTGTTTTTTGTTACAGAACTCCTATATATTCTGGCTTCTCCCTTACCTCTTCAGAGAGATCCTTCAGAGCAATGTAAGCATCCTGTCTCCTAGGTTTCAAGTCCTCAGAAAGTCCACCAAATAAAACAGAACCCTCAACTTTTAGACTGTGCATTTTTTTTCAGTCAACAATATCGATAGGTAAACATAGTTAGTCATACCTTTAAGGAATGTCTGAAATAGGGAAAAACAGTCTTAGATAAAGAAGAAATTCCTAGTGATTGGAAAATTCCTGTCTTTTTATAAATTCCTGATTTATAAAAAGGTACAGAAGTGAAAATAAAAGAGAAAAACAAATGGTAAATAGACCNNATAGACCCTCTCCGACAAACAAAATGTTCTTTTTTTGCAAGAAATCAGATATAATCATAATATACTGCTTAGAAATGTGGTGAACATAATTAACATAGAATTATATAAACACAAGTATATAGATCTATATTGATATAGTGTTTGAACTGCTTCAGTTACAAAGGAGAATAGACCCTGGACAATATAATTTTTTAAGTAGATAATTTCTCACTTATCAAGTCAAAAGTTCATAAATTAAAATGTAGTAGTAAATCAACCTCTTTATGCAGTTAAGACCAGACTAACAAAGAGGGTTTATGTGTGTGGGGCATGGCAATGGGGCTTATGTGTGCATTTGAAAGGAGATTTCCCAAATTAATTGGAGATACAATTTTTCACTGACAATATTTCACTGCTCTTGACATGCAAAAATAATAATTTCCTAACATTCAACCTTGTAATTTTTTACATGACTTGAATTAATCAGATCTAAATCCAGTCTTCTAATGATAAAGAATCATAACAATGCCTTCAATTTCTATAGAATAGCTAATGGTGGGAGAATTTAAAAGATACATCTTTTAGTTCATGGTAATCTGTGGATCCAAGTTGGACTTCACTCACAGATCTTCTTTCATGGGCTATCAAAGATCTTCCTTATGTAATTAATCCAGTTTGGATGTTTTGATGACTCAAGGCATTATTAATGTATCACAGTAAGGAAATTATGTTCAGATAAGAAGGAAAATGAATTCTGCCCCTCCTGGGGCTGTGTGGTCCAATTTGAAATCCCAGTGGGGGAGTTGGAGAATAGAGAGAAATAGAAATAAACATGCAATAGCCAAGAAAGCTTTTCCTGTTTCTGAAAACCAAGTCTGCAGCTGAAGTCCCATATGGAACAATGTCCAACATGATGTAAATTACATAGCAAAGGGGAGAATTTGCTAGATAGGTGATGAGATCATACTGACACTTGTTCCTGGCATTCAAGATATCGAGAAGCTATTGTGCGCCCTTTGAGGGACACATGAGACCGATGAAAACCTCACTTAGTTGACGGAGACCTGGGGTAGGTCTGCACGTGCTCTCAGCAGCAGAGGTTTTCATGTCATCTCAAAAGATGAGCAAATGCATTCATCTCAGCTGATGCCAGTATAGAGACCACTCAAGGCGACATCTAGTGGCAAAGACCAGCCAAAAAGACAGTACTAGGACTACCTACAGAGGAGGCAATGGCACCCCACTCCAGCGCTCTTGCCTGGAGAATCCCATGGACGGAGTTGCCTGGTGGGCTGCAGTCCATGGGGTCACTGAGTTGGACACGACTGAGTGACTTCACTTTCACTTTCCACTTTCATGCATTGGAGAAGGAAATGGCAACCCACTCCATTGTTCTTGCCTGGAGAATCCCAGGGATGGGGGAGCCTGGTGGGCTGCCGTCTATAGGGTCGCAGAGTCAGACAAGACTGACTCGACTTAGCAGCAGCAGCAGCAGGCCTACCTAGTCTTACCTTGTTACCAGGAAGGATGACCAGACTGTCCCTACTTCTGCTTGATTATGAGAAAATATAAAAATTTAGTTGGACTCAGAATGAACTGGAATTTCACTGAAGGAAACTTTTGAAAGTAGACAAAATCAAGATAAAATTAAGGAATACATCTAAATTTATTTTCTATTAAGTAGGCTGGGGACTTATAAGGAAGATTAAATGACTTCTAGAAAATAAGCAAAATAAATAAATTGACTTTGTATATCAGATTTGCGTGATTAAATTTTTGACCTTGGCTATATTATGATTTGTATAAGTTCAAGTTAAAGATTTTAAACAAAGGACTTTTTCTGTAAGTTTATAATACTTAAAAGATCACAAGGATAAGAGAAAGAAAGGAAGGTCTCAATTTCTCTTTTCTCTCCCCTTTGTTATTAATCTGTAGTTTATGAGTCAAGCACGTGAAGTGTCTCAAGTTTAAGACATAATCATAAAAAATGTAGAAAGTTCTTCTCTGTATGTGGTCAAAAGTTTAACGGGCCAAAGCAGATGAATTGACATTTGGAACATAAACTAAATTTCGCTGTTATCCCAGGACACCACCTTGAATCTTTGAAGAGGCAGAAACTCAGTTTGCACATCACCCCTTCTTCAGCTCAGCTGCTTCAGTCGTGTCCGACTCTCTGTGACCCCATGAAAGGTGATCGACCAGGCTCCTCTGTCCATTGGATTCTCCAAGCAAGATTACTGAAGTGGGTTGCCATGCCCTTCTCCAGGGGATCCTCTCGACCCAGGGATCAAACCCAGGTCTCTTATGTCTCCTTCATATGGAACATATTAATATGCTTGTGTTTAATCCCTGGGTTAGGAAGATCCTCTGGAAAAGGGAACGGCTACCCACTCCAGTATTCTTGCCTGGAAAATCTCATGGACAGAGGAGCCTGGAAAATTACCGTCCATGGGGTCACAAAGAGCTGGACATGAGTGAGCATAAACGATTATCACTAACCAACCCTAGGAGGATCATCTACTCATCCCAACCTCATCTTGAAGCTAATGGTTATTTCACTTTATTGTAGAAGCCTCCTACACAAAGTTTATCATTTTCCCTCAGTGATGTAAGACCCGTTTTTCTACAAAAGCACAAAAGACAGCACTTACTAAAATCGTACCAGTGAATCTTAGAGTCTGCCATGCGAGGCAGGTAATAATGCTAGAAACAAAAGCTGAATTTGCATTAAAAAATGTCTGCATAGTTCAAGTAAACAAAAAAATTACCTTATGTATTATAGTAACATAACCAAAATAAACTATCAGGACAAAATCATCTACTTGAATATTAGTGACCTGCCTATGAATAACAGTGACTGCCCTGCACTTGTTCGGAAAAGGGTCTTGAGGAACTCAAAAGTAAGTGGAAAGGGGGTCAAAATTTAGATAAGAGCTTATCTCTGCAGCCATTTTTCCCCCTTTAGGGACACAACCACCCTCCTGACATACTTATAACTCAGCTGCTAAAATGCTGTGTAGTGTCATCCAGTGAGATTCTCTCCTGAGACAGTTAAGGAGCTAATCTGCCATTAAATCCATTCCTATATTTTATCATCCATTAGATGATGGAGATAGACTTTAACCTAAGATCACTGTTTGAGTTAAGACTTGTAAAAACAGAAGGGGAGGTGCAAATGTCTCCACAAGCTATTAGAACCGTATTGATATGATTATGGGATTCAAACATTGCCATAGAGGAATTCATTAGATGTTTGCTCTTCCTTAACTTGTAATTACTGCAGTACAGAGTATACAATGCAAGAAATAGAGCTCAATATTATATTGTCTTTGGGAAAGAATTCATGAAGGAAATGCCTATACAAATGTTTCAAGTAATAATAAAAAAGAATAAACTGAAAAGAATTGAAAGTAGTTATTTGCAAAGACGCACAAAGAATAGTTCTACTGTTTACTAAAAATCCAATTAGGAATCAAGAATCACTCAAACATACGGAATTCCCTGGCAGCCCTCTGGTTAGAACTCAGAGCTTTCTCTGCCAGAGTCCAGGTTCAGTCTCTAGCCAGGGAACTAAGCAAGGTCAAAAATAAGGGAAAAAAATAATTCCAACATATTTTAATATTACTGAATATTGAATATTTTAATATTATTGAATATTGAATATCATTTTGTTGAAAACTTAGCTAATTAAAAGCTGCACATACACAATAGCAAAAAGTTTGTACAAGCTTGTAAGAACTAGTTAAGACCGTGTTTTCTGTTAATATCAATTATTCCTGAAGTAACAAAATATTAGCAAGCAAAAAGATAGCCAATATGTGCATAATTATTTTCCTATATGGATTATTTTCGCTTCTGCTTTTACCATGAAATTTAAAAGAAGTCTTCAAAATGCTCATATCTGTTTCCATAGTCCTTCAAATGGTATTCAAAAACTGAAATAAGAAGACCATAGTTCTGATACTCAGTTGCATGAAAGAGTATGATAATAGCAATGACCAATGTATTTCATTTATCTAGAACTGAACTTAAGGTACAAACTTTTCTTATTCTACCTTAAACCCATTATCACAAAGAATCTCTCTATAAACCAAATTCTTATCACATAGACAGTAGTGGCTGGAGGCCAATAATTCTTCTATAAATCAAAACTATATGAATTCTGTTTTCCTACTTATTTTCTTTACAGCTTTGAAATCTGATTTTTAAAACACAGAAACAAAATATCATTCAACATGACTGACTTTAGACTCATATCTTAACTTTTGAAGTGGATATTATTCGCCCATAGACTCACANTGAAGTGGATATTATTCACCCATAGACTCACAAGTCTACTACTTTTGATGGCTTCCCAATAAGAAAATAGAAGCCCCTTTGTGGCTTAGAAGGTAAAGAGTCTGCCTGCAATGCAGGAGTCCTCGGTTCGATCCCTGGGTCGGGAAGATCCCCTGGAGTAGGAAATTGCAACCCACTCCAGTACTCTTGCATGCAAAATCCCAGGGATGGAGGAGCCTAGCAGGTACAGTCCATGGGGTCGCAAAGAGTTGGACACGACTGAGCGACTTCGGGAGAAGGCAATGGCACCCTACTTCAGTACTCTTGCCTGGAGAATCCCATGGGCGGAGGAGCCTGGTGGGCTGCAGTCCATGGGGTCGCTAGAATCGGGCACGACTGAGCGACTTCACTTTCACTTTTCACTTTCATGCATTGGAGAAGGAAATGGCAACCCACTCCAGTGCTCTTGCCTGGAGAATCCCAGGGGCGGGGGAGCCTGGCTGGCTGCTGTCTCTGGGGTCGCACAGAGTCAGACACGACTGAAGCGACTTAGCAGAGCGACTTCACTTTCACTTTCAATAAGAAAACAGGAAGAACTTTCCATTTTGAGTCACTCGAAATGAAGTTTTTAATCCTCCAACTGATTAAATGGTTTTCTCTCCTGACACAAATCTCATCCCATATAGGACATTAAACATTTTTTTTTCCCTGATAGAAATATCTTTCTCTTCCGGGGAATAATTTTGGTAAACTGGTTTTATTCAGTACATGTTCCTATAAGAATGGGATTATTTGAATTCATTTTAGATATTTGCAAGATTTAATATAACCATCATACACACAGGTATCAGATCATATCTTGCTTTTTGTCGCTGTCTGTTTTCAAGTGATCAATCATGTAACTTACAGAATAAATTTCAATTTGTATCAGCAACAAAAGAGGTTAAATTCTGTCAGCTATATAAAATCAATGAGGTTAACTAGGTCATAAAAAAATAAATGCTGAAGTGTGCGTTTCTCCGTATGCTTTACTACCAGGGACACTCTTTCTTGCTTTGCCTATTTTATGCCATTTCTTCAGAAAATAAGTTATAAGTAATTTTGAAAGAAGAAAATAGAAAAGGAAAGAAAACTTGAAGCCAAATCTGGCCTCTGCACACCAATACAGAATTAAATCTCAGAGACAGAGTTTTGAGTGAAGTAGAAAAAGAATACTTTATTGCTTTGCCAGGCAAAGGGGTACACTGTGGGCTAATGCCCTCAATACCTTGTGCCCTGACCTGGAGGAGTTTTATAGTAATGGTTGAATGAAGGTGTGATCAGCTGGTGGACATTCTTCTGATGGGCTGGTGGAGAGGTAAGTGGGAGTTGGCATCAACAACCTTCAGATCCAAATGGTCTGGGGTCTAGTGCTTGTGGGCAACATGTCATTAATTTTTCCCACCTAGTGAGGGTTTCCTATCTTCACGAAGTTCAAAGCTATTGTTATGTGTATCCCTTGAGGGGGAACAGGACCCTGGCCCAAGGCTGTACCACCTTTTCTGGACTGTTCTCCCACTGTCTCTGCACCCTTCCCTTGCCTAATGAGCAACTGCTTGAAACTTCCCATCCTAAAGGAAATCAGTCCTGAATATTCATTGGAAGGACTGATGCTGAAGCTGAAACTCCAATACTTTGGCCACTTGATGCAAAGAACAGACTCATTGGAAAAGACCCTGATGCTGGGAAAGATTGAAGGCGGGAGGAGAAGGGGACGACAGAGGATGAGATGGTTGGATGGCATCACCCACTCAATGGACATGAGTTTGAGTGGGCTCCAGGAGTTGGTGATGGACAGGGAAGCCTGGGTGCTGCAGTCCATGGGGGTTGGAAAGAGTCGGACATGACTGAGCGACTGAACTGAACTGCACCTGCCCATTGGAACGCAGGGAAGGCCAGAGAAGGCCATGGAGGCTGAATGAAACCTATTTCCTGTAATGAAGAAATAGGGACACAGAAAGGCTTCTGTGCCCTGGAGCACCACAGGGTCCAGCTCCTTATTAATCTCCACTGCCACCTGTAAAATTTGCAGACATAGCAAAATGAGCTAAGTGGCAATACAATTGTATGTAAGGCAATGGAAATGCCTTTACTGGCATTCCTACACATTTAGTAAAAAAAAAAAAAAAAGAAAGAAAGAAAGAAAGAAAAAGGCTGACAGGATCCTTACATTTTTCCATAACCAATTTTGTACTCCAATTTTATTCTCTGCAGAGCTCAAATAGTTCCAAATTAAGTGTAGAGGTAAACAGTTCTTTGAATAGTAAATGGTTATTAAGGACATTACGGTATTTGATCTCACTCTCATGTCATAAATGACTTGGAATTACAGATTTTACAGTTGAATGTTACAGAAGAGTCATCTACTGTACAGAGAGAGCAAGTGACTGATCTTCGAGGCCAGCAAGAGCTTGACATCTGAATAGTCCATAACTTTGAGCAAGAGTTCTCTGAAAAACATTGATTTTTCAGTCAAATAGCACTTATATCATATTGCATTTTTTTCTCATGTCTAGTGCTGCTCTCTCCTTCGATTATGCTTTTCTCTCAAATGCTAACGTGGCCACAGTTGCCCATGGAATAGTCTCATGGCCTTTCTTTTTCCCAGCTGCCTGTATAGTTAGCTGTGTTGATGTGCAGTTCTGTGTTGTAATTCTAGCCAATGGGTGAGAAACTGGGGTTTCTCAATGGAAGGCAGGGATAGTTAGAGAGTTTGAGATGGACATGTATACCATGTATTTAAAGTGGATAACCCACAAGGATTGACTATAGAGCCCAGGAAACACTGCTCAGTGTCCTGGCCGCCTGGATGGGAGAGGAGTTTGGGGGAGAATGGATACACGTACATGTACGGCTGAGTCCCTTCACTGTTCATCGGAGACTATCACGACAATTTTAATCGGCTCTCTAGCTCATTTGGTGAAAAATTTGCCTGCAATGCAGGAGACACAGGTTTGATCCCCGGGTCAGGAAGATCTCCTGGAGAAGGAAACGGCAACCCACTCCAGCATTCTTGCCTGGGAAATCCCATGGACAGAGGAGCCTGACAGGCTACAGTCCATCGGGTCACAAGAGTCGGACATGACTTAGCAACTAAATCATCATACTGCAATACAAAATAAAAAGTTTAGAAGAGAGCTGCCCTAGGGAGTCACACCTAACTTCCTCCAGAGTCTGCATGAACCAGGAATAATTATGTTATAATTCTGTGGTTTATTGATTAAATTAATACTGCAGCACGGCTTGGACCATCCTGACCAGTCCATTATACAGTCTCACTTCTGCCTTTCTACTTCCTGAGGCTGGTCTTCTGCACTCTACATCCCCTTTACCATCAAACTGTCCCCTAGTGTAGATCTCCTTCCTGTTTTCAATGTGTAGGCAACATTACATACTTTGGATATGTAATAAACGTGCGAGTAAACTCAGACAAAAACATGATGTACATAACGTTGTGGGTGACCCAATATCGTTCTCTCTTCCCCTTGATGGAACCCTGGTCACAATAAGCATCATCGAACTTTACAGACGATGTACCCCCTAAACATTGATGTGTTTGGTAGTTCTGTACACTCTCTCGGTGACATTCACATGCCCTATAGGCTGAGAAGAGTTTCCCGGATGGTGCAGGTTGTAAAGAACCCACCTGCCAATGAAGGAGACCTAGGAGATCCAGGTTCAATCCATGGGTTGGGAAGATCCCCTAGAGGAGGGCACAGCACTCACTCCAGTATTCTTGCCTGCTGCTGCTGCTAAGTCGCTTCAGTCATGTCTGACTCTGTGCAATCCCATAGACGGCAGCCCACCAGGCTCCCTTGTCCCTGAGATTCTCCAGGCAAGAACACTGGAGTGGGTTGCCATTTCCTTCTCCAATACATGAAAGTGAAAAGTGGAAGTGAAGTCGCTCAGTCGGGTCCGACTCTTAGCCTAGAGAATTCCAAAGACAGAGGAGCCTGGCAAGCTACAGTCAAAGAATATCAGGCACAACTGAAGCGACTTAGCATGCACGGGTGCAGAGTGAGAACGAGATTTCCTGTAAGATCTTTGCAACTCTGAGGTCATTTCATATCTGAGGTCCTTTTGATTAAAAAAATTAACCTATCTATCTGCGTTCATATTTGTACTGAAGAAATTTTTTTTTCTAATTTTCAAATCTCTACAGCCTCCCACTTTGCATTCCCACCGTCATAAAGCTGCTAACACTCCTCTAATTTTGATTTGTTTAAAGGAAGAAAGGGGTGAAGAGTTCAAGCCGTCATTTTTATATGCCACAAATAAAATAACTCTGCTTCTTTTGCGGCACATGCAGAAGTACGAAAAGCCTCTCGGATTCCTGACAGAGCTGTCATTGTTTACCACGAGCACTGTCATAGCTGTGTGCCTCGTCGTGCTGTACAGCGGGGCATGGGCTGGCATCCTGCCCGATGCTGATCTGCAGATGGGAAGCCTCTCGTCTCACTTCCCAGGGTAATTCCTGGGGAAAGTGTGCTCCCTAGTGTTAGCAGAGGCTTAATGGCTGGAGGGTTCCAGCTGACCACACAGAAGGGAGGCGGGCGTCCTCTCAGCCCTCTCCAGGCACACTTTGTGTGGTTGTCAGGCTATCCTTCTAACCAGTCGTGCTGCAGATGTGACATTCCACTGCAGCAAAAGATACAAGCAGAATGTGTATATACCTGCCGGAAATCACCTGAATGCTAGACGTTCTGGTGATTTTCAAGTAGGCTGACATCTCTGTGGAAGACACTTTTGAGTTATTACGTTTATGACCCCCAAATACAAATTCCAATTTACTTTCCTCCTTCCTTACCTGCTTGAAAATTGCATCCCAGTGTGGAAGTAAGAAACAAAAAAAATTGTCTTTTCTATTTATAGTTTTGTATAAAATCAATGTTTCTCTTTTGTTGAATTGCAAGTTTGGGTAAACATTTTATGTTACCTGAAAATGAAAGGGACAATAATTGATTCAAAGAAATGAGTCACTAAGAGGCAAAATTAAATTATCCTTCTCACTATTTTTCTAATTAAAAGCTATTCAATTTAAAACATTTTCATCGAAAGGTTTATTTTGCTGGAAAAATTGCAGATTATAGCTCCTAGAAATAAGTTTTTAATTTATTTTTCTTTAGTGAAAAAAAGTCTACCTTAAAGTTTTGAATTGTATTCAATATTATTTTTAACAAAGATGCTGGAGTTATTTATTTTTCCATCCACCTGTATATATGCATTTTGCTTAGGGAATTGTTTGATGATGTAGATCCCACTTAACACCTCAAAATTTACTTCTACACGTCAACCTTATGTTGTGAAAAACACAAATTAGGTAATTGAGAATCCTAACTTAAATTAGGTTTTTAAAAAATAAAGCCAAAACAAAAATAAAACTGAAAACAACCTTAATAAATAGGCTAAAGATTTGTTATAAGTTATAGACACTAGATTGTAATGTATTTTAATGATTTGATAGTCATCTTTTTAAAAGTTGGGGTAATAAGTGTCACTATTCTTCAAGGTTTTTTAGCAAATATGTTTCTCCCAGGACATGCATTATAACTTCATTTTGGATTCATAAAAGAAGTTGTGATGACAAAATCTGATATATGAAAGTTAGAAACATTTTCACTGTTATAAAACGAAGACAAAGATAGTCTGTGCCAGGTTACGTTAATGTTTCCTAGGCATCTGATATAATAATTCCTACTAATCTCCCCCAAAACTGAAAATATTAAATATCAAGAATACTCTAATATTTTATAGAATCATGTGCTAAAAATTATAGAAATAGGGAAAATATTCACAGTAAATTCCACTGGCTCCTTATGACTAATTCTATTTTATTCAAGGACCCTGGAAAAAAGACATGGTCAAATAAATATATATGGAATTTCCTACATTTAAGACTGCAAAAATTACTGTTATTTACTTGTTAAGTATTAGAAAGGGCTATGACAGGAATGCCTACAATTTCTATCTTTAGCTTTTAGAGTGATTTATGTCTTTATTTATATAGGTTCTCCAGTCTTCAGAGTTTGTAATCCCCTCTCCACACGTGTTAAACAACCTGTACATGATATTGTATTATACAACCTGTACACAAAACTGTGTTTATCACAATACAACAGTGTGAATATGTATTAGATAAAATAATCTAATATTAAGATCAATAAAATTGCATGATGCTTTAGAATCTATCAAAATGAAGCAATTTTTACATGGAGAACTTTGTTAGATGTTTATCTGTGTACAAGTTACTGATTCAAGCTTACTTTCAGCCATAGTTCTCAGTTCTAGGGATCTGTCATTTGTGAGTTCAAACTTACGAGAAACTTATAAAAAGTACTTTAGTGAATGCAATGTCTGACCATTTCAAAATGAAGCCAAATATACCATTTGCATCCGATGTCTGGCCCCTGCCTCTCCCCATCCTCCACAAAGTTGCATTAGTGAGTTCACAATGGATGATGAGAACACTTAAAATTCATACTTAATAGAATTAACCCTTTTTTCCTAAATGTGTACTTCTTTTATAATCATATATACCTACCTTGAGTTTTGTGTTATCTTTTTCAGGGAGAGGGAAGACGGAGGGGCTAGATGGGGCTGGGGACAAAGAGGTGTAAACCATCAGGTATAAAGTAATCTGTGAGGATATATCGTGTAACATGAGAGAAATAGTCAGTATTTTAAAATAACTATAAATGGAGTACATGACCTTTAAGTGCTGTGAATCAGTATATTGAACACCTGTAACATAAAATACTGTGCATCAACTATACTTCAATAAATATGAACACAGATAAAAAATTAATAAAAAAAAGTCAGTAAAATGTGTTAGGTAGAGGGGCTTGAGGGGATAAATACATGACAACCTTGTTTCTCAGTTAGAGATAATACCAGGAGTTAGACGGATGGAGATTAAACATTCCCCTTGTTACCTGAAAACATCTGTGCTGGAGAAGGTGAATTTTTGAATACTCACTCAAACATTGGGTACGCTCCTCCGATCTGACATGGTAGAAAAGCAGCGAATGAGTGCCCTCTGAATGAATGACCATGCCAAAGCAATGAAGACAGGAGCCGCTCAACCAGGGAGGCAAGCCTTGCCTCTAACTCATCAATGAGATATTTATGTCACATCTCTCCCAAGATGAGAAGCGAAACGAGGAACAGCAGAAGGAAGCCAGAGATGCTATTGCTGTTATAAAATCCCCCTCCTCCTTACGGGAAAGAAGCCTGGCTTCTCTCCATCCTGAGAAACAAGAACTAGCCTTCCCAAGCTGAAATCTGAAATAACTTGGATTTCTTGAACCCCCTGAGTCTTTTAAAGCTGGCCACAAACTTTTTTTCTTGTAAAAAAATTCCATAAATATTCTTGGAAATTATTTTAAATCCATAACAAACAAATCCAGAGATAACTTCTACTTGCCAAACATACTGTTCTGAGGCAAATTAATCACTTGAATATCAGAGTTTTTTTGGATCGATGTGTGTTAGCCATGCAGTTGTAGCCAACTCTTTGGGACCCCATGGACTGTAGTCTGCCAGGCTCTTCTGTCAATGGAAATCTCTAGGCAAGAATACTGGAGTGGGTTGCCATTTCCTCCTCCAGGGGATCTTCCCGACCCAGAGATTGAACTCAGTTCTCCTATATTGCAGGCAGATTCTTAAGTGTTTGAGCCACCAGGGAAGCCCCATTGGATCTGATAATTTCACTAAACCCCAGAAAAATTCAAATGACATATTGTGAGAGTCAAACAATTTTTTTTCTTTATTTTTTTTTTTTGCTGTTCAATTCTATTTTTTAAAATATGCAGTATTTGATATTTAGGTTAATATTTTCCCAAGAAATGTAATGAAACTATTATTTTCATTTGCATAAAGTATCTAGAATCCCATATGAAAACATTGTATGGTTTCCTTTTTTTTCAATCTAATATTTGAAATGCATTACAAATTAGCTGTAGATATTAAATAACATTAAAATCTGCATAGTAACATCAAAATTCTGTCTGCATTTCCATTTTACATTCACATGATACCATGGAAGACTTTTGTCAAGAATGAGGTTGAAACTGTTTAAATATTTCCTGTTTGGGAAAGAGAGCTCTTAAAATTAGACATTAGTCTATGCTTACTGACATGGATCAATTAGCTGCAGCTGTAAGGAAAAGACAGGGCGTGGATCATGAGCAAGGCTAAACGTGTCACTTTCCAAATTTAAAATGATACAAAACCAGAAGGAATAAGCAATATAACAGTTGATGACAAGATTGAGATTCAGGTTGTCTCAAAAGACTGGAATGCTGGATGAACACCAAGAATATGAAATCTGATCAGATGAATCTCAAGCCATGCCTTGGGTTTAAAATAAGGGAAAAATAAATGCAAAGTAGTGGATAGTGCAGACAGTAGTGCATAGTTATCAGATCTGACTTGGCCATGACTCAGTAACCACCAGCAGAGCCAAGAGGCCAGCGCAAACAGAAGCATATGCTGCGTTAGAAGAAGCTGAGCGTACAGAAGGGTGGGCAGCCCTGACTTCACTTTGGAACGCTCCGTATACATATCTGGAATACTAGGCTTCCTATGTGAAAAGGAAATTGATGAGTAAAAATAGAATTTTTATGGTAAAACAACTGAAAGCATTAGATTGTTAACTTGGAAAAAAAGACTAATTTTGAAGACAAAAAGCACGATGACTAATTTCAAGTGATTAATGGCTTCTCTGCAGGAGCAGAAAGAGCTACTTTTGTTCTAATAGTTCATAGAACGGGACCAAAAATTAATAACCAAGCTAGAGAATGCCTTTCAGTACTTTGTTGTTGCTGTTTAGTCACTGAGTCGTGCCGGACTCTTTGGCGACCCAGTGGACTGACAATAGCCCACCAGGCTCCTTTGTCCCTGGGATTTCCCAGGCAAGAACACTTACTGGAGGGGATTGCCATTTCCTTCTCCAGATCTTCCTGACCCAGGGATCCAATCTGTGTCTCCTACATTGGGAGGTGGATTCCTTACCACTGAGCCACAAGGGAAGCCCCATTTCAGTACTTATTACATAGTAAGTGCACAATTGAAATGTTGAATGAGTTAATGGCCAAAGAATTTTATCATACTTTTGTCTATGAAACAATGAAACAGGCTACCTACTAAGATGGTTCAAAGAGGGCCCTCAAGTATAAGATAATTAATGCTTCAAATTTTGTCAGTTTGGTCAATGAGTTATTGCCATGCCTTTCCATACTTCCTCTAATTCTATGTATTTCTATAATCATTTCATTTTTCATGATAAAATAACTCTATATAAATTCATGTTGGTTTCCATTTCTTGAAGAATCTTAGGAGGCATGCTTAAAATGGAGAAAATAAGTAATTCGACAATAAAAGTTTCTTAGTGACAATTTTACAATAGCCATGAATAGCTAGTTGGAAATCTAGTCATCTTTATCATAAATATTCACAGGCAAGAGAACAAGATGTGCCCAATACATTTATGCCTCTGCAATGGGAGAATATATTTCATGTGGACGGTTCCTGGTTTTGTGTGTATGACTGTCTGTAAGGGAGACATCATTAAAATGTCTGACCAGTGTTACTCTCAGCCCATCAGTAGAGTTCACCAAAGTCTCACTGGTTGTGTATCTCAAAAATTTGACTTCTCTTTTCCTGGTCTAATATTCTTAGACTTGCCTGGTAGCTCAAATGCTTAAGAATCCACCTGCAATGCAGGAGACCCGGATTCCATCCTGGGATCAGGAAGATCCCCTAGAGAAGGGAATGGTAATGCACTCCAGTGTTCTTGCCTTGGGAATCCTATGGACAGAGGAGCCTGATGGGCTTCAGTCTATGGGGTCACAAAGGGTCGGACATGGCTGAAGCAACTGAGTATGCAGTGTTCTTGCAGTACAGAAGTTATGAGACCAAATATCCACTTCTCTCTTCATGGAGGGATTAATTCTCTCCACTTTTGCTTAAAAATACACATAGATATCAGCAAGTGAACGAGAGGTTAAAGTTAGAAAGACAAAGAATATGTGTATAATCTGAGGTAAAATTCTTACATTTTTTTCACTAATAGTCAACTATGCATAATGGATTAGACTGTCTCTGCCATGGTCCTAATTGGCTGTTAAAATGGCTTAGACCATTGATTTCAGTTTGCGCTAAGTTTGATTTTTTTTTTTGGACTTCTTGAAATTGCCCAAGGTGAAAAGGGCTCAGCTATACATAATTTATGAATTGATTATCATATTATCCAGATAAACGTATCTGGCCCCCAGGCTATTTGGGTGTTACCATATCAAGTGCATCTCATTTAAATTCATCAACTTTCTCTCTCTAGGTGCATGGGTTGCCATCCTGCATGAAATACTTTAAATAAAAATCATGAAACAAAGGAAGTAAAGTGAAAAAATCAGAATATGCTAAATTTCATGTTGAAATAATTTTGCTTCACTTTTTGTTTTATAAAAACAAACATTTTTGATAAGTGATTAAAATATATTGATGCCCTCTCTAAAATAAAATTAATTATAAGCGTAATGATTGTTTTAACCTGATCAGTGTTTTCCTATGTAAAAATAAGAAATAATACAAAAGAGACAATATATTTATAGTAAGAAATAGACATAAAACTAACACTAAAATTTTTTGCTTTAGAGAAGATTCAGTATGAAATGAAATCTAACCCCAACTGGGGGAGAGAGAAAAATCACTTTTTATTCTCTTTTCAACTTTTTCCTGAGACAGTGCTTATGCAAATATTTTGTTGGAGTCTCCTGAATGTCGAAAGAAAACTCTTGGAAATAGGAAGTCGTTATATTGTTATATGCTTCTGTAGGCTGACATCAGCAAGTGCTTTTTAAAGTACAGAAAAGCAGCATTCATCATTGCTACAATGGATGACTGATAAAATAATTTTGATTTACTAAAGATTTCACATTCCCCTCATTTTTTAATCAGTTTTTGGTAGATCTCATCATTCTATTTATGAAATTAACATGTAAAGCCTACGTAATGCAAAGTCCATTAATATCAGGAAAAGAAAATTATGGCTATGAGGTCTAGGTGGAGGATTTTTTAGGAGAGAAGCATATATTCACAAGAGGATTTCATAAAAAAATGTAATCACCTGTGCTATTCTTTGTATTAAAGTGGTCTCTTTGTGGCTGTCATCTATAGGTAGTAATTACCTACCTTCCTCATTTCTAAATGAACCCTATTTTTGTTCTAAATGACAGTGTGTCTGGTCAACACGACACATCTCCTCCCAGACTTGCTTAAGGCTAAGGATAATTACGTGACCCAGTTTGGGCCAGAGGGATGTAAGTGCAACTTAACCAAAGTGGGGTTACTGTAACATAATGCTTGTTGAGTAAAACTAAATCAGTGGATATACGCCTTTAGTTTTTGTCCTTTTCCTTTTTTTTTTTCCCTACCTGTAATGCAAACACAACACTGGAGATGAGGTGGCCATGTGGCAAAGATGAAGACAAAATAACCATAAATATCCATCGAGGAGATGCCAGAGGTGGAAATGAGAAGACCCCTCAGGCCCCCAGTTACCTCCGTGTGAACGTTCCTTGTACGTCTTGGTACCCAGTGAGGTGGCGAAAACCACTGTCTCATTAAGCCATGTCCCCTGAAGATTTTAGATTTTCTGAACAACAATAATTAGGCTATTTTAATAATTTTTCTTTCAATTCGAATACAGTTCTTAGATAATTTGAGCCTTGGGAAGAATAATGTGTTTCAGGTGGTGAGAATTCTCAGCAAAGAATTGAGAAGCGCTGTAAAATAATACTACTGCTTCAGAAATAATAAAATTTGACTTGGAGATGTATATGAAATATGGAGAAATTTACAGTTGCTGCCTAGAAGTGTTCAAAGTATGATTATTGGAGAACATACTAAATATCATGACGAACCCAAGGGATGAAAAAAAGTTAAGACAAGAAAAAGGAAGTGAAAAGCTATTAGGAAAAAAAGAAAACACATGAACTTACTCATATAAGAAAGTTTTGTTGTATTTTTTTAGTTTTACCAATAAATTTCAAGTCATATATTACAAGGGCCATGTGTGTATTAATAGCAAGCATAGGGTAAGCTATATTTAAAGCTTATTTATTTATGAATAAATTTATTCACTTCATCAAGTTTCCATTCACAAATACTGAACATTTATTAACTGTCATAGACTGTCGTAGGCCCTACAGAT
>SJYQ01002214.1:372974-410709 GCA_006410935.1 Redunca redunca
ACAGATATGAAAGGAAACCATATAAGCAATATTCATATCTTCACTGAACATGTATTACAACAAAAATAAATGAAAACAAATGTTATGGTGACTGGGCTAGGCTCACTTAGATAGATCGATCAGGAAATCTTTCTCTAAGGAGGTGACTTTTTAAAGCAGATATTGGTTGGCCAAAAAGTTCATTTGAGTTTCTATGCAAGATGTGATGGAAAAACCCAAATGGACTTATTGACCAACTATATATATTAGAATAGGTTTATCTAAATTAGATGGCATATTTTACAGATACAGAAAACATATAATGCTGTATATACATAATTTCCATTGTGTGTATGTTTCTCTCTGTGTGTCTGTCATATATATATATATATATGTAAATGTCATCAGAAACATGTGAAGAACAACAAATTCCCGTTTCAGACCCTTATCCTTGGATAATCAATTGGCCATCTCAACCACAAATGTTGCCTACAGACTCAGGCAGGAGGTAGATAGCCCCCTCATTCCCCAGGGTAAAGGAACTAGAGATTCATTCTCTATTGACCAAAATGCCAAGACAAGAAAGTCAGGGCAATTAAGAGAGGAGGTTGGGCCCTGCTCAGACCACATATTTCTCATTCTCGAAGTCAGGGGGCCTCCCTGACCACACATGCACAGGAAAGGCTCTTCAGAGGCCAAAGGGGAAGCAATGTCAAGGGATACTCTACACAGAAGACTTTCTGGTAAAATCCATCTTGGCCAACAGACACAAGCGCACACATGAGAGGATCCTGAGATATCAGACATGGGTTGTGAGCCAGGCAAATCAAAATGACTGTCCAAATGAAAACCAGAAGAAATGCCCCACGTAAGTGATTTAAACTGCCACGCAGGCGCGACTCGGAGACTCTCCCTCTGAGTCTGTCCAGGTGTCTCTCCACATGTATTATACTCTTTCTGTCTTTGTAGAAATTCTTTTCTGCAAAGCCGAGGGCCTGGGCCCTTGCCACTGACCGCTGGACTAGCTCCTAGGACCTGGTGTTTTCACTGCAGTGACCCAGCCCGATCTCCTGGTTGGGAACCCAAGCCTGACTCCAAGCCATGGCAGGCTGAGGCCACTGAGATCAACTCTATGGCAAGCACTATGAGATATCAACATTTTTTAAAAATGGAAAAAAGCAGCTTCTACCCTCAAGTATCTCACAACCCAGAATGGGAGAAAGGCAAGTAACAATGGTAAAAATGCATATATTTAAGTGTCAGTCACTCGGTCATGTCCAACTCTTTGCCACCCCATGGACTGTAGCCCACGAGGGTCTTCCATCCATGGGAATTCCCAGGCAAGAACACTGGAATGGTTTGCCATTTCCTTCTCCAAGGGAACTTTCTGACATAGGGATCACACCCAGGTCTCCTGAATTTCAGGCAGATTCTTTACCATTTGAGCCACAAAAACCACATACAAATTTTCTTAGTAAGAAGACTGTCTTTTATTAAGCTAAATATCTTGATCAGTCATTTTGCTTGGCTTTAATTGAAGGGCTATGTGACAGACTTAATTTGTCATGAGGAATAAAATAAAAATAAATCTGGAGTTTCATTGGGAATCCAGAGGCATGGGATGAAGTAAGTGATACTGACAGAAGAGAAGAACAAGGACACAGAGGACACAGGAACGTGGTGTGGTCCCCAACTTTGGAAATGGACGAGAGTCTTTCTGGACAAAGACAATGATGGTACACCCTTCAGCCTGAAGGTTTAACACATATATAGCCAGTTCATGCCATTCTACATTCTATTACACAGCTGCTTAATACATTTCATTGGAACTGCCCTTTAGCCATTTCATCTATATTTATACAGATATAGACATGGATCTTTTTCAATGCATATTCATTTTCTCTCTAGCACAGAGGTCATCTAATTTAAATGGCTAACAGAATATGAATATATATCGTAGGTGTATGGAAAGAGAACACTTCCATTACTCTTTGGTTTCTCCTATTGTATTCATACTTAATTTACAATAACATGGCATTACATTATTAGTTTAAAAATTGCTAAGCCCATAAACAAAATAAACAGAAGATGAAATACATCACTGAAATTAAGTGTTCTGAGTGGAGGAAACTTTTCTAAACCACAGTACACTTTACCTACCTTTCAGTTCAGTTCAGTTCAGTCGCTCAGTCGTGTCCGACTCTTTGCGGCCCCATGAATCGCAGCACGCCAGGCCTCCCTGTCCATCACCAGCTCCCAGAGTTCACTCAGACTCACGTCCATCGAGTCCTTGATGCCATCCAGCCATCTCATCCTGGGCCATCCCTTTCTCCTCCTGCCCCCAATCTCTCCCAGCATCAGAGTCTTTTCCAATGAGTCAACTCTTCGCATGAGGTGGCCAAAGTACTGGAGCTTCAGCTTTAGCATCATTCCTTCCAAAGGAATCCCAGGGTTGATCTCCTTCAGAATGGACTGGTTGGATCTCCTTGCAGTCCAAGGGACTCTCAAGAGTCTTCTCCAAACCACAGTTCAAATGTATCAATTCTTCAGCGCTCAGCCTTCTTCACAGTCCAACTCTCACATCCATACATGACCACAGGAAAAACCATAGCCTTGACTAGACGGACCTTAGTTGGCAAAGTAATGTCTCTGCTTTTGAATATGCTATCTAGGTTGGTCATAACTTTTCTTCTAAGGAGTAAACGTCTTTTAATTTCATGGCTGCAGTCACCATCTGCAGTGATTTTGGAGCCCGCAAAAAATAAAGTCTGACACTGTTTCCACTGTTTCCCCATCTATTTCCCATGCAGTGATGGGACCAGATGCCATGATCTTAGTTTTCTGAATGTTGAGCTTTAAGACAACTTTTTCACTCTCCTCTTTCACTTTCATCAAGAGGCTTTTTAGCTCCTCTTCACTTTCTGCCATACAGGTGGTGCCATCTGCATATCTGAGGTTATTGATATTTCTCCCGGCAATCTTGATTCCAGCTTGTGCTTCTTCCAGCCCAGCGTTTCTCATGATGTACTCTGCATATAAGTTAAATAAGCAGGGTGACAATAGTCAGCCTTGACGTACTCCTTTTCCTATTTGGAACCAGTCTGTTGTTCCATGTCCAGTTCTAACTGTTGCTTCCTGACCTGCATACAGATTTCTCAAAAGGCAGGTCAGGTGGTCTGGTATTCCCATCTCTTTCAGAATTTTCCACAGTTGATTGTGATCCACGCAGTCAAAGGCTATGGCATTGTCAATAAAGCAGAAATAGATGTTTTTCTGGAACTCTCTTGCTTTTTCCATGATCCATCGGATGTTGGCAATTTGATCTCTGGTTCCTCTGCTTTTTCTAAAACCAGCTTGAACATCAGGGAGTTCACGGTTCATGTATTGCTAAAGTCTGGCTTTGAGAATTTTGAGCATTACTTTACTAGCATGTGAGATGAGTGCAACTGCACAGTAGTTTGAGCATTCTTTTGCTACCTACCTTTATGTAAAACCATTTGCCTTGAAATTCTTCCTTAATTTCATTATTCCCATTTTCGTGTCATTATTAATCCTATAGTGAACATGAACATGCTGTTTGCTCAGTCGTGTCTGACTCTCTGCGACCCCATGGACTGTAGCCCACCAGACTTCTCTGTCCATGGAAATCTCCAGGCAAGAATACTGCAGTGGGTTGTCATGCCCTTCTTAGGGGATCTTCCTGACCTAAGGATTGAACCAGGGTCTCCTGCATTGCAGGCAAATTCTTCACCATCTGAGCCATCAGCAGTAGTATTAATCCTCTTTAGATCCTTTTTTATTCTTACTTTGTTTTATTTTCTAACCAAAATAAGTGCTAAACAGTGATGAGGTCCTTTCTAAGCACGAGAATTTTCTGAAAGCTGAAGGAATGCATTTCCTTTGTCCCTTCATGCCTCTGCAGCATCACGTGACAACAACCTGCCTTGGAAAAGATTTTCATTTGTTCTTCTTGTTGCTAAGCCCTATCAACTAGTTAGTAACAATAATGATTGTGGTAAATACTATTTAAAGAATGCTTGCTATTGCACTGTCTAAATGAATCTGAACCACAAAAGATGTAAGAAACATCTTTACCTAGCAGATGAGGAAACTGTCAGAAAAAATCACACTCAAGTTTATACAGCTCTTGCAAATACCATATAATTAGTATTGTGATTTCTGCATAAGTGGCAGCTAAAAACATTTGCTGAAATAAAAAGAAATAAATATATTAATGCACATAATTATGACTTCAGTGCAAAACCTACTGGAGGAGTGGCTTGTAGAAACCAACAGAACTGTTTCCAGTAACTAAAGGTTATCTAGATGCTGGCTACAAGCTATAGTATGACCAGGAGACTTCAACATATGGAAACATTTATTGAAAAAGACCCTAAGAAAACTAGGCATTTCCACTGACAGGAGAGAGAGGGAAAGCTACCCTCCGTTGCACTGTCTTTTTAATGTGGTAGAACTTTCCCTTTTCAAAGGGTTGCCTCATCAATGTAAACTTTAAAATATTTAATATTACTATTACATATCTTTTTATGCAATTTATTTCAGAGATAATTATTTTCAAGATGCTAATCTTGGCAAATTGCTGATCCAGTTGGTGACTCCAGTATTTTAAGTGTTTAGAATTCTTTGTAGGTGTGTATACATTTTGAATTTTGCCTAAACCCATCAATAGAACCCTGAAGGTTGATATCTGCATGTTAACTGCAATGAAAAGGTTTAATTTTGAGATTATAAAGATAATACTGCTGTATCATTTTCATACCATATAGACAATATTGTAAAAACAAGAGGAAGCTGAATACTCTAGTGTAATGTTCAGCAGTAACTTGAGTGATTTCTGCTACTGCTAAGTCACTTCAGTCGTGTCTGACTCTGTGCGACCCCATAGACAGCAGCCCACCAGGCTCCCCCATCCCTGGGATTCTCCAGACAAGAACACTGGAGTGGGTTGCCATTTCCTTCTCCAATGCAGGAAAGTGAAAAGTGAAAGTGAAGTCGCTCAGTTGTGTCCGACCCTGTGCGACCCCATGGACTGCAGCCCACCAGGCTCCTCCATCCATGGGACTCTCCAGGCAAGAGGACTGGGGTGGGGTGCCATCGCCTTCTCCAATACTGTAAAAACAAGAAGAAGCTGAATACTCTAGTGTAATGTTCAGCAGTAACTTGAGTGATTTCTAAGTGACCATAAGTCAGGGGGTTCATTTTTATACTTCTTCTCTCTCACCTTTAAACATATTTTGTTAGGCAGGATCTCCCAAATAACTATCCCTTTTATTTCACTTGCTTCATCCTCATTCTTAAGAAACAATAGATAAATAAATAAAGGAAACAAACCAAAGATACCCCAAAGTGAAATTCTGGCAGTAAAAGCAAGCTCTCAAAAGTATTCAATTTGTGAAACTTTTCAATTAAAAAAAATGATAATTATTGCATACTTAACAGCGTCTTAGGATTGGGGGATAGTCCAAAGACCCTATTATAATTTCTAATTCTTCAGTAAATCTTCTCAAAGCTATTCTTAAACAAGTCCAGATTTGAGGATCCATCATCCTTGTTTTTAGAAAGTTAATTATCATTACCTCTGAAGTGAATGGCAAAGTGAGATGTGTGTGTGAGTAAAATGAATGCCATTTTCTCTTTTTGTGCAATATCAGGCATTGGTTTGGGGGACCCTACATCCATTTCTCCCTTTGGTCACCAAAGATTTCCTGATTTCAAAATATCTACCCTTTTGGTACAAAAAACACTTTTAAAGTTGAATGATTCAAGTCATGTCTCCTAATTCAGACCAATGAGAGTAAGCAGAAATCTTCTGTGGACTTCTGGAAAAGTTTGAGCTTGCTTTTCTATCAACACTTCCATAAGCAGCCCTGCCTCACTCCTACTAAATGGCACCTTTTATAGATACATGATCTGATGGTACTTTTGACATCAGGCTACTGGTTGGAAAGATCAGGCTTCAGAAAGGAAGTTTAGCCTGGAAAACCAGGCCAATTCCTGCTAGTTTCTGCAGTAGTAAACAGCAGGTCATAGAAATATAAATTCCATTTTCTTCAATCCAGTTTCATTCAGGAGAAGCAAATAAAATCTAATATGTTGCTGAAAAAAATTTTAAGCATGCAAAATAAAAATATATGACATACTATATGGCTCATTCTAGTTACATAAAGTCAAAGTCAAATTCCCAATGACACATGAAAGAACACAATTCTGACACTTTTTCATGTTCTGAAAACATGCACCTTTTGTTTACAATTAAGTACAAGATTTATTGGTCTAGTTCATTGAACATCCAATTGAGTTTAAAGATCCCTGGCATTAGTTTGCCTAATAACTTTCAACTCTGACTCATTCATATTATCTGTCTGAGACTCCCAACAGAATCAGTATTCCAGTCTTATTTCTTTGTTGAGGAAAAAGTAAATGCATTGGAAGTATTTTGAAAATGAGCAAACACATTAAACGGGGCTTTCCAGGTAGTTCAGTCATGTAGAATCCACCCGCCAGCGCAGGAGACTGTGGGTTCAATTCCTGGCTCAGGATGATCCTCTGGAGAAGGAAATGGCAGCCCGCTCCAGTATTCTTGCCTGGGAAATCCCATGGACAGAGGAGCCTGGAGGGCTATAGTCCACGGGTTCACAAACAGTTGAACAGTACTGAGCAATCATGCAAATACTTTAAAGAGATAAAAAGAGAGTACTGTGAAAATTGGACTTTGGGCTCTTTCATTCAGCAGGTGTCCAGAATTAAATGAGCATGTGGACATCAGTAGGTAAATTTATAAAACTCACTATAAACTCACTGAAGGCAAAGGGGGCTATATTTGTTTACATCGCAGTATTTCATAAACGTCTCTGATTTTCCCTAAAATTTAAAAGGCACTCAAGATGCATTTGTGTAACGAATAAATGATTTTCCAAAACCCCAATTAAAAAATTTAATGTGCCTCATCAATACTAAGATAGCTTTCACTTTAATAGAGAACAATTGAAAACTGAAAGTTCAGTAGGGTTGTTCCACTTGGGTTTTTACAATTTTGCAATGACAATATCAGAGATGTTTCTAAAATAAAAGTGCCATCAGTTCTGTTCAGTACCCACCTATATAGTTAAGCCTTTCGATTATTTGGACTAAAACCATTTTATTAAATAAGTTGGACTGAGCACAATGTGAATTAAAACCTCTGTTTTTCTTCTCCTCCTCATACCTTAGCACCTCATTCAGGGCACCTTCTTTATACTCCACTCATCCAGCTCTCCGATAGGGTGGGTAAGCCCCACAGTCACTCTGAAAAAGCTGCAACTGCTCGCCTTCCTCTCAAACACGAAAGCAGCCTCGTCTCATTCTTTCATCTTGACTTGGTGGGAAGTTATTTATTCTTGAAACTTATGGCTCTTAATCTGCACAGGCTGCTTGAGACGGCAGCTCCCACTGGAAAAGCAGCACGTGAGCGGTTTTCTCCTTATCTGTCTCCTCCTCACCCCATAGCTCCTGTTCCTGGCCCCTTCCTGTGAGAGACCAGAGCAGAGATGAGAAGCCGAGGAGAACCTGATCAGGACCGCACAGCAGTGTTTCTGCACCGGCTCCCTGGGAGCAGTGGCGATGGGAGGCTGACTCCTAGTTTCAGGGGGAGTTTGGGCGTGTTACTTGGTCATCTCTCCCTGGAAATGTTGAAGCTGGCACCAGTATGTTGGCTTGGGATACTTGACTCTCTAGATCCCCCACTACAAGGAAAAAACACCCCAAAATCTAAATAACAGCCCTCATAATCAACTGATGCTCAAATTCCTCCTTCTGTCTCATTGCATATCTGATTGGTCACAAAGCCCTGCGATCTCTAGGTCTTATGATCTATAATATCCCAACTCTTCACTGGCTTACTTTATTACTAAAGTATACTTTCATCTAATATTAATATTGCTGAGCCAGATTTATTTCAATCTCCCAGAGTAATATTTTTATCCTTATCTGAACCTTTTCATATCTTTATATGTATCTGAGTCCCTACTAAGCTGTCTAGATTTTATGTTGATTCAATATGGCTATTTAGGTCTTGGAAAGTATTTTTCTTCTAATATGATGATGAGTGGATTAGAATTTTGAAAAAATTATATTATTTTGCATTTTCTGCTTGCCATCCTTTACTTGACTATTTTTGTTTTTGTCTACTTTCTATTGAATTGACCCATTTTTAAAAATTATCTTCTTTTGTTGCCACAACTATGTGAAAATTTTACATTCTATCATTTTAAAACTATGTGTATCTTGATTTGGTAAAACTTTCATTCTAGTAACATTTGTATCTAAAGAAGCAGTCCAAATTCCAGTCCCTCTCTAGTCTTTTAATACATGTAATTTCCATTCACAATGCCATTTGACACTGCATTAAATATTTCTGTTCATCATTTATTTCAGCCTATTGCAGTATAAGTTCCAGAATTCTTGTTTGACATCATCACTGCATATTCCCCCTTCCTAGGCATTGCTTGGCATATTCTAGACATCAAATAGGTAAATTCTTAATGAATACTTAGGAAATATTTCTTGGTTTCATTAAAGTAGCATGATCAAATGGATTGAACAATACCAACAAACACTATTTCTAGGTAAACAAAGTGGGACTTTTAACTTGGTGACAGTGTAGACATTGATGAGAAATCAAGAAGAGAAAGAAACTGTATAACTATAATTTAACTGTTTTTCCTTTCTTTAAGAGTGGGCAGATATTCTGTATGTAAACAATCAGCTGAAATAGAAACCCTATCATACTTTAGAAAAAGTTAATCTCAGAGATCTTTAAATATTCTGTTTAATAAATACTGCATGTATGGAAGTCTCTAGGTCCATCCATGTAGCTGCAAATGGCACTAAGAAACACAAAATTTCTAACATTTTTTTTTTTATAATAACAACGGTTTTATGGTATGTACATACACTGGATGCTTTGGGAAGCTGTTAGAAAAAATAAGCTCACCAAAGCAAATATTTACTCTTCCTTGAATTTTATTAAACACTCTGGAGTTAAGAAAAGTAGAACATGGAAATGGTGTTGTAGGCCAAGGCTCATGATATATTTGGCCTGAGGGATCATGGCCAGAGTGTGCTCTTGTCTGTTCATTTCAAGACACTCTCCCCAGACTTGGTTCTCTACTCTCGGGACTCTTTAAAAGTTCAGAAATGTTTTAAAGTTTCAGTATGTTTTGAAGGTGGTTTTGAGGTTTCCTTTTTCCTTATATTCCACACACTTTTATATTCAATCTGGAGCCATAAGTTCAATTATTTGAATACCACCAGTGTATTGAATAGAAAGAAGTTTGGCTAATTTTGACAGATTGCCATTAAATTGTGCAGACATAAGGAAAATTAGGCACACACTTTTCATCCCCATATCTGCTGCCTCATTAAAGCCTTTCCTCAATATGTCTTGTAGTCCTGCCAAACATAAATTAGTGCATTTTATAATAGCAAAAATTCCCCAAAAGTTCTAAGTCTAATATTTATTTTAAATATTAATTCAAATGTTTGATTCCATTTACACTTCCAAAAGGTTGCAAAGATAAAACAAATCAATAAGGAGAAGTATTGACAATACCAGTGTATTCAAGCATGAACATTTAATCCGCAATAGAAGAAATTCAATAATAACAAACATAATGTTTAATCTTGGTGGCCAAAGTCATGCAGATTATACTAATAGCTAATATTTATTGAGGGGCTTTCCTGGTGGCTCAGATGGTAACTGCCTGCAATACAAGAGAACCAGTTTCGATCCCTGGGTCTGGAAGATCCCCTGGAGAATAAAATGGTGAACCACGCCAGTATTCTCAGCTGGGAATCCCATGGACAGAGGAATCTGGTGGGCTACAGTCTATGAGGTCCAAAAGAGTTAGATATGATTTAGCAACTAAACAATAACAACCTTGTATGTCAGACATGAGTCTAAGAACTTGGCATGAATTAGCTAATTCAGTCATCACAATGATCCTATTAGGATAGCACCATTATAATTAAAGTTTCCATTTTATTAATAAGGATTTCATGTGTATTAAGTGCTGAAGCTTGAATATAAAACCAAGCTATGCCGACCTTAGAGAGCACATACTTAGCCAACACACAATTCTGCCCATTCAGCCCTATCTACTAATAACAGTTTGCATAAATGCCCATATAAAACTGCTTGTTTTCCACAGAACTGAGGAAATGAACTTTTTGCATTTAGCTCAGAGACATGCAAACAAGTGTTCATCCAAAATCGCGTGCTTATCAGCTTTGTTTATAATAGTCAAAAACAGAGAACAATCAACATTTCTCTCAATAGGTGAATGTCTGTAAGTAAACTGTTTCACATATACACCATGGCAGACAGCAACACAGAAATGAACTAGGGACTTCGCTGGTGGGCCAGGGATTAAGAGTCCACCAGTGCAATACAGGGGATGCAGGTTTGATCCCTGGTGGGGGAACTAAGATCCCACATGCTGCGAGGCAACTAAACCCGTGTGCTATAATGAAGGTGCCCGTTCCACATGACAACAAAAATCCCACATGCTACAACTAAGACCCAACACAGGAAAATAAACAAATACATAAATTATTTAAAAGGAATGAATTACTGATACACAACTTGGATGGCTCTTTTACGGTAACTCTGTTGAGTGTGAAAAGCTAATCTCAAAAGGCATATTTGAATTATCCTGTAGCACTGCATGTATATAATATTCTCAAGCTGACAAAGTTATATTCATGGCAAATAGACTAGAGGTTACCTGAAGGTTGGTCATGGTGGTAGAGGGGTAGTGTGAGGGAATCTTATAGGGGGGGAAACAATTTTATATCATGATTGGGGTGCTGTTACAGGAGTCTACACAAGTGATGGATTGCACAGAGCCATAGAGGCACACGGTCAGCAGTTTATCGGCTTATCCTCCACTATTTCTTGGGATTTGCTCAAACTCATGTCCATTGAATTGGTGATGCCACCCAACCATCTCATCCTCTGTCACCCTCATCGCCTCCTGCCCACACACAAAGTGCAAATGAAACTGGTAAGATCCAAATAAGCTCTGCATGGGGCTGCAGTCCATAGGGTTGCAAAGAGCTGGACATGACTGAAGTGAATCAGCATGTACACACATACAGACACGGCACCAAAGTCAGTGTGTTGGTGTTGGGATTGTAGGATAGTGATGCAGGATATTATTATGTTAGAGAAAGCTGTGGAGAGGGTATAAGGGGCCACCATCTACATCAGTTCAGTTCAGTTCAGTTCAGTCGCTCAGTCGTGTCCGACTCTTTGCGACCCCATGAATCGCAGCACACCAGGTCTCCCTGTCCATCACCAACTCCCGGAGTTCACTCAATTCCTGTGAATCTTTATGTTGTTGTTCAGTCAGTCACTATATCGTGTCCGACTTTCTGCAAGCCCACAGACTGAGGTACGCCAGACTTCCCTGTCCTTCGCTATCTGCTGGAGTTTGCTCAAACTCATGTCCATTGAGTTGGTGATGCCATCCAACCATCTCATCCACTGTCGTCCCCTTCTCCTCCCACCTTCAATCTTTCCCAGCATCAGGGTCTTTTCCAGTGAGTCAAATCTTCACATCAGGTGGCCAAAATATTGGAACTTCAGCTTCAGCATCAGTCCTTCCAATGAATATTCAGGGTTGATTTCCTTTAGAATTGAATGGTTTGATCTCCTTGCTGTCCAAGGGGCTCTCAAGAGTCTTCTCCAACACCGCAATTCAAAAGCATCAATTCTTTAGCACTCAGCTTTCTTAATGGTCCAGCTCTCACATCTTTACAAAAGTAAAAAGGTAGGGAAAAAAATCCTATATCTGCTTGACTTTGCCCTCAAATTCTAACTAGTATTTAGTCACTTGATCTCTTTAGGCTTTTCTATCAATAAATTGTGGGAAATAACATTATTGTTCAAAGGAATATTGCTAACTTGCCAAATTATATGACATAACACATGTGAAAACACTTTATTTCTTTGAAGGTGGGGGAGATATTTATGACAAAATTCATTGGCCTCATCATTACCATAGCCATTTTTCTGCTACACAGAGACAAGTGATATTCTTATGGAAACTGTAATTCAATATACTTTACAAGGCCGTAAGCTGAATGAATTTATATAAATCCATATAATAAACTCCATGAGCAGAAATGATCTAAAATCTTCTGTACTCTGTCCCTAACAACGATTCCCTTTGTAACTCTGGGACCTTTAATTATCAGCACCCAAGTAGTGCTTTCATGAGCAAATAGTATGCAATATTTGAAGTCAAATGCATTCACACCCCTTTAAAAATTCCCAGTTAATTGAATTTGCCTCTCACAATCATACAGGAGTAGTACTTTGTATAGTGAAATCACTACTATATTTGAAATATTGGTCATGATACCATATTTACCACAAACAAGAGAAAGACTTTTAGATAATAGTTTTCATGCAGGAGGTTTTCAAAGGGAGCTTTCTGAATAATATGCTTAAGGCGATGGCACCCCACTCCAGTACTCTTGCCTGGAAAATCCCATGGATGGAGAAGCCTGGTAGGCTGCAGTCCATGGAGTCTCAAAGAGTCAATATGACTGAGTGACTTCCCTTTCACTTTTCACTTTCATGCATTGGAAAAGGAAATGGCAACCCACTCCAGTGTTCTTGCCTGGAGAATCCCAGGGACAGGGGAGCCTGGTGGGCTGCTATGTATGGGGTCACACAGAGTTGGACATGACTGAAGTGACGTAGCAGTAGCAGCTTCCTGGAATAAATATTTGTGGCATTCTAGTGGTTTCCAAAGGAAAAATACAAAAATTTTAATTATAAGCTTAGGATTTTTCTTCTTAAGGGGATTTACCAAGAGGCAAGGCAGTAATAAAACTTACATTTTTAACAAAATGTTTGCTACTATAATATGAATTAAAGCTTGTCTGATACAAAATATATATCTGAGTATTCAGACATAACATTTAACCAGACATTAAGTGTACCAACTCATGCCCATCATGATTTTCTTAACTGCAAACCATGAAATGGTCTGAAAAATATTAGTATTAGACACAAAAAGATTTTTCTTCTTAAATTTTTGTGGGAATGAGCTAATTCTATTTATTCTGACTTCAAAGTAAATATTGTTAAAAATATAAATGAGGTGAAATTTGCATTAATGCTAAAATAAAGCAAGTTTCAGAAAGCTCACAACAAACAAGGTAATGTTTCAATGGGAAATATTACTATGGTATATGATAAAGCTTTCTTTTTCTCCTGTCATTATTTTCCATGCCCTTCAGTTTTGTGGAAGCACATCTACTTATTAAACCAAAAACTAATCTGGAAACATCCCTGTCAGATGATTTACTTGTAAATAAAATTGTCAGCCTCGTTAATGATTAAGATAGAAAAAAGTCTTAAGAGCTTTTAAGGAAAACTCCTTTTTAACCTTTGACAGTTGAGATAATTGTTCCTGTAAGTAATTAAGAGGAGAAAAGACCTGTGTGTCTCAGAGTCAGTTGACATATACGCAGTGATGCTGCACATGGGTGACACGCAAAACCTTGCTAATTTAGGCGGCACTCAGAGGAAACCCTTTTTAGAAAAATACAATGGCCTATCTCTACTCCACAACTTCCTTTTCTAGTATATGCTTCCCCACATATTTGACATCCTAATTACCTTGGAAAATATTATGAGGTACAAATGCCCCAGCCCCATCCACAGAGATATGGTTGTTGTTGACTGAAATTCAAGTCTGGACAAAAGAATTAATTCAACAGACAAACAGCAACTATAGAACATCCCAGGTGATTTGAAAGCATTCCTCTGTAGTTTATCCTCATTTAGCTGCAAATATGAGTATTTCCATTGAGCAGTGTGTGTTTGGCTTTTCACCTTGTGCACGATGGGCTCTGAAGTCTGAAAACATGAGGAAATTGGCAAGGGAAAAATGCTGGTCTATCCTCACATTGATCAGTCCAGTCTATGAATGGAGAGGTGAAGGAGCTAGAAGAGCTAACACCATTTAGAAAGAGAAGAAGAGAGGTAAAGAAATTATGCTAGACAATTTTAAAACTTGTTAAAAAGCTATAGCAATCAAGACAGTGTGCTATTGGAATGAAGCCAGACAAATATATATCAAAGGAATGGATTAACGAGTCTGGATATCCACACAAAACTAGCAAATTGATTTTTGATGTAGGTTCAAAAGTCATTCTGTGGAGAAAGAATAGCCCTTTCAACAGATGGTGCTGGAACAATCGGATAGCCACACATTAAAAAAAATTTTTTTTGAATCTCTATTTGAATCTCACATCATATACAAAATTAACTTTTAATGGATTATAACTCTACATGTATAATATAAAAATATAAAGCATAGAACAAAACATAGGAGAAAATATGTGTCAACTGCAGTTAGGAAACAGTTCTTGGATATGACACAATAAGCATCATGCATAAAAGAGAAAATGAGAAATTTGATGGAATTAAAAAGTGTTTTGTCATGAGAAAAAATTATGTTATGCTGTGAAAAACAATATGGTATGTTGTGAGAAAACTTACATGCACAGTACATCATATGAAATTCTGGGCTGGATGAAGCACAAGCTGGAATCAAGATCGCCGGGAGAAATATCAATAACCTCATATATGCAGATGACACAACCATTATGACAGAAAGCAAAAAACTAAAGACCCTCAATGAAAGTGAAAGAGGAGAGTGAAAAAGTTGGCTTAAAACTCAACGTTCAGAAAACTAAGATCATGGCATCCAGTCCCATCACTTCATGGCAAATAGATGGGGAAACAATGAAAACAGTGGCAGACTCCAAAATCACTGCAGATGGTGACTGCAGCCATGAAATTAAAAGACACTTCCTCCTTGGAAGAAAAGCTATGACTAACATAGACAGCTTATTATAAAGCAGATACATTACTTTGCCAACAAAGGTCTGTCTAGTCAAAGCTATGGTTTTTCCAGTAGTCAGGTATGGATGTGAGAGTTGGCCTATAAAGAAAGCTGAGCACTGAAAAATTGATGCTTTTGAACTGTGGTGTTGGAGAAGACACTTGAGAGTCACTTGGTCTGCAGGGAGATCAAACTAGTCTATCCTGAAGGAAATCAGTCCTGAATATTCATTTGAAGGACCGATGCTGAAGCTGAAACACCAATACTTTGGCCACCTGATGTGAAGAGCTGACTCACTGGAAAAGACCTTAATGCTGGGAAAGATTGAAGGCAGGCAGGAGGAGGGGACAACAGAGGATGAGATGATTGGATGGCATCACCGACTGGATGGACATGAGTTTGAGCAAACTCCAGGAGTTGGTGATGGACAGGGAAGCCTGGCGTGCTGCAATCCATGGGGTTGCAAAGACTCAGACATGACTGAGCTACTGAACTGAACTGGAAAAAGTGTTTTGTTGTGAGAAAAGCACCACTGAGAGAATGAAAAGATTAGATGTGGACACAGAGAGAATATGTGCAAACATCCTTTCATAATGATAAAAGTGACAATCCAGAGAACATTCTAAACATTTATGCTTCAAAATGCTTGAGTACACAGTTCAAAAATGCATAAAGTGAAACTGCAAGAAAAAAAAGGATGAATCTAAAATTACGGGTGAATATTTCAATATCCATTTTAAATATTTCATAGGACAACTAAAAACTATAAGGATATAAATGATTTGAATGAAATGGTCAATCAGTTTTACCAAAGTGATATTTTAATTCATCAAAAAGCAGTAGAAAATATGCATATTTTTATTGCCCATGAGACATTTACCAAGACAGACCAAACATTAAAATAATACAGGTGCTACAACACATGGGTTCTAACCACAGTGGAATTAAATTATATCTCAATCAGCAAAAGGTTTCTAGAAAAGTCTCAAAGTGTTGGTGAGTAAATAAGATACTTCTAAATAGCTCATGAGACAATGAAGAGAAGACAAAGGAGAAATTAAAAAGGATTTGAAACTGAATGAAAATGATAAAACCACATGAGAAATTAGTTGGAAATCACTGTAGAAAGCTACAAATCTCATCTGACAAATGACTCATATGCCCAAGATTACATAAATAATTTTCAAAACTCAATTACATTTAACAAAATGTGGGAAAAAAAGTTTGAGTAGGCATTTCATGAAAAACACAAAGATGGCAAATAAGCACATGGAGAGATGCTTAACATCTTAGATAGTCAGTCAGTCAGTTCAGTTCAGTCACTCAGTCATGTCCGACTCTTTGCGACCCCATGAATCGCAGCACGCCAGGCCTCCCTGTCCATCACCAACTCCCGGAGTTCACTCAGACTCACGTCCATCGAGTCAGTGATGCCATCCAGCCATCTTATTCTCTGTTGTCCCCTTCTCCTCCTGCCCCCAACCCNATGACAACTCTCTACAGCACCTTTGAGTATTATTGAACTCACAGTATAGGACATGCATACATGGAAACTACTGAGCTCACATTCTGTCTGTAGCATATGTCCCACAACTACCCAGTTTACACTCTTGAGAGGCTAACAGGCAGGAAGGTTCAGTTCAGTTCAGTCACTCAGTCATGTACGACTCTGTGACCCATGAATCGCAGCATACCAGGCCTCCCTGTCCATCACCAACTCCCAGAGTACACTCAGACTCACGTCCATCGAGTCAGTGATGCCATCCAGCCATCTTATTCTCTGTCATCCCCTTCTCCTCCTGCCCCCAATCCCTCCCAGCATCAGAGTCTTTATCAATAAGTCAACTCTTCACATGAGGTGGCCAAAGTACTGGAGTTTCAGCTTTAGCATCATTCCTTCCAAAGAAATCCCAGGGCCGATCTCTTTCAGAATGGACTGGTTGGATCTCCTTGCAGTCCAAGGGACTCTCAAGAGTCTTNATCATTCCCTCCAAAGAAATCCCAGGGCTGATCTCCTTCAGAATGGACTGGTTGGATCTCTTTGCAGTCCAAGGGACTCTCAAGAGTCTCCTCCAACACCACAACGCAAATTACAACCAGAACAAGATACAAGTAGATGTCTGCTATGATGACTAAATTTTAAAAAGTGACCATCCTTTTTAGTGATATTTGGGGGGACCAGAAACACTTATCTATAGCTGATTTAGATGTTGTTGTTGTTTAGCTGCTAAGTTGTGTCTGATTTTTTGTGATCTTGTGGATTGGAGCACCCCAGGTTTCCCACTTCCCTGGTGGCTCAAAGGTTAAAGCATCTGCCTGAAATGCGGGAGACCCGCGTTCAATCCCTGGGTCGGGAAGATCCCTGGAGAAGGAAATGGCAACCCACTCCAGTACTCTTGCCTGGAGAATTCCCTGGAGGGAGGAGCCTGGTAGGCTACAGCCCACGGGGTCGCAAAGAGTCGGATACGACTGAGCAACTTCACTCACTCACTGTCCCCCAGAATTTGCTCACATTCGTGTCCATTGAGTCAGTGATGCTATCTAACCATCCTCTGCTGCCACCCTTCTCCTTTTGCCTTCAACCACTTCGCAGTGCAATTTAGCAGTTTAGTCAAAAGTAACACATACACTTACCATTACATCACTTCACTCCTATATATTTCTGGGAGAGAAAATAAGCATATGTCCATACAAAGTTGTAAACTTGAATTTCCATAAGAATTTGCTTGTAACACCCCAAAACTCTATATCACTCAAAACTCCATCAATAGGATGAATAAACAAATTATTGATCTATATAATATATTTTTACCTAGAAAATTAAAAAAAAAACTAATTGACTATTGATGCATGCTACAAAATGGATGACTCTCAAAATAATTATCCCAGGGAAAGATGTCAAACAAGAGTCATTGATGTTTACCATGGGAAACATTGGGAAGAAGGGCTGGTACACTTAAAATTTTTATCATACTGATGCTTCTACAGATGATTATTTATGCTAAAATTCAAATTTTATACTTTCAGTATTTTCAATTTCCTATCAATTATGCCTAAGTAAAGCTGTCTGAAAGAGGAAAAAAAGTTGAAATTTATGCTGAAAATCAGTGTTCTAATTGAGAGTCTATGGCTTCCTTGATAAATTTGTGACTCTAGTCAAGTGACTTACTACTCACGTACTTCAGTTTTCTCATCCATAGCATAAGCCAAACAATAGTTATCCTGCATTTGGATATTGTATAAGGAAAACATTTAATACAGGGTGTTAAGGTTCAAGGTGTACCAGGTTTCACCATCTTAGATGTTTCAAATCCATATCCTCTCCATCTCAAACTTCTGGCTAGAAGAAGTGCATCACTTAATTAAGTATGAGACATATTTAGAGTTGTTTCTATTTTAATGATACCTTTAAATATAATACACATGGCTTTTTTTCAAAATGGGTCTGGGATTACAATTGTAATTTGTTAAAATCCTTATATCCAGTGGGGAAAAAATAAATTTTACACAAAAATCTTCTTCATCAAGTCCAAGAGCCAATAGTAGTCATATGTATGCTGATTTTCTATCAATATTGATAAACACGGTGTGTATTTTACATATTAAAAACTCACTAATATATATCTGTTTGCATGCATGAATGAATGACAGCATCATTTTTTGTGTTTTTTATCATGATTTGATCACTAGAAATCAAAACATCCTTAGTAAACAGGGTTTGGCAGAATGTGGCTAATCTAAACATCTTTGAAACCTTTAGTGAGCGTGCATGTCGTGAATGTGAAATTTCTGGAAACTGAATCTCTAGCCTGCTGGAGCAATGGCGGGACAGATGGCCAGTGGTTACATAAGGCAGTAGTTGAAGCATTTGCCTCTCAGCAACCATCTTCAAGCTAAGAGTAAGCATCTGGTGGGTCTGCACGAGGTATTAAGTGGACCACAGATCTGGGAGGAGAGCCACTTGGCTGCTTTGAGTTGTGCAAGCTTTCTTAAAGACAGCACCATATGGATCTATATTGGGAGAAGGGGAGCTCAAATGGAAACTGAAGAGAGAAACAAGCGAAAGTAAATGAGAAACAGAAGTTCAGTAGATTTGTGAAGAGCTAAAATCAGAGGGCTAAACTTGAGTTCATAGTTTTTTTCCATTTATTACACAACTTACTTCATGACATTTCTCTGCCAAGGCAGTGCCATTTAAGGACTGACATAGTGTGATTCATATATTCCTACACGCAGAGCTATTTCTGATCACGTTGTACATCAGGGTCCATTTGTACATTTAGTTCTCTACATACGTGTGTCACTCCAAGATCAATCCTGTCATTTACAGTCTTTCCTTGACAGAAGACGAGGTCCCATTTTTGTTAAGAACAATGCTTGGCAATCAAAATAACATGCTTCAGATGGGCAAGTCGTCAAGAAACACGTGTAGTGCTTGGCCTCATTCAAACGCCTGTTTGGAGTTTACTGGAAAGAGTGTTTCCACATTCTTTTAATTTCTTCTTCTCAGTAAAGTTTTACTGAGCACTTACTATATTTGGGCGAGGAGATGAAAACACGAAGCTGAACAAGAAGGTTTTAACTCTAGGAGGCACTTAAGACAGGGAAACATCTAAAGACACTTATCTGACATGGTGGTGGTCAATTCAATAATGATGGTATGTATATAGTACTGGAGAAGCAGATCGAGGCCAGTCTTCCTGTTGTAAACCTCTTTCCTCAAGAGATAAACTTCTAAATCTCCTTCACAAAAGATGTAAGACATGTTTCCTTGTTCTGACTGCCTAGCCCGCTACAGGCTAGTTTTCTTTATAAACCCTTCTTGAGGAAGAAGTACCATAAAGATGGAGAGGGCCATTGAGAGGAAAAGATTGACTCCTGTTCCCCTCAATGCACTTGCATCATCCCTGCCCGCCCCCAGAGCTCACTTCATAGCACCGCTACACAACGGAAACACAACTCAGCCACACAGGGAACTTTAAATTGTCTAGAAGCCACATTCAGCAAGGGAAAAGAAATGAGAAAAATGAATTCTAATAATAAGTTCCATTTAACCTAATATATCTAAAATGGGGCTTGCCTGGTGGCTCAGTGGTAAAGAATCTGCCTGCCAATGCAGAAGACACAGGTTTGATCCCTGGGTCAGGAAGATCCCCTGGAATAGGGGTACCCACTCCAGTATTCTTGCCTGGGAAATTCCATGGAGAGAAGAGCCTGGTGGGCTACAGTTCATGAAAGTGAAAGTGTCAGTCACTCATTCGTGTCCAATTCTTTGTGACCCTATGGGCTCTAAACTGAGAGTATTCCGAGTATTCACTGGGCAGGGTTGCCATTCCCTTCTTTAAGAGATCTTCCTGACCCAGGGAACAAATTTGTGTCTCCTGCATTGCAGGCAGATTCTTTACCATTTGAGCCATCAGGCATCCCATGGACAGAGGAGCCTGGTGGGCTACAGTCAAATGGGGGTCCCAAAAGAGTCACACACAACTTAGAGACTAAAACGACAACAATATCTAATGGTCTCATTTCAATACATCCTAATACAAAATTATCAGGGAGATATTTTGCCTTCGATTTTTTTGTGCTGTGTTTAAAATCTAGTGTGGATCTCAAAACTGCAGCCCTTCTCAATTTGGAATCACATCCAAGTATCCGATATCCATGCTCTCACAGTAAAGAATCCGCCTGCAGTGCAGGAGATGCAGGAGACATGAGTTCGATCCCTGGGTCTGGAAGCTCCCCTGGAGGAAGGCATGGCAACCCGGTATAGCATTCTTGCCAGGAAAATCCCATGGACAGGGGAGTCTGGGGCTAAGGTCCATGTACTCAAAGAGTTGGACACAACTGAAGCAGCTGAGCATGTACACATGAACAGAGGAAAAAACAGGAAGAACATTTTTGAGGCTCACCCAGCTTTACCTCCACACTGTTTGTCCCCTCCCAGTGTTCCCTCCAGGCCTCTTTGAGCCTCTGCCTGCAAGTGACATGGGGACATCGTACATCTATACGGAGGTACACGTGCCAACAAATGCCTACGGCTCCCCCTGCCCTGGTCGTTTGCACTTTCAGGGCTTGTAAAGTTCTTAGGAATTGCATTGACCATGTGTCAGTGCGTCATTCATTTTGAAGATTTTATGAAATCATACCATTTTTTAACATATTTACTCTAAGTCCAGGTGGGTCTCATTTTGAGAGGGACAGAAGTGGGGAATCTGAACAAACAGAAGGCTCTCTTCGAGTTTGCAGAGTGATCACAAACTCACCATGGGAAAATGCCATGCTGAAGATATCGGAGCATCTGCAACGTCGATATTTTCTAGACTCGACTTTCCCTCACCTCGGAGGTGAGCTGTGCTTTCTGTTCTTTGATGGTTATTGGTGTTCAGCCCAGGGCTGCCACGTGGGACTTGCCAATGAGAATTAAACTTGAAGATCCACTAACTACCTGCTCCCTTGGGGCACTCTGAAATTTTCTCTCAGCACAACAGAGCACAAAGAGGGCGGCGCTGTCAGCTGAGAATTTATTAACCAGAATTCAAAGCCCCAGTAAACAGTGCTCAGCAGCCCCCCTCAGCCAGGACATCCAGCGGGGGAGTTCTGAACAAATGCACGTGGGCTTTTGCAGGGAAATGGAAGCTTGAGATCTTACTTCCCAGTTTGCCCTGCATCTCAGTTTACCTGCTGTTCTCAGAAATGCTCCAGACCAGAAGGAACCCTGAAGGCTCAGCCTGTGAGCCTTTCTACATGGGAGAAACTTGGACCTAGTATCCATCTCCTTCCTGAAAGGGACTTTTAAGAGCACATTGCTGTTGCCGTTCAGTCACTAAATCATGTCCAGCTCTCTCCGACCCCGTGGACTGCAGCACACCAGGCTTCCCGGTCCTCCACTATCTCCTGGAGTTTGCTCAAACTCATGCCCATTAAGGCGGTGATACCATCCAATCATCTCCTCTGCCACCCCCTTCTCCTCCTGCCCTCAATCTTTTCTAGCATCAAGGTCTTCTCCAATGAGTCGGCTCTTTGCATCAGGTGACCAAAGTACTGGAGCTTCAGCTCCAGCATCATTCCTTCCAATGAATATTCAGGGTTGATTTTTTTTTTTAGGATGGACTGGTTTGATCTCCTTGCAGTCCAAGGTACTCTCAAGAGTCTTCTCCAGCACCACAGTTTGAAAGCATCAGTTCTTTGGAGCTCAGCTTTCTTTATAGTCCAACTCTCACATCCATACATGACTACTGGAAAACCATAGCTTTGAATACATGGACATTATAATTTCCATTCAATATTCAAAGGACGTAGGCAGCCCCACATGTGATTTTGATTTTAGGTACTTAGAGATTTGGTTTCATTTTTTTTTTATATTGGAAGATAGTTGATGTTTTGTTGGAGTATAATTACTTCCCACTGTTGTCTTGGTTTCTGCTGGGAAGCGTGAACCAGCTCTGTGTACACATATATCCCTTTCCTCTTGTACTCCATTCCACTCACCCTTATCCCACTCTTCTGGGTCGTCACAGAGGGTGGAGCTGAGCAACCTGTGCTGTACAGAAGCTTTCCATTCTCTGTTTTGCACACAGTACCGCATGTGTGTGAGTCCTGCTCTCCAAATGTGTCTCGCCCTCCTCTTTCTCCCACTCCCCCTGTGGCCATGTGTCCATTCTCATCTGCGTCTGCATCCCTGGCCAGCAAATAGGTTCCTCTGTAGGTACTTAAGGTGCTTCTGAAATGACTCAGAGGTAAAGAATCAGTCTGCCAATGCAGGAGACCCGGGAGATGCTGTTTCAATCCCTGGGCCACTCCAGTATTGGAATTGGCAACCCACTCCAGTATTCTTGCCTGGAAAATGCCAAGGACAGAGGAGCCTGGTGGGTTGCAGTCCATGGGGTCACAGAAAGTCAGATAAGACTGAGCAACCGAGCATGCAGGCATGTAGGTACTTGAAGGTTAATTTTCAAGGCGCATAGCATCCAAGAAGGAAAGAGCATACTGTCTACTGAATAAGAGTCTTCTAGAATATTCTTATGTGCTTTAGAGAGATGTGGTTTAATTATACTACATTGAACAATTGAAGCCAACACCATCTAGAAAGAGACATCAGGCAAAGATCTCTGGTACTGGTAACAGGCTATATTCCAAATAAGACACGCACGGCTACTAAAACTTTACTGTTGAAAAAAAGAAATGTTATAAAGGAAAAGCAGACAAAAAAAATTGAATGGTCTATAAGGATACAGAACTTCCCTCTGTTGCCCTCATACTTGTAACAAAATATGTTTTTAATTTATAATTTTCATAGGAAAGTACAAAGATATCTTTTATCATTTACATACAAATATACAAACATATGTTTTGATATATTTAACTGAAGGCTTGTTAGATGTGGGTTATGAATAGAATGAGTAGTTTATAAAATATCTGTTTTTCTAAACTGGAGATTAGAAGTGGATTGTCTTAAATTTGCATGAGAAGTTGTATAGGTTTATATACATTGTTCATGGTGGCAAAGAACAATATTTACTCTCTTAACTCTAAGAGAAGTGTAATTACTGTGCCCCCTTCTTAATACCAATGACCCCACTTTTGTAAAGTGACTTTAGTGTAGGAGGATCCAGAAGTCTTAGATGTGAAGGAATTCAGTCCAAGGCTGCATTGTCCTACCCTCCACTCTGACCAAAATTTTAATCCCTGAAACATTGAGGCATCATCACCAGAGGACTTCAAGCACCAAAGTGCAATGTGTGGCACGAATTCAGTAAGATACAACAAAGTATGGGAATAAATGAAGTCAACATTTCAGAAATGATTGCACACACTGAGAGAATTCACCCAGTGATCTTCCTGAAAGAAGAGGCATGGAGGGGCTCCCCTGGGGTCCAGCAGTTAAGACTCTGTGCTTCCATTGCAGGGGCACAGGTTCGATCCTCAGTCAGGGAACTAAAATCCTGCATGCCACAAACCACAGCCAAATAAATAACAGAGTCGAGAATCATCAGAACATTTTAAATACCAATAAATAAATAAGGAGAAGGCACACAGAATCCTATCATGACTCTTATCAGAGTATCCTGGCTTTAGCTTAACCAGCCTTAAGTCACTTAATGATTGAGAAATTCAATATTTCCTCACATGTAAAGTGGTCAGAATAATAGCTTCCACATATTGAATATATTCCATGATTCTTTTCTCATGTTTGATACTTTATATACCATATCTTTTATTTGTGAACTAGTTGCAGCTGTTAACTCCACTTTATAAATCAGATTCACAAAGGTTAAATGATTGATCCAAGTCCAAAGTACTCTAAAGTGGCAGAGCCGGAATTCAAATCTATGTACTTGCAAATTTTCTACATTATATTTAGCTTATTGAATCCAAAAGAGTATCATTGCAGCATGGCGTGTTAACCAAGCTTCAATTCAAGTACAGATGGCAGATTACCACAATACTGAATGTATCATTTTCTTACCATTCTCCAAAAAAGATTTAATCTCCATGACTTTGGTTATTCACACTCCATCTGCTTAGGCATCCAGCATCACCAAATCTAGATTTTTATAGAATCTTACAGATTTTGAAGGACTTTGTGTTTTGTGTGTGTCTGTGTGCTTAGTTTCTCAGTTGGGTCTGACTCCTCACGACCCTGTGGACTGTAGCCCACCAGCCTCCTCTGTCCATGGGGATTCTCCCTCAAGAACACTGGAGGGCTGCCACGCCCTTCTCCAGGGGATCTTCCCAACCCAAGGATCGAACCCAGGTCTCCAGCATTGCATGAGGATTCTTTACTGTCTGAACCACCAGGGAAGCTCCATAATATTGGAGTGGGTAGTCTATCACTTTTCCAGGGGAATTTTTGGACCCAGAAATCAAACTGGGGTCTCCTGCATTGAAGGCAGATTCTTTACCATCTGAGCCACCAAGGAAGCCCTTTAGCCTCAATCAAAACTCCAAAGATTACCAATATCCTCTGGTATGAATTTATGCCTTTCTACATCATTCTCATTGAATTTTGTAGTTCTTTACCATACATATTTAACCTAGATTTTTTGCTTGCACTGTAATTGTTTTTACATTCATCAGGGTCACCTACTAGACTGTGAGCTTTTGGCAGTCACAGAGTGGGCCCCATTGATCTATGTTTACTTATACAATCCCCGGTATAACATCATATAGTGGGTAATCTGTTGACTGTCAAAGGAATCAAATCAAATTGCCAGATAAGGAAAAAACAGTAATGCGTATTTGAAAAATGACCCAATTTTAGTGTATGTTATTTGTTTGATATTATAATGCTTAGATTTAGATGATACTTTAAGGCTGGTATGCTTGGTGATGTCAAACATTTTCTCATATATTAATATTTATCTTCTAGGACACAATGAAAAGAGGCTACAAATAAAGATATTTAAGGATTCTACTGCTAGTGTCCAAATATGCATTTGAAAATCCATTATTTATGTGCTTCGTAAGTATATTTATTTTGTATATTTATTTTGCTAACCTCCTCATAACGTTATCATCTGAAATGACATTCTGTGATGGCTACGTTATGCTAGGTGATAGAAATGACATCTATGGAAGGTAATTTCAAATGGGTTGAGTCATCTGCACATTAAGAAATGAATACAGAGATAAGAAGCAACAAACCAGTGAATAGCTTATTCTTCCACCTCACTCAAAGGAATGTCATAATTTTTATGGCCTTTGACTATAAACATTATGAATAATCGCACACAGTCCTTGTTATGGAGCCAAATAAAAAGGTAAAAAAGATTTTTCAATCAATAAGAAACAGTGAATCAAGCAAATGTAATGGCATTTTGATATCAAGTGTACCTTAAATTATCTTTTTAGGTAAAACTCACAGCACTCTTTCCTACAAGCATGCATTGAAGATACACTTTTGCTTTTTCATGAAAGCAAGATGGCTCTTTTACACCAGAATTTGGGCTTGTTTAGATTAAGAAAGAGAAGTATAAACTATTTTAGAGTTGACTTGTAATCGTATAATGGACATCAACACAATGGAAAAACAGATCTAAGCATATTATAATAAAATCACTTTAATTTTCACATGGTTTTTAATACCATAGATAAAAATAAAACAGAGCTGATAAAACACAAAATACTGTTAATGGAACAAGGAGTATCTATTGCTTTTCCAGTTACAGATGGCCATTGTTATAACTATCGACACATTTCCTCTTTCTTGCATTTGTGTGGTTATGTATGATTCCCATGCAGAATTGAAAGAAAAGAGTCCTATTGTAATTAGAGTACTATTTGGCATAGGACTCCAGATTTGTAATTTTTTTTTATATTTCCAAATTATGTTTATAGTATTTTTACAGTAGATTTGAGGAAGTATTTTTAATATATCCACATAGTATTTTTATAGTAGATTTGAGGATGTATTTTTAATATATCCACATCTTTCTATAACAATATTTCTAAATATCTAAACTGTCTATTTTAATTTTTGGTGGTGTTAGGATTATCTTTATCCTTCCATTAGTCTTTGCTATCAGGTAAAAGAAACAGTCTTTTGTATATTTTTATGTACTCAATTATTTTACTAAATTTTCTTTTCATATGCTATTACCTTCTCTTATCTTTTCTTCAATTATTTGTCACTCTTTGTTGTTTTAAGTAGACACACAGGCACAGAGCTTTAAAAGTCAAATCATTTTACATGATTATGGAGAATGTGTTCTCTCTTCTCTCAGAAGTAATCTCTTTGAAGAATTTTCTCATCTGTGTCAGGCATTTATCTCCATAACTCATTATCATTTTTGTATCACTCCTTGATTTTTCAGTTTTGGGCATGACCTAAGGTTTTCAAATTGTAGAAAGTGAGAATTTGGCTCTGTCCCATTTACGACACGATTAACCCTCTTTTTCATCTCCGCATCCATACCAGTCCTCCTCAGTTTGGCTGGACTCTATGCCGTGTGTACATGGTGACTCTCCATGCAGCATGTGAGGCAAGACAGGCGTATTCTAAGATCACATGTCTCTTCCATCCCTTTGTTTTCCCTGGAGTTAATAATTTTCTCATAATTGTATGTATTTAACTTTTATTTGTGTTCCATTAAATTAACTCCTAGCACTCACCACCTTTGAATAATTCAAGACACGTGGGCATTTTCTTTCTCTTCTACATAAAATTCTCTGCTAAAGGTATCTCATATCTTCCTCAGCCTTTGTTTTCTCCTTCTTTTTTTTTGGCTGGACGCCATCTTGAGAAAACAGGTGGAAATTTGAGGAAAGTCATGTATGAAACTATTTTTTGTAGACTCATGCTTAATTGACTGTTACTGAATCAGTGTTGAGAATTCTTTTTCTTCTGTAAGACTCTTTCTTTTAAAGGTATTATTTCCTATCTATTTAGTTTCAAATTTTGATCTTAAGACATTGACTCTTAGTTATGTTAATATTTTCTCCTGAAGCCTGTAGGCATTATCTTTGTTCCCATTGAACTGAAGTTGGAAATAATGGCCTTGTTATAGACCTATTTTCATTAACTGTCTGGGAACGAGGTGACCCTAGTTGTCAGACAATTCATGTCCTTCAATTTGGAGAAATTTCCTGGACTTATTGCTTTGATAATTTCTTCACCTCAATTTTCTCTATCCTTTTTGTGAACCTCCAATTTGAGATTTGGGAGTCTAGTGGAATGATTCTTTAAAATTTAATCATTTCTTTCTCATTTCATCTTTTTGGTCTTTTTATTACACTCTCTGTATTGTTACTTCAACCTTAACTTCCAGTCGTTTTCCTTTAAAAAAGATGGACTATAGTTATTTTGCAATGGTCATTCTTTATTTTCAAAATGTTTTTTGTATCCTATTTAAAAACACTGATGACTTACTTATCTAAGAACATTTTCTCTTTTCATCTTACTGTTCCCTCTTAGTTATGTGAATGAGTGTCTGTTTGTGTGTGTGTGTGTCTATGTATTTAGGAAGCTGTGAGGTTGCTTTTTGACATTGTACTTGGTAAACAACAGCCACAGTAAAAGAACAGCAATGTTTTTGCATTAATTTTACTTTGCTAAGCAGAAAACTGAGGATAGGCAAAAATGAACAGTCTCCTTACCATGTTTGTATGTAAAACAAAATACTTCTATGTAAAAACTAAAATATATGAGTAGGTTAATTATTTTCAATCGAGCTTTATAAGCATTGAAATTAGCAGAATTAATCTAGAAATCAGAAAGTGATTTTTCAAAATCTAGCATTTGAGGAGTGCCAATCCCAGGCACAGGGGAGCCTGGTGGGCTGCCATCCATGGGGTCGCACAGAGTCGGACACGACTGAAGCGACTTAGCAGTGATTTACATGGCAATTTTCAAGCCCATGTAGATTTATTTTATTATTTTATTTCATTTCACTTCCTGGGGAGGGAAAGTTGAAATGTGTCATGCACCATATTGGCTCACACAATCCCTACTCTGAACATGTTTGCTGATGATTTGAACACAGTTATTTCTTTCAATGTTTCAACCATATTGTCATAATAGCATTTAGTCTTTAGCTTACATTTACTTGTTCTTAACTTAGACTGGATTGGTAGCTTCCATTTTGTGTATATATTATTAATTATATTTATTTTCCCATGATTTTTAAAAACAAAAATTTCCACGTCTATAATAGTGGAAAGATAAAAATCTCTTGTAAGGAAACAACAAGATAGAAAAGGCATTCAATTACAGGCTAACATTGCTGCTTTAAAGCATGTGAAGCTTGCTTCAAGTGAAGATGTTTTTATTTGGAGAGATTTTTCTATGTATATTTATAGACTTTAATAAAACTATTTTAGTATTTCTTATTTGATGGTGATTAATGTTTGCTAACAGATATTCTACTTTAAACAGAAAAAAAGATCAAAAGGCTTAACTGGGTGGCACCAGTGGTAAATAACCCACCTGCCAGTGCAGAAGACAGAGACACAGGTATGATCTCCTGAAGAAGGAAATGGCAACCCACTCCAGTATTCTTGCCTGGAAAATTCCATGGACAGAGAAATCTAGCAGGCTACAGTCCATGGAGTTGTGAAGGGTCAGACATAACTGAAGTGACTGAGAATGCAAAGCATTAAAATTTCTTGTAAGAGAACAACCATTGCAAAAATGTTCTTAAAGATGTCCTGCCCACATTTCGGGAAACAGAAAGACATTACAATGCTATCCATGCTCAGAAATGACCAGAGAAGGGAGTCCCAACCACTTCTCATTATCCTTTAGCATAAAATTTTCTTGATGGCTCAGCATATAATCAGTTTTATCAAATGACCCACATAATCTTGAAAACTGCACATCTCTGACTGGGACTAAATAATATATTCATTCAGAAAACTAAGATCATGGCATCTGGTCCCATCACTTTGTGGGAAATAGATGGGGAAGCAGTGGAAACAAGTGTCAGACTTTATTTTTGGGGGTTCCAAAATCACTGCAGATGGTGATTGCAGCCATGAAATTAAAAGACACTTACTCCTTGGAAGGAAAATTATGACCAACCTAGACAGCATATTAAAGCAGAGATATTACTTTGCCAACAAAGGTCCATCTAGTCAAGGCTATGGTTTTTCCAGTGGTCCGGTATGGATGTGAAAGTTGGACTGTGAAGAAAGCTGAGCGCTGAAGAATTGATGCTTTTGAACTGTGGTGTTGGAGAAGACTCTCAAGAGTCCCTTGGACTGCAAGGAGATCCAACCAGTCTATCCTAATTGAGACCAGTCTTGGGTGTTCATTGGAAGGCCTGATGCTGAAGCTGAAACTCCAGTAGGCCAAACTACTGGAAGAGTTGACTCACTGGAAAAGACTCTGATGTTGGGAGGGATTAGGGGCAGGAGGAGAAGGGGACGACAGAGGATGAGATGGCTGGATGGCAGCACTGACTCGATGGACATGAGTTTGAGTGAACTCCAGGAGTTGGTGGTGGACAAGGAGGCCTGGCGTGCTGCGATTCATGGGATTGCAGAGTCAGACACGACTGAGCGACTGAACTGAACTGAACTGAATCTATTCATGCTCAACATGCTATTAGTGTCATTTCATGGTCTCACAATCTTACCAATCTAATTAGTTTCTGAGGTAGGTGTGATTAAAAACCCCTCACTCCCATATACATTTGCCTAATTCTCTTTGTAGTTATTCTATTTTGTGCTTTATCTATCTTGGGGCTGTATTATTATGCACATACAAATTATCCATGTTGAATTGCCCCTTCAGCTTCATGACATTTCCCCTTTATCTCTAATAATATTTTTGCCTTAAACCACAGTTTTTCTAATTTTCCTAGAGAAATGCCACTTTATGTTTATGTTTGTATGCTGCATTTTTTTGTCTTTATGATTCCAAAAGTTCCACATTCTTGTGCTGAATATCTGTCTTTTGTAAGCAAAATAGTTGTTTTTGTTTTTGTCCTGTTTTACCTTGTTTTCCCCTAATCTGACAATGTTTGCCATTCATTGCAATATTTGGCACCTTTACATATAAACTAAATATTAACATATTTGGGGCTACATCTACCATCTAATTATTTGCTGTCATCTTATTATTTTACTGGAATTGCCTGTTCTGTGTCTTTCCTCTTTTGCCTTTTCAGTTTGAGTAAGCACATAATATTGTACCACATCTTATATGTACATTTCATATCTTCTTGATCTTAATTCTCCCTCTATCCACTATTGAAGCAAACAACTCGGCTTCATGCATGTATGACTTGACAGAACCTTGATTCAAAGGTCTGCTTCATTCTTCTTCCTGCCTGGAGACTCAGATGTCATGCAAAAACAACCTGGAAACGGGGATTACTTAATCCCCACAAGGCTGTTTGACCACTGACATAAAATATTTCCCAAAAGGTTTTCTCATGGATGCCTATCTTGGTTGTTATACCAAGAAGACAACACAGACTAGTCAGTTTTAGATGTGGGTGAAAAAAAAATCTACATTGAATGGTGGAAGGTGAAGATAGACTGATATAAATTCTTCTAAATTTGTAGTAACCAAGACATGGAAACAAGCCAAACATTCAATGACAGATGAATGGATGAATGTCCATGGTACATATGGACAACGGAATACTACTCGGCCAGAAAGAATGAAATAACACTGTTTGCAGCAGAATGAATGGATATACAGATTATCATACTAAGTGAAGTAAGCAAGACAGGCAAAGACAAATATGTAATAATACTTGTATGTGGAATCTAAAATGAAAGATACAAACAACCTTCTTTACGTAACACATATGGGCTCACAGACATAGAGAACAAATTTATGGCTACCAAAGCAGAAAGGAGAGGGATAAATCAGGAGTTTGGGATTAACAAATACACATAGTTCAGTTCAGTTCAGTTCAGTAGCACAGCCGTGTATGACTCTGCGACCCCATGAATTGCAGCACACCAGCTTCCTTGTCCATCACCAACTCCTGGAGTTCACCCAAACTCTTGTCCATCGCGTCGGTGATGCCATCCAGCCATCTCCTCTGTCCTCCCTTTCTCCTCCTGCCCAAATCCCTCCCAGCATCAAGGTCTTTTCCAATGAGTCAACTCTTCGCATGAGGTGGCCAAAGTACTGGAGTTTCAGCTTCAGCATCAGTCCTTCCAAAGAACACCCAGGACTGATCTCCTTTAGAATGGACTGGTTGGATCTCCTTGCAATCCAATGGACTCTCAAAAGTCATCTCCAACACCACAGTTCAAAAGCATCAATTCTTTGGCACTCAGCTCTCTTCACAGTCCAACTTCCACATCTGTACGTGTCCACTGGGAAAACCATAGCCTTGACTAGACGGACCTTTGTTGGCAAAGTAACGTCTCTGTTTTTGAATATGCTGTCTAGGTTGGTTATAACTTTCCTTCAAAGGATTAAGTGTCTTTTAACGTCATGGCTGCAATCACCATCTGCAGTGATTTCGGAACCCCCAAAAATAAAGTCTGACACTGTTTCCACTGTTTCCCCATCTATTTCCCATGAAGTGATGAGACCAGATGCTATGATCTTCTTTTTCTGAATGTTGAGCTTTAAGCCAACTTTTTCACTCTCCTCTTTGACTTTCATCAAGAGGCTTTTTAGTTCCTCTTCACTTTCTGCCATAAGGGTGGTGTCATCTGCATATCTGAGGTTATTATTATTTCTCCTGGCAATCTTGATTCCAGCTTGTGCTTCTTCCAGCCCAGCGTCTTTCATGATGTACTCTGCACAGACTTTAAATAAGCAGGGTGACAACAGAGAACCTTGACGTACTCCTTTTCCTATTTGGAACCAGTCTGTTGTTCCATGTCCAGTTCTAACTGTTGTTTCCTGACCTGCATATATGTTTCTCAAGAGGCAGTTCAGGTGGTCTGGTATTCCCATTTCTTTCAGAATTGTCCACAGTTTATTGTGATCCACACAGTCAAAGGCTTTGGCATAGTCAACAAAGCAGAAATAGATGTTTTTCTGGAACCCTCTTGCTTTTTCCATGATCCAGCAGATGTTGGCAATTTGATCTTTGGTTCCTCTGCCTTTTCTAAAACCAGCTTGAATATCTGGAATTTCACGGTTCATGTATTGCTGAAGCCTGGCTTGGAGAATTTTGAGCATTACTTTACTAGCATGTGAGATGAGTGCAATTGTGCAGTAGTTTGAACANGCAGTCTTACATCCAAAACAGAGAAGAAAAGATTTTTACTATATTTTCAATTAGTCAACAAACCTCTTGACTCTTTCTCTGTAACTTCTGCCTCACATTTTAGAAATTTGACTGAGTATCTGGAGATCTTGGCACCTAATATTACATAACTGTAATCTTATCATTGGGAAAACAATTCAGGAAAGACAGAGCATCTGACTGAACAAAACAAGACCGCAACAAATACTTAAAGCCAGAACTTCAAATGTCTTATGAATTTCTTAAACAAAGTATATAAAGTGAAAGTGAATGAGTTTGTGTTACACTGACAAGCCATGTCCGACTCTTTGCAACCACGGGAACTGTAGCTACTCTCTTCATAGGATTTCCCAGAGAAGAACACTGGAGTGGGTTGCCATTTCCTTCTCTAGGGGATCTTCCAGACACAAGGACTGAACCTGTCTCTTGCATTGGCAAGCAGATTGTTTGCTGCTGAGCTATTCTAATGTCTTACTAATTTCTTAAGCAAAGTATATAAAGTAAAAGAAAATGAGTTATTATATCATAAAAAGTGAAGTCTTTGAAAGGAGGAAGTACAAATGAATTCTTCATATATCATTCAATCTAAGCAAATTTGCTTTGACCACTATTTTATATTCACTCTGTTATTGCATTTGAAAAGAGATATTAATATTGTTCAGATATTTAATTCTTTAATTAGATGTTGAAATTATCATGGATAGTTCTGTTCCCCATTCTTACTTCTATTCCCAGATTCTAGTATTATAGTTGGAGTTAAGTGCAAACTAAATGAATGCTGATTGAGGGAACAAATGAATTGATATTCTTAATCAAATATTTTACATCAGATTGAATTTGCACTAAACCTCAAAATTTAATGTTACCTATACTGAGAAGATAAGGCTGTATAATATTATGCCTATTATGCATTGAATAAAATAGAAAGCAAAACACATCTTCAAATGGTAAAGCAAGTAAAAGTGAAGAAAATGTAAACAAAATGGGTCCTAGGAGAAGAGCAGGGAAAGAAGAAATACTTGGAGGAAAAAAAAAATAATAATGTTATTTTGAGGGCTTCCCTGGTGGCTCAGAGGTTAAAGTGTCTGCCTGCAATACGGGAGACCTGGGTTCAATCCCTGGGTTGAGAAGATCCCCTGGAGAAGGAAATGGCAACTCACTCCAGTATTCTTGCCTGGAGAATCCCATGGATGGCGGAGCCTGGTGAGCTACAGCCCACGGGGTCGCAAAGAGTGGGACACGACTGAGTGGCTTCACTTGACTTCCCTTGATGGCTCAGTGATAAAGAATCCACCTGCCAATGCAGGAGACACAGGTTTGATCCCTAGTCCAGGAAGATGCCACATACCATGGAGAAACTAAGCTCCACGCCACAACTACTAAGTACGTGCCACAACTACTGAGCCTGTGCTCTAGGGCCAAGGAGCTGCAGTTACTGAGGCCTGGGTGCCCTGGAGCCCGTATTCTGCAACGAGAGAAGCCACCACAGTGAGAAACCCTTGCACCGCAACGACAGAGACGCGACCGCTCGCCTCAACTGGACAAAAGCCCATGCACCACTGAAGACCCAGGGCAGCCACAAATAAACAGATAAATATAATTTTTTAAAAGTTACTTTGATAACTTTCCCCCCTGTTAGTCATTTTGTGAGTCAGACAAATAAATATTGATAATTAAAAGAGTAAAATGTGTTCTTAAAAGGACTAAATTTTCACGTGCATCTAATTGACAAGTTTCTCACACATAATTAACTCATCAAACCTCTACTTAGACAAAATTAATCAATTACTAATGGTATCAATAAATCATTAAATGAAATTGATTACATGAGACTAAAGTAAAAAGCAAAAAAAACAATAAAGGGACATAGAAGCATGTTTAAAAGAAGCATGAAATAGCCAAGAAATATTGCAAAAATAACACAGGGATTGTCGAAGATAAAACACATCTTTACAAGTACTCTATGTAATCTTTCTTTATCATCAAGTCTTTCTCACTAAAGGCTGGCATCTCAAGCTGTCTTGATAAAACCTAACTAAATCAAAACTCCATGTGGAAAAGCTTCTGGCATCTTTCTTTGAGCATTGAGAACTTTTCCTGTGCACAGCATCTGTTTCTGCCATTTTCGGAGGAAACAATATGATAAGAAATAGCACAATATTCTCCAAGATGATACNATACTGTAGAGACACCAAACTCTCAAAGGAACTTTAAAAAATTTAATAAAGAATGACTAAGAAATGAAAGTGTTTGATATTTACGTTTATTATCCTCACTTAAAAAGTATTCACATTCAGCACCTGAAAATGATAAAAGTGTTGTTTCTCCTTAGCTAGGAAAAACTAACACATTTTAAGTAAGACTTTTAAAATTAGAATAAAAAGATGACTCTTTAAACCTCAAAATGAACGGAATCTGCAGTCCCCAGTTCTACACTGTTTCCAGACTCAAAGAAACATCTGTGATTATTTTTGAACTACAAGGAAAGTCATCATGAAGAGAAAATAGTGTCGGCAAAACCCTGTCCATCAAAAAAGAATAGTCTTCCTTTACAGACCATATTTAATTTTGATTGGAGAAAAATTAGTATTATCATTAACTGCTTTTATGTTAGTCATTTCCCTGTCTTGTCCATCAAACCAAGAAAAATTCCCATGTCTACCACTGAAACTCACAAATAGGTAAGGCTTCTGACCTTGCCAAGCTCTGACATCTTTGTCTCCCATTTGTCATTTGATCCGAGGTTGTCAGCAAACAGATGTCTCCTTTAGCCTAAGGCATCCTCAGAGTTGCTAGGGCAGCTGTTGCTATGACATTTGATGAAGGTATGGAAACTGAGGATAATGTGATTTGTAGGCCCATCCACAGTAAGTGCTTCAGCGTATAAGACCAGAGTGATGTGTTTCTTGCTAGTTTGTTAATGCTTATTTTAAAAAGTGTTTTTAGTTAAATGCAATTTCCTGTGCCAAACATGTTTTTTCCTTTAAAGTGCCTCCTGAGATAATTTACAAGGAGGTGACCTGTGCCTGGAAATGCTTCTATTTAATGTCTGAACTTGAAATATAATTTGCATGAGAGAACATCCAATAGTCTTGTGAATTTAAAGGCAAATGTGTGCTAATTATCATTGGGTCCTCTCATGATGAATGTATATGTAAACAGGGGATAGTTTGTTGTACTAATATGAGCAAAGGGATTCTAATATGCTTTAGTGAACTGTGAAGTGTCAATAGAAATTTGGGTGGTGGGGGGATCACCTTTACTTAATGTTGAATTTCCATTTGACATGTATAGCACCTCATATACTTAACAAGCATTCCCAATGTGTACTCAATTGTGCTTCAAGAAAAGTACTAAGTGTCCTGTTCCTTCCTTAAAAACCTTGCCCTTGCTTTGGGGGAAAGATTGAAAGCTAAAGGAGAAGAGGGCAGCAAAAGATGAGATGGTTAGATAGCATCACCGACTCAATGGAAAAAATTTGAGCAAACTGAGAGTCGGTGAAGCACAGGGGATCTTGACTTGCTGCAGTCGTAAGGTCTCAGAGTCAGACAATACTCAGTGACTGACAGCAACAGCAGGTTGGGGAATGCAGATTAATTATGAATATAAAGCAGTATTTCAGGGTGATTTTATTTTTTGCTTCTATAAACAATAATTTATTATTTAGTATATTCACATGAGTAATTGAAATGGATGCTAGTTAAGCTCAGAAAGCATGGCCATGATACTAGTTAAAAACTGTAGTATTATGACTGAATTTAGCATAATTATTAGAGATCTATGAAAATGGGAGAAATGTGGAATTTGAAAGGAAGACAACATGAACTCAAGTACTTTGATAAAGGCAAGTCCCTTGACCTCTTTGTCTTAGTTCCTCTACAAATAGAATAAGATTAATGAAAACTATCTTGAAAGATTATCATCACTGAAATTCACATTCATGAATCATCCAATGCCATGCCTCCTCCATAGGATATGCAGCAGTGTTACATATATAATAAATGATCACTATTATGATCAGTTTCATACTTAAGTATGAAAATTCTTAACTGGCAACCCACTCCAGTACTCTTGACTGAAGAATTCCATGGACAGAGGAGTGGGACAGGCTGCATTCCATGGAATCACAAAGAGTTGGACACGACTGTGCGACTTTCACTTTCACTATGATTATTTTCATACTAAGGCCACATAATCCCAAGAAGAAAAGTGTGCATTTATGCACATGTGTGTATTTTTGTGCATGTAATGAATAAGCAGAAACCCTTATTGTGTTTAATAAACTTACTTAAGTTCTCATGCAAAAATTTGGTAAATAAAATTAATTTTATTTAACAAAATTAATAAAATTAATTATATTTAATNTCACTGAAATATTGCCCTACTGTGTAGCAGGTCTCATGATGTTTTACAAAAATAGTCACAAAAATGTTATTGCATTTAATAGCAAATAGTTGCTATTTAGTCACCAAGTCATGTCTGACTCTTGCAATCCCATGGACTGTAGCCTGCCATGATCCTCTGTCCATGGGATTTTTTAAAAAACTTTTTTTAAAAGGGCTAAATGAATGACAATTTGAGAACCACTGGCATACTCAGACAGCACTCTTCCTTAAATGAATAAAGTTTGTTTTACTGCAATCTTTTTTTAATTTCTATCATGTGATCATCAAAAACCTGTATTATTCTTTTCTATAAACTAATTTTCCTCCAAATATGTGTTTAAACAGCTCCATATAAGTACTATGGGTTTAAAATAATTTATTCTTTTAAATAATTAAATTAAATACATGCATTGAATAATTTATTTAAATATCCAGTTGCACATGACCCTTCTGACTGGTAATTTTGTTAAAATTCAATCCAACGTAGGCAAAACACTCACAAATTATCTAAACTGATCTAGTGAGAATAAAAACATGAATACTTTATAGGTATCAATGACAATTTTGTGAGTGGGGATAGGATGAGTAACCGTATAAACTGTTGTTTGACACCAAAAACTACTAAGGAAAATTACTTTCAATTAAAAACGCTTGTGAGCAAAAACAAAATCAGAAGGCACATTTTTAAATGAAAGCATTGGGCACTCTTTAAAAATGTATTCATTTAAATTCATTAGAACATGTTCATATTTCAGCAGAAATAAAGGGGAAACATTATAGACTT
>SJYQ01002214.1:410729-425578 GCA_006410935.1 Redunca redunca
GACTTGGAATAAATAAATAAATAAATTTTAGCAATTAAAAATTATAATAAAAGTTTCCATACAATTGGTGTGAATGAATTTTTTAAAGTTTTAATTAGACTTTATAGTGAGTGCATAAATGCTCAATTATATCCACAGATTCAACTGAATCTCTAGCCAAGAACGTTAAGAATGCAGTCTCATAAAGTTGAATACACATTGCATTAGTAATGTTTTTAGAACCTTACAAAGCAGTAATGAAGGAGCGGAAAGAAGAACATTAATTCAGAACAAATTTGGCTGTAACAGTATTGTTATCTTGGAGGTAAGATTGCTTGAAAAATTGTGTTAATTTCTACTGAGAACAACAACCCAGGGACCGCATGCTTGGCATAGATTTCATGTCTGTTATGATAGCACACATCCGATTCACAACATTGGCAGTATTTAGTAATGTGGGCATTACATGACCCTTGAAGTAATGAGGATAGAGAAAATGATGATGAACAACGTGGTGAGAAGTTTAATGGATAAACATCAGGAAAATGATTATAGCATCAATGAAAAAAAATGCTTTAGATAATCTCTTATTGTTGATAAGTGATATAAAACTCACCAAAAATGGCACAACAGAAATCTTAACAGATGGTAAGTCATCTTAATCAAGCAAATTAAGGGATCATACATTTAAAAAATAAAATAGTAGGTTATCTGACATGCACTATAATTACATTGTATATATTGCTNCATGCACTGTAATTACATTGTATATATTGCTTTCAATAAACGTTAAAGGACAAATTAGCATTAGTTGCGCCAATTGCATTTCCAAATCTGCTTTTCAAGCTTATAATTAAAATCCTAAAGTATTACTGTCACAAATTAACAGTTTTAATGTAATGCAGACATTGTAATCATCAGCGCTCCCTTGTTTCTTAAATGGGTTGCCTCGTGCAAATTTAGACCATATTCACCTCGGTAAACAGTAAATACAAATAGCCTTTTCCGACTGACATCTCTGCTGTAGACCATTCTCAACCAAGAAGAAAAGACTGACTCACAAGAGGAATGGTGCAGTCCTTAATAGAATAACCATGTCTGCCTCACCCAAAGTGTGACAGGCTTGAAATACAGTTGTTGAGAATCTTCTGCCTTACAAAAAGCGAAGGAGACAGCGCTATCTCATCTGGATCATGCGTGCTATGATGTCATTTCATGGGAGTCCTTTAAGTCAGAAGATGAACCTAGGGGCTGCCAACTCTGAATTCCAACAAGATTCTGATATTCTCATTGAACACATGGACTCTGTTAATTCTCACAGCTTTCTAAGTGCTTTCTCTATTGTAGCAGCTGATGAGCAAATATACTTTAAGACCTTTCTTAAACATTTGGAGTCTTGTCAAATTCCACTTGAAGCTATCAGTGTTTAACTGTACTGATGCAAAGTGCTGTTTGGTCCTGTCTGTCCTTACTTGTCTGTGTCACGTTGTAGGTATCTCCCTAACTCAGTGGTTTGGTATTGAACAGTTAAGGAAATAATGCAGTTAAAAAGTATTATCACAATGAAGTTTCATTCAGTCAGGCTGACTGTATGAAGTTTGGGGTCATAAAATTTCCCCTTTAATTATTATATATCAATAAAGACAGTGAATAGGCAAATGAAAAATTATGTGTAAAGGCATGGTTTTCTCTTTAGTAGAAACGGCTAAGAAATCTTTGTAAATTTTGGATTTATTTTAGCGTTTGATAATAATCTAAGGAGTCAGTGCTATGAAGGAACTACCACACACACACAGAATTATCCATACCATTATCAATAATTCTTTGCATGTATTATTTTGCAGAGGTGGCTACAACTGCAATGTACTTTTAACATCTGATACAGTTTTAGTTAAAATAATCTGAGTATGGGACACCCCTGTTGGTCTGGTTGTTAAGACTCCATACTCATGGTCTAAAGGAGACAGGTTCAATTCCTGGTCAGGGAACTAAGATCCAACATGGTGTCTGGCATGGCCAAAAAAATAATAATAATCTCAGTATAAATCAGCAGTAGCTTGTTTCCAGGATTTTTTTTTTTTTCATTTTATGATTGAAACCACAGGAAAAAAAATTATGAGCTTAATGAGACACTTAGAATTCTGAAGACAAAAACTGCAATTCTATTGTCAGCTGTATTTACCAATTAAGGTCCATCTAGTCAAGGCTATGGTTTTTCCTGTGGTCATGTATGGATGTGAGAGTTGGANGATGGCATCACGGACTCAGTGGACGTGGGTCTGAGTGAACTCCGGGAGTTGGTGATGGACAGGGAGGCCTGGCGTGCTGCAATTCATGGGATCACAAAGAGTCGGACACGACTGGGCGACTGAACTGAACTGAAAAAATAAACTCATCAGGCTCTTTCTAAGCCTTCTTATTTATGTACTCTCTTCGTTGGTAGTACCACTATTCTTATTCAACTCAGAGACATCTTTAATTTGTTAGTAATTATCCTATTCTTTAACATTGGGCTGGAAGAAGCACAAGCTGGAATCAAGATTGCCGGGAGAAATATCAATAACCTCAGATATGCAGATGACACCACCCTTATGACAGAAAGTGAAGAGGAACTAAAGAGCCTCTTGATGAAAGTGAAAGAGGAGAGTGAAAAAGTTGGCCTAAAGCTCAACATTCAGAAAATGAAGATCATGGCATCTGGCCCCATCACTTCATGGGAAATAGATGAGGAAACAGTGGAAACAGTGTCAGACTTTATTTTTTGGGACTCCAAAATCACTGCAGATGGTTATTGCAGCCACGAAATTAAAAGACACTTACTCCTTGGAAAGAAAGTTATGACCAACTTAGATAGCATATTGAAAAGCAGAGATATTACTTTGCCAACAAAGATGCGTCTAGTCAAGGTTATGGTTTTTCCATTGGTCGTGTATGGATGTGAGATTTGGACTGTGAAGAAAGCTGAGCGCCGAAGAATTGATGCTTTTGAACTGTGGTGTTGGAGAAGACTCTTGAGAGTCCTTTGGACTCCAAGGAGATCCAACCCATCCACCCTAAAGGAGATCAGTCCTGGGTGTTCTTTGGAAGGAATGATGCTGAGGCTGAAGCTCCAATACTTTGGCCACCTCATGCGAAGAGTTGACTCATTGGAAAAGACTCTGATGCTGGGAGGGACTGGGGGCAGGAGGAGAAGGGGATGACAGAGGATGAGATGGCTGGATGGCATCACTGACTCTTTGGATGTGAGTTTGGGTGAACTCTGGGAGATGGTGATGGACAAGGAGGCCTGGCGGGCTGCAATTCATAGGGTTGCAAAGAGTTGGACATGACTGAGTGACTGAACCGAATTGACTGACTGACCCTATCCTTTTGAAAATGAAGGGGGATGATGGTGAAGATGATGATGATAAAGATTCTTGTCTCATTTATTGTGAAGGATTTTGGTGAGCATAAAATGAGAAAAATGCAAGTGTCTTTTAAGCTACAGAATGCATTGCACATCTAATGTATTAACTATTAGAAGCTGAAGTTCTTCTCTTAATATATTCTTATTTGAGGGTCACCAGATGAACTTTACTCCTATCTCAGATATAGCATGTACCCATGTCTTTGTTAAAAATATTTCATAAATTTGACACCCCCCACCAAGAGTCGGACACGGCTGAGGGACTAACATTTTCACTTCAACACAGTGTTGTTGACTTAGCAAAGGACTTGTCAGTCTTCTCCTGAGAGATTTAGAATGACTTCCCAGTGGCTTTTGTTTCCAGACCAGATCCCTCCAGATAAGTCAGAGGTTGTTTTTTTTTTTTTTAACTAATTTTTTTTTTTAAAGCCTTAAGTAACTGTCAAAAGTGTCAGTCAGGAAGGTGCGAGCTGAAAGGAAGCCAGGCACAGTGCTGACGTGGCTGACAATTTGTTGGAAGTGGCAACAGCAATGAACCAAGGATGACAGAAAGATAACAATCAAATTTTACTGACTAATAGGCTTTAATGGCCAAGAAAAATTAGCATAGAGACCAAGATGAAAATAAGAAACTCCATCCAAATATATGATTATTTATAAGGGTTTGTTATAATATTTTAAATATTTACTCACAGCAAAAAGACCTGCCTCACAATACCATTATAAATAGAATGTACTTTTTAAGAGTGGCTTTTTATAATGAACTCTAGCCCTGTGAGCACTTAGTTATGGAGAGTTATCTAAGAATGAATGAGCATAAAAGATTATCAGTAAACACTGATAATCATGTCTCAAATAAACAATCAAACAAAAGCAAAATAAGCAAGCAAGCAACTTTTAAAATATGTTTAAATATCTTATTTACATAAAGAGTTACGTATGTATATGTATCCTCTATTGGTTTTGTTTCTTAGGAAAATATTGGCTAAGATGCAAGAATTTCCTGGTAATAAATAAAAGTTCTGTAACTTGCTTCCCTGGTGGCTCAGGGGTTAAAGCATCTGCCTACAATACAAGAGACCCAGGTTTGATCCCTGGGTCAGGAAGATCCCCTGGAGAAGGAAATGGCAACCCACTCCAGTATTCTTTCCTGGAGAATCCCATGGATGGAGGAGCCTGGTGGGCTACAGTCCACGGGGTCGCAAAGAGTTGGACATGACTGAGTGACTTCACTTAAGAATACAAATGCTAGGAGAATCCCTTGGACTGCAAGGAGATCCAACCAATCTACCCTAAAGGAAATCAGTCCTGAATATTCATTGGAAGGACTGATGCTGAAGCTGAAACTCCAATACTTTGGCCACCTGATGCAAAGAACTGATTCATTTGAAAAGACTCTGATGCTGGGAAAGACTGAAGTCAGGATGAGAAGGGGATGACAGAGGATGAGATATTTGGATGGTATTACTGGCTCAATAGACATGAGTTTGAGTAAACTCCAGGAGTTGTGATAGACAGGGAGGACTTGCATGCTGTAGTCCATGTGGTAGCAAAGAGTCAGGCATGACTGAGCAATTGAACTGACCAATTGAACTGAACTGAACAAACACTAGGAGTATTGGAAGCACAGAGCTCAAACATAAGCTATGTATTATAAATTCATATGCTTCATTTTTTTGGTCATTAGAAATCTTCATGTAAAACTGTAACTGGGACTACAATTCCATGTCTCCTTTAAATCATATATTCATTTTTCACTGACAGAAGTCATATTTTATTTGACATGTATGCTGGACTTCAAAGAGGTTATTTCCTTACAACATGAAGTAACATTATTAATATTATTCCTAAGTTCAGCCTTGATTCTGATACTATATTTTCTTCACCAAATGTGAATAGCGGTTTTAGAAATTTGATATATCCGAAGGAGACTTGAACTCTCCTGTGCTTCAATTGTTGTAATGTCACTGCAATTATTTCTATCATCATCTAAGTGAAACATCACACCCTCTTTTCCTCTGAGGAAATGTCATTGTTTCTGTTTATAATATAAGATACATGCATTCTTAGCTTGAGATCCTACCACTATAAAATTTTAGAATCTGCTTTATCAACTTTTGTTCTATATCTGTGTAATGTAAGAGAAAGCCAACATATTTCTGTTGGGTGGAGGTGACCACAAAACCAATCAGCATGCTATGAAAACTTTGATAATTTTATCTTTAGGTCAAATTCCTTATCTTTTAAAAGAAGCATTCATTATCTCAAGTTTGATTTTGATATCATATTATCCAAGATTTAATTTACTGTTCCAGTTTGTCTTGTGACAAAAGTATTCAACAAAAATAGCAGAGTAGACAGAAAGCAAATGTCTTACAAGAATACAATGATACATAGACAATGGTGATACAATTACAATGTTTGCATGTGACAATAGCAACTGAAATTAGAGTTCTGTGATATTTTATGACACTGAAATTATTAATTTTTCCTGAATACTGTTCCCTGAAAACAAATCACTTTATAATATTATATTTGAAATTAGTGGTTTGAATGCAATTTTAAAATAATAGAATAATTCTTTAAATTTTTGCCAAAATATAAATAAAACAAAAAGACGTAGTCAAAATACTTAATTTTTCTCCCCCTTTTAAGCCAAGCATTCAGCTAACAGTTTTACAAGGTTCGGTGTCTATTATATTTGAAGGACACAATATATCACAATACTCAAACAATTTCTATATTAAATTGTGTAATTTCAGATGAGGGAAATAGGAATATTAGAAATTAATGTTTTAAGTAAAAAAAAAAAAAAGGAGTTTTTTATCCCACATAATGTGCAGTTATCAACTTACTGGCTCTCACCTCCAAATTCACCCTTTCAGAACTGATTAAAACTAACACATGGATTTATTCCAAGGGCACAAAGATGATTTGACATTTGCAAATCAATAGTGTGATATATCATGTTAACAAGAGTAAGGATAAAAATCACATGATCTTGATGACTGTGGCTTTGTAGTAGAGCCTGAAATCAGGCAGGTTGATTCCTCCAGTTCCATTCTTCTTTCTCAAGGTTGCTTTGGCTATTCGAGGTTTTTTGTATTTCCATACAAATTGTGAAATTATTTGTTCTAGCTCTGTGAAAAATACCGCTGGTAGCTTGATAGGGATTGCATTGAATCTGTAGATTGCTTTGGATAGTATACTCATTTTCACTATATTGATTCTTCTGATCCATGAACATGGTATATTTCTCCATCTATTAGTGTCCTCTTTGATTTCTTTCATCAGTGTTTTATANTCAGGATTGGGAACTCATGTAAATCTGTGGCTGATTCATGTCAATGTATGGCAAAACCAACACAGTATTGTAAAGCAAAATAAAGTAAAAATAAAAAATTAAAAAAATCACATGATCATCTCAAAAAACACAGAAAAAGCATGTGACAAAATTCAATATCCATTCATGATAAAAATCCTTATCAAAGTGGATGTAGAGGGAACTTATCTCAACATAATAAAGATCACTTACAATAAACTCACAACTAACTTCATACTCAGTGGTAAAAAGCTAAAAGCCTTCCTCAAAATTCAGGAACAAGACACTTCTTGCCACTTCTATTGAACATAGTGTTGGAAGTCCTGGACACAAAAATCAGACAAGAGGAAGAAATAAACATCAAAACAACATTCAAATTGGAAGGGAAGAATTTATACTGTCATGGTTTTCAGACAACATCGTACTTTATATAGAAAACACTAAAGTCTCTACCCCGAAAACTCTTAGAACTAATAAATGAATTCAGAAAAGTTGCAGGATGGATACAAGGTTAACATACAAAAATCTGTAGCTTTATCATACACTTATAATGAACAATCAGAGAGAGAGAAAGAAACAAAATCTCAGTTAAAATCATATCAAAAAGAATAAAATACCTTGGAATAAACTTAACCAAGGCAGTTAAAGACCTATATTCTGTTCTACAAAATATTGATGGGAGAAACCAAAAATGATCTCATGGTCTTGAAAGAGATCTTGGAAGGTCTTGGAAAGTCTTGGGAGAATTAATATTATTTAAATGGAAAAAATACTCAAATAAATCTACAGATTTAATGCAATTCCTGTAAAAATACTCAGGACAATTTTCACAAAACTAGAACAAATAATCCTAAAATTCACATGGAAACACAAAAGAACCAGAATTGCCAAAGTAATGTTGAGACAAAAGGACAAAGCTGGAGGAATCACCTGCCACAATAATTAAAACAGCATGGTACATGCACAAAAATAAAGATATAGATCAGTGGGTCAGAATAGAGCACCCAGAAATAAACTCACCCACTTATGATCAATTAATCTACAACAAAGCGGGCAAGAATATTCAGTGAATAAAAGGCATGCATGTGTGCTAAGCCAATTCTGTAATGTCTGACTCTCTATAACCTCATGGAATGTAGCCCACCAGGCTCCTCTGTCCATGGGACTCTCCAGGCAAGAATACTAGAGTGGGTTGCCATGCTCTCTTCCAGGGAATTTTCCCAACCCGGGGACCAAATCCATGCTTCTTACATCTACCTGCATTGGTTTCTTTACAACTAGTGCCACCTGGCAAGCCCTGGAGAAAAGACAGTCTCTTCAATAAGTGGTGCAGGCAAAACTGGACAGTTACATGTCAAACAGTGAGATTAGAATATTTCCTTACATCACATACCAGAAGAGTTAAAGGTAAGATATGAAACCATAAAACTAGAATAGAGCCTTGGGCAGAATACTTTTTGACATAAATTGTAACAATACATTTTTTGATATATCTCCTGAGACAAAAAATATAAAAGCAAAATAAGCAAATAGGACCTAATTAAACTTAAAAGCATTTGCACAGCAAAGGAAACCACTGACAAAAGGAAAAGACAACCTATAGAAAAAGATGCTCAACATTGCTAAGTGTTAGAGAAATGCAAATCGAAACAATGAGATATTACCCTGTAAGAATGACTGCTGTTAAAAAGTCTGCAAATAACAAATATTGGAGAGAGTGTGGCCAAAGGGAACTTTTATTCAATGCTGGTAGGAATACAAATTAGTGCAGCCTCTATAGGACAGTATGTGAAAGTGAAAGTCACTCAATCATGTCCAACTCTTTGTGATCCCATGGACTATGCAGTCCATGGAATTCTCCAGGCCAGAATACTGGAGCCTTTCCCTTCTCCAGGGGATCTTGCCAACCCAGGAATCGAACCCAGGTCTCCTGCATTGCAGATGGATTCTTTAGCAGCTGAGCCACAAATGGAATCCCATAGAACATATATTCATAGAATAGTATAGAGGCCCCTAAAAATAGAAATATCATATGACCCAAGCAGTTCCATTCCTGAGTATACATCTGGAAAAAAAAATGGACACAGTAATTCAGAACTGTACATATACCCCAATGCTCACAGTAACATTATTTGCAATTAGGACAGGGAGGCCTGGCGTGTTGTGATTCATGGGGTCGCAAAGAGTTGGACACCACTAAGTGACTGAACTGAACTGAAGCTATGAAAGCAATCCAAGTATCCATCAACAGATGAATAGATATAGAAGACAGAATAGTACTCACCCTTAAAAAAGAATGAAATTCTGCCATTTGCAACAATGTGGATGAATGTATAGAATATTATGCTTATGAAATGTCAGAGAGAGATACTTACATGGAATCTAAAGCATAAAACAAACACAAGTATATAGCAAAACATAAACAGACTCACAAATATAGGAAACAAAACTAGTGGTTACCAGTAGGGAGAGGGATGGGGAGAGGAGCAGGTTAGGATTATGGGATTGAGATACAAACTACTACACATGAAATCAATAAACAACAAGACTGCATTGTGTAGCATAGGGGATTTTAGGAGAGAGAAACAGATATATATATGGAGGGAAATAGAGAAATAAATGCAACAGATGTAATGCATATATGTACTCACATATGTTTTTATTCAGGAGAGATGCTTAGAAGTTGGATTACTGACTCATACCTGTGTGCAATTAAAACATGAATAGATGCTATCAATTTATCCTGCAAAAATTTAGCATTATATATTTTCACTGATATTATGAGAGTTTCTTATTGTCCATAATTATACAGGAATTCTGCTTGTCAACACTTTCTCTAGAAGAGAAACAGTGTCTTCTTTTAATTTGGATTATCTTGATTAGCCATGAAATGGAGTATATGTTCACAAGTTTCTTGACAATCTATGTTTTTTTTTTCTTCTATGATTTGCTTATTTACATCTTCTGTCAAAATACATTTCTTTTTATTTGCTTCTTTTAGGAGCTCTTTGCAAATAATGACTATTGATTGTTTTAAGTGCTAAAACTAATTTATGTCAAGCTGTTTTGACATTTCTTAAAAAGCCATTGAAAGATATTGCTATTTTCAGTGGACTGTTTATCACTAGATCTCTCCAACTCTCCAGCAGGTGTTTCCACTACCTCTGTGGGTCTTCTCAACCACTCACCTTATCAAAATGATTACCTTACCTCAAGTTTCAAATAAAATTCTGTCATCTCTCTGCAATCTTATTTGTAACTGTCCTTGATTTTCCATTTCTCTGAATAACTCATTTGGTAGTTAACGTTTTTAGCATTTACTTGGTTATGTTTCATTTTGACATCTGACATATGAAATGTATTTTCAACTTTATTAAGACATTTAACTTATTAGGCATCATTTGATTGCTAAGAAAAGAGAAACACCCAACCTTCCTAGTGTAAAATCAGAACCCAATATATTAAACGATGAATAAGCACAGGTTCCCAGTACAGTGAAATGAACCAGCTTTCTACCCCTCGCCCCGACAGGAGAGCTCATCTTAGCACAGAGCTCCCCGTGGGGCCGGGTTGGCTCTAGACTGCACGAGAGACCACGATCTTGCTTGGATTCATTCAGTGTTCCATTCTTCCCTCTTAGGCTTTCTCTTAGACTTTCTGTTACACACACGAGTTCCTGTCTTAGGCTCTCGTGGTATGGAACAAACCCTGAGAGAGAAGGCAGTAAGAATGAAAACTAGGAAGAGATTTTGTTTTTTATCACAAGAAAAAGGGTTTACCACGGGTTCAATCCCTGGGTTAAGAAAATCCCCTAGAGCTGGAAATGGCAACTCATTCTGGTATTCTTGTCTGGGAAATCCTGTGGACAGAGCAACCTGGTGAGTTACAGTCCATGGGGCCGTAAAGATTAAGACACGACTGAGCGACTACACAAAGATGACATTACAATTTTACTGGGCGAAAGAAGGAAAAACAAGTTCCCCGTCTGTGTTTTTGAACTCGAGGTCAAGACTTTATTTTGAGTTAACTGGATAATTCTCTGATGACACACAGGTAAACATAGCTTGTAAAACTGATATTGTCTCAGTAGTAATCTTTTCTTTCCATCCCCAAAACAGTGCATATTAGCAAAATCTCAAACCTAAAAGGAAAGGTCATATAATGTTACAAATATAGTTAGATAGATAAAGTTGCAATAAAGCTCATTTAAAATATAAGATAATACAGACGTGTATATTCATATGCATGTAATGAAAAAGTTGTTTCCATGTAATGAAAAGCTTTTCTTGACATTATACTAAATATTTTACATAATATATCTATCGTGATTATATTATTTAATCAATTTAAGTGTGTGGATTAGTTGTGCAGTCATGTCTGACTCTTTGCAACCCCATGGATCGTAGCCCACCAAGCTCCTCTGTGGAATTCTCCAAGTAAGAAGACTGGAGTGGTTAGCCATTCCCTTCTCCAGGGGATCTTCCTTGCCCAGGGATCAAACCTGAATCTGCTGCTTTACAAGCAAATTCTTTACTGTCTGAGCCACCAGGAAATTCTCTGAATAATTTCATTCTCATATATTTCTAAATATAACATAGATCTGTTTTGCTAGTAAAATAAATGAGTGTTTAAAGTTCAATTCAGAGAATTCAAAGGATATTCTTATTTTCTCATTATTAGACTATTTTTCTCTTCAATAAACAGATATTTATAAAACCTTGAAAGTTTATTTGAAAGGTGATAATATGATTAAAAATTAATAAAGAAAAGGCTGACTCAAATACTCAATTTTTTTTTTCCATAAATGTGTTTTTTAACTGAATAGACTACACTGAGAAGCTAATTTTGGCAACAAGTAGACACCAATACTGTGTTAAATACTATACAGAATTTTGCAAAGGGTTTGGAAAACCAAGAATAACCTTACTAAGGTCCATGAGGACCAAAGAGCAAGGCCATGCCTCAGGATTCATTGTAAAGCATACTTTGATACTGAATAACGTGTGTTTCTTAAAAGCCCTGCCTGGGAGAAATCCCCTGTATTATAACAGCACATGGGCTTTCTTTTTCAAACAAAATGTAACTAGGTAAAGAAAATGCAATGTGTGTTCATTAAAAGAAATATGCTGCCATATATCTGGTTGAGGCTCTCTCTATCTTTATCTGATCTACGTATTTTGCTAATCTGTCCTTAACTACTTTCCTTAATGTGTTCTCCTCCGCATTTGTATTCAACTCCCAGAAAAGTTAATTACGTGAACCTCTTATCTGAAAAGCTCCGCTCTCTGAATTAGGCCATGTTTCTCTACATGCACCATGTACATTAAGAACTTCCCATTCTTATCTGAAACCTTCATTATCCAAATTAAGTCTCTGACCTTCTTTCCATCTTGCTAATTGCGGTTTAATGATATCAGAATTCATATTCTCTGATTTATGAGACTAAAAGGGGGAAAAATTTCCTGTCTAACTGGCCCAAAATATAATCATTACTCATCTGTATGAAATGGTTTATTTTGTGGTTATGTAGCAAATTTCCAGTTCAGAGCTTTTGAGAAAAAAAAATCATAGATAATCAAATAAAATCCTATCATCTCTTGATTTTAGGGGGTAATAGCAAGTCCCTTTTTCTTAAGTATAGTTGACTTACAACATTTGTTAATTTCTTCTCTACAGCAAAATGATTAAGTTCTACATATAAACAGAGTTGTTGTTGCCAAGTGGGAGGAGGGGCAGGGAGGAATGGACTGGGAGCTTGAGATTAGCAGATGCAAACTGTTACATACAGAACGAATAAGCAACGAAACCCTCCTGTTGGAGGAGGACTATAGTAGCCTAGAGAGCTGTGTTCAATATTCTGTGACGAATCATAATGTGCGTTAGTCACTCAGTCGTGTCCAACTCTTTGAACCCCCATGTAGCCTACCAGGCTTCTCTGTCCATGGAATTTTCCAGGCAAGAATACTGAAGTGGGGTGCCATGCCCTTTTCCGGGGAATCTTCCTGACCCCGGGATAGAACCCAGGTCTCCTTCATTCCAGGCAGATTCTTAACCGTCTGAGCCACCAATAGAAAAGAATATAAAAAATAGATGGACAGGGAGGCCTGGCGTGCAGCGATTCATGGGGTCGCAAAGAGTCGGACACGACTGAGCAACTAAACTGAACTGAATATATGATCTGATTTTTTTGCCATACCTTTTTTGATGTGGTTCAATTTATCAAGTAGTTACATTTATTAATATTTCTCTTTATGTTGTCTTACATTTGTGTCATGTTTCAAAAAGACGTTCTTGCTTAAAGGCTTTTTAAATCATCCGTGATCTCTTCAAGTGTCTCCCAACCTGAGGAGCTGGATGAAGACTCAGATCCTGCTAGATTTCTGTATGTGTTAGATAAATTACTAGGTGGAATATTTATCCTCTTCCTTATAGACATTTCCCTCAAATGTTAAAAATTTTAAAGGATTTTGTACATTCATCAAGCACTTTAAATGTATTATTTGTCCAGTGACTTCTGTAGATTTGGGGTCCAAAACTATGGAGCTGCAGATTGTGGATAAGAGCTAGGTTACCCTGGTGACTGTGAGACCGACCAGGAGGAAGCAGGTGTAATGAAGGCTAAAGATAAGGAAGCCTGGAGTAGAACAGAGGTGGTGGGAAGCAGGGGTTGACTCTGTGCGTAGCTGTCCGAGTCCCTCCTCTCTGATATGACCGCTGGACCAATGCCTTAGATGACAGCAGGGGTTGGATAGAGCATGAGATGCCCACACTCCCTTGGTGCAATAATTATTGTTGGTGGCCCCTTTCCTGGCAACCAGATCTGATTTTATGTTTATTTAAGTTCTATGAAATTCATTTTAGCCCCCTGTCCCATTGAATCTATGGTTCTTTACAGTATACCATCATGGAAATAACTATACTTAGCTGGTATATGGAGCTTTCTAAAATTCTAGGTTATAGTGATATTAAGACTACTTGTGGTCCTGTTTGTCCACTGCTGCTGGTGTTGATTCTGTTAATATGTTTAATTTTGTGTATAATCTCTTCTGTAGACTTAAGGTAAAACACTAGAATGGATGATGATAATTAAGCAAACTCTAAACATCACAAGGGATGGGGAAAAGAGTGGCCAGAGCTATTATGCTAATTGGATTTGTTAAAACACAATGAAGTTACTGTAAATAAATGCTTGCAAATGTTTTTTTATGTAACATAACTAAGCTAACAGCCAGTGCTTTTACAATTACTCACAAAAGCCATAGTTAGGAAGCTACATGCATGACTGAAAATCTAATTTCTTAAATTCAAATTGCTAAAATGTATTTAGAGAATATGAAGAGAGGCTTAAGCTTATGTTGTGGCTGCAAAGAAGAAATCAGGTATGGTTGCCTCAAAATCAGGATCTCAATGACGTGACGTAAGATCTAGTCACTGGTAAGAAAATGCTGTGGAATATTTTAGTACCATTGTATTTCAGCATTCCTATTGCCACAACTAATTGAGTTTATGATATATAAATTCTCTAAGTTGAGCATGTGAAAGATCTTATTAGATACAAATATTTCAAAATTTAAGAGAATGGCATACATACAATTCCTAGAGATAAATCATTTGTTACTTCATAGTGAATCAAGTTATTGGGGTTTTTTGTTTGTTTTTTTGTTTGTGTTTTTGCTAAGTATATGTTTAGGGTTTTTTGTTTGTTTGTTTTTTGCATTTATTTAAGTGATGCTTTCTCTGCTTAAGCCACTGCTAAAAACGCAAAATTTCTTTGCAGCAATCCTTTGCAATCTTTCATAAGGCAGGATTTTTTCAAACCTCTTTAAAAATAAAAAACTACTCTCAGGACCAGAAGGAAGAACCAGGGTCACACACAGAAATCTGCAAGAAGACGCCGCCAACACAGTAAAATCTTAGCCTCATGTGATCCTGGTACATTGTGGGTGTATTTTTGAACAAGTACTATGTTTCTATGACATATATTTGATGTCAACTAATGATGGTAGAAGAATATTTTAAAACTGAAAATATGAAAAACTGATTTTTTAGTATCTAAGTAAAAATCTCTATGCTTGCTCATTTTTCTTAGGATTCCAGTTCTTTGTTTCTTTTTATTTATTTTTTGACTACTCAAACCATTAG
>SJYQ01002214.1:425761-452217 GCA_006410935.1 Redunca redunca
CTTGGAAATATATTTGTAAAAATTTACATCACCTAAACAATGAAAATAGTAATAATTTTCCAAAACAGTTGTTCAAAGGTATTTCATTTCTTTGTTGTCTGAGTTCTTCATTAATTATTAAATGACTTCAACATAATCTGTTTCAAACTGAAAAAAAGATAGTATTCTAAATAGCCTGTTTTGTTTTGTTTTGTTTTGTTTTGTTTCCATAAAGAACATGAGCTTTTTAGACTATCTGGGTTCCAGATCCTTTTCAGTCATTTATTATTAACTCTTTGAATTGAGAAAATTAAAATACTTTAAGCATCCATTTCCTCACTTTAAAAATTCAGTGTAGAACTATTCATATCTCAGGACCTTTGAATAAATGATATGAAGTAAACTGTATAAAGTATATGTCATTTCTGAAAGTGCTAGGTACTTAAAATCTATTACAAAGTCTTTTTTTTAATATGAAATAACAGACATTGATAGTTCCTCAGTTTTTATCTTCACATGTGAAATAGGACATCAATATATTTCTTGGTGGATAGAAATTTAATGGTTACAAAACTTTGGATCGAAATACCAGATGTGATTACTTCAGCCTCTGCTAAGTCACTTCAGTCGTGTCCAACTCTGTGCAACCCCAGAGGGCAGCCCACCAGGCTCCCCCGTCCCTGGGATTCTCCAGGCAAGAACACTGGAGTGGGTTGCCATTTCCTTCTCCAATGCAGGAAAGTGAAAAGTGAAAATGAAGTCGCTCAGTCGAGCCCGACCCTCAGCGACCCCATGGACTGCAGCCCACTAGGCTCCTCCGTCCATGGGATTTTCCAGACAAGAGTGCTGGAGTGGGTCCCATTGCCTTATTCTCTTTCCTGCACCCAGGTTTTTTTAGGCAAAAATAATTCCATCACTGAGACTTAAGGTATAAAACAGCTGAGAAAATGACTGAAGAGGTAGTTCTGTGTCCACATTTGATCAACACCCAAAAGTCTTACCATTAAATGTGCTGAGGTCAAATTCTCCACTATCCCCTTATGACACAGTGCTGAAAGGTCAGAAGCCGTAGTGGAGAAAATGTTTTATAATCATAGCAATTAAAAATCACCACTGCTACTGCAGATATATAGTGTTTTAAAATGTACCAATATCACAAGGAAGGGTTTTCTGATAATATGAAAGCTATTTGTATGCAAGCTATTTGTATTCAAGAGCATATCTTGAAATCATTTAGAATCTGCTTGCTATCAGGTCATCTGGGTTTTGCAAATTAAAGGTATATATACTTTTGTCTCATATAAAAATGAAATATTTGTTCCCACTCTTTAAAATTCTTAAAATAGTATTCTTTCCATGGTCAGGTGCCCTTTAAATATATAAGATTTTTATATCAAATAAAAAGGCAATCACCACTTACTGAGACAGAAATGGGTTTAGATCTCAAACTTAATGAAACTTGCACGGTACTATTAGCTGTACTTTTGCGACAGACTAGCAAATATTTTAACAAGTGAGATAAAGCTCCAGCCCAAGCCTCCAACATGTTAGCAGCACCTTACGGAAATGTGGAGAAAGGGGGTTATACAGAGTTCAAATGTGGGCCAGCCTCTTCCCCCACCAGATTAAAAGCAAAAGGAGAAGAGAAGGTCTTTCATATTTTGAAAAAATAAATAAATAAATGCAGTGCACATGAAATAGGAACTAAAAATATTATGTGTGTAACAATTATTTGAAAGATTGAGTGTAACATTTCAGGGAATGTGACGGCTGCAATAAATTCAGTCAAATTGGTTCAAATATAATTATGTCAATTATACTCCACAGAAGCCTGTGCTCCAGTCTCATGGTCAGTGGCTTTATTGTTTATAATATGCCAGCCTGTGCTTTATCTCTATTACACAAATGGAAATTCTTTTCAGAATCTCATAAAGCGAATTCATGCTGAAGCTACGTTCCTTGAACTCTAACCTAACAGGCCTAAGTCACCTTAAATCTAGATTCGGTGTTATGTTTTGAATTTGCATTATATTTGAGGATCTTAGAAAATAATAACTATGATTCAGCATGATATTATGTGTTTTTCTCATTTCCATGAGTTGAGCCACCAGGCTTAGATACCGTTAAGCCTCTCAAAAGCAGGAAACTGAAGAACACGCTCACAGAAAATTAGTTATACTGTGGAACTGTTTCCCGTAACATAATTTAATTTTTTTGGTCTTAAAGCAAAGTCAGCTAATAAGTACAGAAAATGGAAAGATTTTTTGCCACTACTAATATTTCATGCCACTGCTGTGCTCTTAGTTTTTTTTTTTTTTTGAGATCTTTAAAGAACTTATTTGCTATATCAATAGCCCAGCAAAAATTGCTAGAGGAGTCAAGTGCTCAATTACAGAGTGAAAAGATAAAGGTATATCTTAAAATCACCAGAAGCATCATTTGCCTAACTAGCGGTTTATTGTTGGCATCTTACATTAAGTGAATTTTATAGTGAAAGATGGGAGAATGAATGAAAGACAATTAGTCATAATACTTTTTCGGGTAGTAGATTTTAAACTTGATACAACCAATTAGGTTGAACTTATGAATATTTATACCATGCCCAGTGTTGTAGTGAGTAAATACAGAAAAATACATATTCTCATATCCATGAATTTCAGTCGTGTGTCCTTAAAGAGTAAATATTTATCTCAGTCTTAAATGAAATAGTACACATGCAGGTACTAATCAAAATGCTCACACATAGAAGATATTATACAAAGTTTAGTTTCTTTTCACTTTCCATAGGAAATAAAAAAGATACTTTTATCTATGGTTTTCTAACCAGCCAGAAAGTGGAAACTAAAGACAAATTAAGATACTTCACATGGCTTCCACTGTGCTTTATTAAAAATGACCCATCCTGTGTTGAGCATGTAAAAATTAGTTTTAACTCGAGAATTGTTTGAGTAAGCTTCAGTACATTTGTTTTTCCTGCTGTCATTTATTGTCTGATCATTTTAAAGTTAACAACAACAACAAAAGATCATTATCTCAAGTTCATCTCCCACCCTCATTCCCACCCCAATCCCACCATAGTTTAGGTCTCAACAATCTTACTCTTCAAGTTTGTTTTTGGGTTTGGAAACAAGAGAACGAAATGGTGTGTGGTTCCTTTTAAAAGCATAGACCTTAGTACCAATCTATGCTGCTTTTATACTTTTAGAAGCAAACATAAGTTTGTTAGGGAAAATGGCAGCAAAGAAACTGATTTCGCCATTAGCATGCAGCCTTCTTTGCAATGGCCTGACTGCACTTCTCAGTATCAATTCTTTTTGATGCTCTCCCAAATGAGCTGTCTCCAAACATTGGGATAAAAGTAAATGTGTTTCTAGCGAAGCTTCCAAACCAGACAGGGACTGAGAGCTACACATAGACCCCTAACATGCCCTCATTTACAAGCAACAGACTTGGGGAACGGAAGGCTCAGAGCCACGGGCTGAAAGCTTGGCAAGAGCCTCACTCGGTGCACCTTGACCTCCTGAACCGAAGCTGGCGGGCAGTCAGTGGGAAGCCTTCGGTTGTGCCCCAGTCTAGGAGCTGACATGTGAGCTTGAACAGCACTGACAGGCTGCTCTGACGTGGCTGTCATCCGGCCCATTTTCTACACAAACCATCAACATAATTCACTCTAAAGGGCTCTCCGAGAGGACCTCATGCTTTTTTCTTTCTTCCCTTGTACAGTGCAGAATTTAGGACAGCTTATTTTAATTCGATGACCTGCACCATGATCTAATAAGGGACAGCTGTGGCAGCTAAATCCCTGGGCTATTTATTGTCAATTAGAATGAATCCTAAATAAACTCCCTTCATTCTAAACTTGACCCATTCTTGAACGGTAGGCGAAAATGACACTTACAAACGGAAACGCCGGGAAACGGAAGAAAGAGCCAATGGAATGTGAAAACCGTGAGAGAGAGGAGTCCTCAAACAAAATTAGAACGACGAGTGGTGATAATGACATTTTGATGTCAAATAATTGCCGTTGAAATGTTGGTATTGGGGAGCATAACCATGGAGGGGAACACAAAGAAATAATATCAAGATGTCAAAGAAAATGCACCATGTTATTAGAGCTACACTAAAAATAAATGCATTCTATTTGAAGAGAAATGTTTTTATTCAAATTCAGGGGTTCAGATGAGCTGTCTCCAAACACTGGGATAAAAGTAAATGTGTTTCTAGTGAAGCTTCCAAACCAGATAGGGACTGAGAGCTACACATAGACCCCTAACATGCCCTCATTTACAAGCAACAGACTCGGGGAACGGAAGTGAATTATAATATTTTTAGCAGCAGTGAATTATAATTTTTTTTGGTCTGGTATTCATAATAGATAAACATTTTCCAGCAAGACCTAGGACACCAGTACATAATCCATATATACATATGTGTGTGTGTGTATGTTGAAAGTCTCCTGAAATAATATTTACTTTGTCCTGTGTGACACACTCTTAGTCTGTATTCCTTTCTGTTTTTCTCACATTCAAAGAAATGCTAATCACAATTCATCAAGTTCATTTCACCATCTCCTCAATCACCAGGACCCACTGAAAAATTGTACTCCAGAACCAAGAAACACAATATGGAAATTTCTAAAGAAAATTGGAAGCATTTTGAAATACTGATAAAGGGAATTTATCAGCCCAACGAAGAGGCAAGTACATTGTGGGCCTATGCATAAGTAATTTATTGGAACATTGTTTTACTGCTTTCTTGAGTGTGGAGGGCATGATAGAAAACATTAGGAAATTAACATGGGAGAGTGTGACTGTTATCCTTCAATGTAGCTGTCCATTAATTTCTAAGCTCTTCTCACTTAAGTTTATAATACATGAAACTGATGATTTCTTGCTGTCCCTGGCAACTCCCTTAGGAATAAATCTTTGAAGTGATAATGATGTTACATAACATCAAGATGCAAGAAAACTTCAGGTCTTGAGAAAGTCCAATGGTTCTCCCTATTTGGTGGAAATAGAAAACATTTTAAAGGGACTTCAACTGATAGAAATGTATTGAGATTGCAAGACGGTTTTGAAGGTGTAAGGGCAAACTTGAAGAGTAGAATCGTTTAAAGGGATCTGCTCTCCCTTCTGGAGGACCAAATCTCTAGAAGGCTTGTCAGTTTGTACCACTTGCTGTGTACCTTTATCTGTCACACAGGCAGACCTAGGAATCAGTTGAAGCTGGGCAGGCTGTTGTGAGGGGCCTTCTACCTATAAAGAACAGACTTATGGACGCGACTGCAGGGGCAGAGGGAGGAAGGAGAGGGTGGGATGATGGAGAGAGCAACATGGAAACATACATTTTCATGTGTAAAATAGACAGCCAATGGGAATTTGCTCTATGACTCAGGGAACTCAACCCAGGGCTCGGTAACTTGGGAACAACCTAGAGGAGTAAGATGGGGAGGGAGGTGGGATGGAGGTCCAAGAAGGAGGGGACATGGGGATACCTATGGTTGATTCATGCTGATGTTTGGTAGAAAGCAACACAACACTGCAAATAAATTACCCTTCAATTAAAAATAAATAAAATTTTTTAAAAAGACATGATGGATGCCCACGCCTCTGAACTTCCTACAGGGAAACACATTCTCCCTGCTGAGACTGAGGCTCTAGAATGTCTTCATAATTTTCTTAGCCAAAAGGTCTCCAGTGCCTTTATTAATAGTCTGGGTCTTCATCTGAAATCTGCAAATTTCTCCATAAGCATGTAAGTTACTCTATCAATTCTTTTGGTTTCTTTCATGTTAAAAAGTTAAAACTGTCAAGAAACAATAAAATATATCATATAAGCAGTGAAATCTAAGTATCATTTTTAAAAATTCTAGCTCTAATTTTACTGTATGTGGAACAATGGACTGGTTCAAAATTGGGAAAGGAGTACGTCAAGGCACTGTGGACAGTTACTGCAGTCATGGAATTAAAAGACACTTGCTACTTGGAAAGGAAACTGTGAAAAACCTAGACAGCATATAAAAAAGCAGGGATATCACCTTGCTGACAAAGGTCCATATGGTCAAAGCTGTGGTTTTTCCAGTAGTCATGTATGGATGTGAGAGTTGGACCATAAAGAAGGCTGAGCACCAAAGAATTGCTGCTTTCTAACTATGGTGCTGGAGAAGACTTTTGAGAGTCCCTTGGATAGCAAGGAGATCGAACCAGTCAATCTTAAAGGAAATCAACCCTGAATATTCATTGGAAGGACTGATGCTGAAGCTGAAACTCCAATAGTTTGGCCATCCGATGCAAAGAGCTGAATCATTGGAAAAGACGCTGATGCTGGGAAAGACTGAGGCTGCAGGAGCTGGTTGGATGGCATCACCGACTCAATGGACATGAGTGTAAGTACACTCTGGAAGACAGTGAAAGGAGTCTGGCATGCTGCAATCCACTGGGTCTCAAAGATTAGGACACTTAGTGACTGAACAACAGTAAATGAAAAACGTATATAATAAACTCATATAAAGAAAAGCAGTTAAAATGAGTGGATTTGATCTTCATATCAAAGTGAATAAACTTTGAAAACAATATTGCTTGCAAAACAGGTTTCAAGAAGATATTTCTATCATGATAGCATTTATATGAAACTTTAAAAAATGGTACACATATTTTATGGATGCCAACAACCAATATGGACAAAGATAAAATCAACTTAAGAATGGAGGCTTTTTCTAGGAAAGGAAGGAATAGATGGAAGAGAAAGAACCTACGAAAAATTAACTGCATACGAAAGCTGAGATAATTACTCCACAGAGTCAACCTTTATTTTTTCTGAGCTAAAACTGTGTGGATATCTTGTACACTACCCTCTCTGCCTTTCTGTAGACTTGCAATAGTTTGTGATACAAACACATTCATACAATAAATCCTTAAAAGTTAACAGGTTAAACTAATTCAATATTCATTTTGAAATATCAGTTTACCATTCTTTAATGTTTACAGGGATAGTTCTAGCCCCTATCTACGTGAATATTGTATGGGTAGGGTCATATGTGAAGAATCTGTTTACAGTAACTGCAATTAAATAAGATGCTGTTTCTATTCTTACTACAAATTGAACCCAATTGTTTCCTCATGTTTCCTTTTGTTTTCTGAATAAAAAACATAATTGGTGCAAGCGCACCCAGCCATAGTACATTGTGGCGCTTACTTCTGGTGTTCTGAAACATGCCTTTTATAAAGACCTTCCTCCACCAGGCCTCTCTCCAGCTGGCCTGTGACCTTTCAACGACTGGACTGAAGCTAAAGCAGAGTGCTTCCCAGAGCAAGTCAACCTTGGGTATGATGATGGGAGAAGAAAGTCATCTGACGATGCCGTAATAGTTTCCTAAATTACTTCAGATTTTAAAACAAAACAATGCTCCAGACCGTCAGTAAACGCATTATTGTGAGTACTGGAATCATTCAACTGCTCTTTCGACTGAAAGAATTTTATTCTAAATGCAGAAGCACATTATAAAAACTGCTCTGGACAGTGGCCTTTTCCCAAAATAGTATGTTATAAAGATCTGAATGGTAATCATTTCCCAACTCTGATATATAATCAATTTCTCAAAGAAAATGCCCTCATTTCACTTCTTGTTACATTAATATTATCAGTATATTTGCTAATGTTTATGTTGACTGGGAATTTTGCTTGTTTCAGGCTGGCACCATCAGCAAAATTACTTGCAAAAGAGAAAGTCTTTCCTAGAAAGGAGATTTGAAACATAGAGAAAACCATTTCTAGCCACCCTGTACACAGGGCTAGCCACTTAATTAAATTCTGTCCCCAAATTTTCAAATGGAAGCTTGCTGAGAGGAACATCTTTTGCAGATAGAAAGCTCAATTCAAGGACAGACTTCAGCCCTCCCATATCTACTCTCACTGGTCCTCAGGCTGACCCATAGAAGTCTGGCAGGAAACACGAGGACTGGGACAGGAAGACAGCAACTGTCTGGCCCGGAGACGACGTTCTTAATTAGCTGCGCCTTCCTTGGTCTGTCTCTTTCAGGGCTTCCCGTTAGGAGAGAGACCATTATCTCATATATTTAGACCTACCTCTTGACAGGTAGGTTCTGCTCCTGCTTGCTGTTGTTTAGTTGCTAAGTCATGTCCAACTCTTCTGCTATTTCATGGACTATTGCCCACCAGGCTCATCCATGGGATTCTCCAGGCAAGAATACTGGAGTGGGTCGCCATTTTCTTCCCCAGGGGATCTTCCTGACCCGGGACTTGAACCCGTGTCTCCTGCATTGATAGGCATATTCTTCACCACCACGCCACCAGGGAAGTCCTACTGTTGCTGGGAGTGGAACATAACCCTAGCTGACGCACAGAAATAGCCCTCAGCCCATTTGTCGACTAGTTCCCTGTCTACTCCTTTGGTATTTTCCTGCACAATAGATGCAAGCTATAATCATTTAGGCTACACCTGTCCGTATATTTGCTAAGCGCACCTGAAACGTGTATTTTTTTCAGGACATAGAATGCTAGCGTGAGCAAATGAAATTCCCTGTTTCAAACAGATGGGCATGGTATGCTGGATAAAATGACCTGAGGTGGTCCCTTGTGGTGTCAAATGCTCCATCTATAACACTAGTGTAATATCATATTAATAATGGAAAGGCAGATGATGCTGTTTTTTAAATTTATTTTTAATTGGAGGATATATATAATATTATGTTGGTTTCTGCCGTACATCAACATGAATCAGCCGTAGGCGCGTATATCCCCTCCACCTTGAACCTCCTTCCCACTTCCCAACCCAGCCCACCCCCTGAGGTCATCACAGAGCACTAGCCTGGGCATCCTGGGTCCTGCACACGCTCCCACTGGCTACCGGTTTTACATCCGGCAGTGTATATATGTTTCAACGCTACTCTCTCAATTTGTCCCACCCTCCCCTTCCCCCACCGTGTCCACGAGAAGGTTTTCTATGTCTGCATCTCCACTGCTGCCCTGCAAATAGGTTCATCAGCAGATGGTGCTGTTTTAAAGTGGCTTTTCAGAGGATGCCCACTCATCACAGCAGCCATACCAATCATTGATAAATTTGGTCACATTTTTTTTCCATGCAATGCCTCACAGTGCCATGACTTCGATACAGGCAAGAGTTACCTGCTTCACTAAGAAAAGTGGAGTTGAAGTGGCTCCCTATCCGTTTCTTCCAGACGTGCCTTCTCCCTAGTTTTCTTTCTGCCACTGCCTTTCCTGTACTATAGATATTTCTCTCTCCATGGAGTGAATGATCTTATGCTTTAAAAAATATATTGGTAAAGTTTCGTGTAACGATCACCTTAGCTGCGTTGAGAATGAGAAGGCTCGTGCTACAAGATGATACTGAGAGCTATAATTCAAAGCCAGTAACTACCTCTGGCACATACACTTCTCTTAACATGTTTTTGTTGCTTGTAGGGTCAACAGATGCCTTGGATTAAATCGCAGCCTCTGTCATAATGCTGACTCTGCTCTACGATCCCTCTGTCTCCCAGTTTCTCTTGCCAAAGATGGGAAGGCAGCCCAGCCTCAGCAAACAGAGCATCATTTCTCATTGACTCAATAAAAAATGTTATTTGTCTTGTTTGGAGCAATATGCCAGGTGTAAGTGAAAAATAAAGTGATTACCAACTGCAGTTTAATCTTTATTTTATTTACTTATTAACAACTTTATTTTGGGGGGGGGCGGGTGGAGTGGNAAGAAAAGATATTTCTACAAATATATGAAGTAATTAGTTTAATAAATAATAATTCATGAAAGTTTCAATATACAATAAAGCCTAGTTATATTTTCAGAATATCATATTTATATCTTCTTGGAATTTATACTGAGTCACATGATGCCTGAAAGAAAATTTTTTCTTGACAGTTAATTTTGTTGTCATATTTTATCATAAATAAAATAAAATGTATGATATATTTTCATTGTCCCATCTCATCATTTATGAAATTGAATTCCTTGATTTCTCCATTCTGAACTGACTCTAAATGCTGAGAACTCTAATCAGCAGTCTAAACACTGTTCACAGATATGTAATCAGGAGCAAAACCATCCCATATCAGACACCTATGGGCACTTACTCTTTCCTTCAACTTTGTTCAAAATAGTCAAAGTCTGAAGATTCTTTCTAGACCCTTCCTGAGCCCATAAACTAGTTCAGAATTTCATAAGTTAGATTTCTGCATGAAGATTATTGTTAAGTTTCCCAGGGCAGAAATGTGGGCTGGATGTTATTATTTAGACTGGTATTACTTTTTCTTATTGATTGCAACACTTCAATAAATCAAACCCCTTGAGTTTATGCTAAATGTAATCTTATCTAAATAGAAGCAAAACTCAAGCTCTAATAGCAAGAAATGGCAGAAAAACACTCACATGAAAAAGCAGCACATCATTAAAATGACAGATATTCCACAGGTTTTCTGATGGATTGAACAACAAAAAGGAAAATAATAGAGAGATGAATATCTTCAAGAGAAAATAGGATGAGTTTGATATGTCATGCTGCTCACTGCCAGATAAAATATATAGTTCTATTAATTATATTTCTCAGATTAGCAAAGATGAAAGAGATGGATGGGCACACAGCAGGGAAACCAAGAACTGAACGCTGGTCCTCTGAACAGTCTTCCAGATCTTGACATTGACACCTGCTGGGTGACATTGGGGGATCATTCAGTCTCTCCTTGTCTATTTTTACTGAAGCACATCATTACTTTGATGAACGTGTTTCCATTTCTTACTGAGATATTGGGAATTAACTGTAATTCACAGAGAAACCACAAAAATACATTTTTCAGCTATTAATACACTAGACTTACCCATAACTTTTATCCAGAACGAAGACTTAGGAGAACTGCTGCTAAAGGTTTCTGTTAATGAAAAATAATTTCAACATACTGAAGAAGTAAAAACTGAACACAAACTCTGACCCTCAGGCATCCCTGTGCTTATCCTTGGTTGAGATTTTTCCAGCAACAGAACCAGTGCTGCCTTGGTCTGCTTTTCAGACACTAAGACGCAGAGAAGGGCTTCCCCGGCGGCTCAGTGGTAAAGAATCTGCATGTCATGCAGGAGCATGAGTTGGACCCCTGGGTTGGGGAGAGCACCTGGAGAAGGAAATGATAACCCACTCCAGTGTTTTTGCTGGGAAACCCCATGGCAACAGGAGCCTGGTGGGCTACAGTCTGTGGGGTCACAAAGAAGTCAGACATGATGTAACCACTAAGCAACAAGAAGCACAGAGGCTTCTTTTTGTGAAGGACCAGCCACCTCCCGCATCATAGCTCCCTGCCACATGGTGTTTCCTCCTCTGTCACTTGTTGGGTGCTGAGCTGACACAGTTTCAGTAGCAATGGGCTCAGGAGGAAGAGGAAAAGGCATGCTTTCCAAGGCTTCACCTCCTTCCTTCTCCTCCTTTTACTCTCGTCTTCTCCCTTCATTTCTCCTTAATATTCTCAATTTTTTCCATTAAACCTTAAGTGGAAATTACCAAAAATGTCACTCTCGATTCTTTCCAACTTGGAAACAGTGAAGATGTGTGTGAGCAGTGAAGAAGTAGAGACAGAGGAAAGGCAACCTTTTTTTTCCCCCCCTAACACCACAAATACTAAAACATATATTCTATGACATACTTCAATGAAGAAACAAAACTTTCAAAACATCTGCAAAATCAATGCGAAAATTATCCTTGCTTTTAAATCCATTCATGTTTAACTAAAAATTAATTCACTTTCACTCACTTTTTAATTGGAATTTTTTCATTTTTAAAAATTATGTGAAAAACATTGGGCACCTAAAAATCTCAAAGTTTATACAGAAACAATGGTACTATGCTTTTATTTAACAATTTCCCCTTTATATTTCTTTCCATTTTTTAATCAATCAAAACTGCTAAGTAGATGGATAGACTGAGATGGACACTCACACACAGCACTGGAGAGACCCTGTGAATTAGATATCCTCTCTCTTTTCAAAGTCTTTGACTACCTACCTATCTCTCAGAGTAAAATCTACAGATCTACAAAGCCCATCATTTTCTATAACCACACTCCCCACCTTTTCCCTCTTCTTAACTCAGTGATTTCATCTGTCCAACTGCATCCTCACTGCCCCAGGTCAGGACATTGATCAAGATCCTTTACTTAAGACTTCCCTGTGGCTCAGACAGTAAAAAGCATCTTCCTACAATGAGGGAGACCCAGGTTCAGTCCCTGGGTTGGGAAGGTCTCCTGGAGAAGGAAATGGGAACCCACTCCAGTATTCTTGCCTGGCAAATCCCATGGATGTAGGAGCCTAGTAAGCTACAGTCCATAGGGTCGCAGAGTCGGACAAGACTGAGTGACTTCACTTTCACTTTTTAATAGCACATCCGGGTCAGTCCCCTCGGTGCACCGGTTCTGAGCAGTACACTTCCTGTCACCCTTCATCCACATTTGCTCATTTTACTTAGCACATCCGGGTCAGTCCTCTCGGTGCACTGGTCCAGAGCTATACTCTTCCTGTCACCCTTCATGCACACTTCCTCATTTCCTTCAAGTCCTACCTCAAGTGATCCATGCTTCAATGAAGCCCTGCCAACCATCCTCCTCTAAGTTTGAATATCCTTCCACACTCTTTAGGATGTCTAACCTCTTAGGGGCTTTGACTGTTTTCCTATGGCACTCGCATGCCTTTGTGGATCAGCCCCGCTCTTTTCCATTGAAACAAGATGACTCAGATTCAAAAACATCTCCTCTGGAGAAAAAATAACATATGGCCATCCTCCTTATAATCAATACAACAATTGACATGGTTGAAACATAAAGTGCTTTCTTTTGACTAAGGTCACAAATGACAACTCCTAAATGATACTCATGTGTTCATATTAATAGATTTGCATTGAATAAAATCACCCTAAAACGTGGAATCCTAAGCAACATGTCTTTCTTTGTCATTTAGCCTTTTGCCTACAGTGTATTTAGGGATAATTACAGTACAATTATTCACCTGCATCAAATTTGGGGCTCCCACCTAATGTTTATGAAAAGACTTTACGAAGGATATTCAAGTCATGATTGATAGCACAGTAATTATCAAAATCTTCAGTCTTGTTCAAAATAAATAAGTGCCCAGATAAACAAACATCAAAAATAGATCCAGTGCCTGCTAACTTTGGGCAAGTGGAGAAGTCTTGGAACAAACAATGCACTTCAATTAACAAAAGATAATTTTAAAAGGGGGCTTCAAATATCCTTGAAACCAATCATAATTCCTATTTTATTCTGTGACTCCACTGTCCATGAAATTATTCAACTGGAAAAAAAATCAACCAATTACTTAGCTAACAAAATGTTATACTACTCTGTGTGTGTGTGTGTGTGTGTCTGTGTGTGTGTGTGTGCGCGTGCACATGTGCACATGCTTACTTACTCATGTCCAACTCTTTGCAACCCCATGGACTGTATCCCGCCAGGCTCCTCAGTGCATGAAATTTTCCAGGCAAGAATATTGGAGTGGGCTGTCATTTCCTACTCCAGGGAATCTTCCAAACCAGGGAACAAATCTTCATCTCTTGCGTCTCCTGCATTGCAGGCAGATTCTTTACCACTAGCACCACCTGGAAAGCCCCAGGTGTAATACTATTCTCTGTGTAGTACTATATATAAAACTCTCCTAAACTACAAATTTAATATATCTCTAATAACTCAAGAATGTCATTTCTCAGAAGCCAAAGTTGGACTACCATGGAAAAACTTTAATTACACTTGTTTAATTATCTGCTTTCATCAATTATTTTCTGCATTTTTCTCTAATAAGGTAATTTCACATATTTGCATGATCTCCCCAGTCATTCTTACATATATTCATATCTTGTGCCTATGAAATTAACATTGACTTGCATTTTAACTTGAAAGATAAAATCTATGCTGCATGTATAATCACTGAATTTTAACTTTATATAGATGTGTATTATTTATAATAGAATATTATACTATTTAACTTGGTGCATGTGTCTGAATTTTTAACAGAGAAATCACGTACCAAGGATGCTGTTTCAAAAACTCAAGTGACGATTTCATATTCTTGGTTACTGCTGAGCCAACCTCTTTTATCACAGTCTCATAAATCTCACTGAAGAAAATTTAGTTACATCAATATATTGTTGATTTTTATATGGCCTTTTGGGCTTAGGATAAAGAATAACAAAATGATATTGATTTCATTCAAGCTAGGTAAATCTATGACCTTGTTGCTCAACCAAGTGTAATGTTCATGACTTCTAGACTAATCAGTTGCAGAACAAATCCACATTTGTCCTTAAAATTTGAAGTACAAATGGATAATAAGATGAACTTTATATTCTGAAGGATTAGTCTATATATCCCATTTTATCTCCTATTTATGAACTCCCGTTTATTCATGTGCATTACCACCCCTCTATACAAATTTATGCATCATATGTGTTAAGTAATTTCAAGTTTTTCAAGAAATAAGTTGATACAGACCTATAACAAGCTATCAGTAGTGGATCCAGAATAGAACTGGATCAGTAAATAGTAAATGTAGAGATACGGAAGCAAATGTAAAATACATTGAAGAATTGACTTGGTAAAACATGGTGCCCAATCTTTGAAGGCATAAAAAATTGGGGCAGGGAGTAGGTGAGGATAACAGAGACATATTTTTGAGTGTATTGGTGATGATTAAATTAAGTGAGCTAGAGAACACAGGCAGTGGGATAGATTTGAAAAAAAAATTTTTGGTTTTAGATTGAAAATAAGGTGTACAGCTTGGGGTAGAACTGTGCACATCTGAAACTGCAGTACGGTTGGTGACCTCTGTTTTTTGTGTGCCAAATCCTTAGTTCAGTCCCTATATTTATGATAATTTTCTGTCAACATGGAATATTCGATTGTTCATATCAAAGAGCAAGGGTAACAGAAGCACACATGTGTATAAAAGGGAAAATAATTCAGTAAGACAATATTACTATCTGTTCAATGAATGTTTGACATCTATATCATCTCAGTAAGAGTTGAATGACTTATACAAAATAATTATAATGCATCCAGGGCTTTCTAGGTGGAGCTGGCAATAAGGGGCCTGCCTGCTGATGCTGGAAATGTGAGACACATTCTCGATCCCTGTGTGGGGAAGATCCCCTGAAGAAGGTAATAGCAACCCACTCCAGTATTCTTGCCTGGAAAATCCCAGGGTCAGAGGACCCTGGTGGGCTACACGCCACAGGGCCACAAAAAGTTGGACAGGACTTGGCATGCACATAATACATCCAAATACTTTTAGAGCTAAAATTAAGGTTTTTCTTTTTTTTAACATTGGTCAAATATAGCCTAATGAATATATTACATAGATACTTATAGTGTTAGCGAAGAGAACCTCATATAAGAATAACAACTTGGAAGTATGTACCACTTCAGGTTACACTATATGAGTATGAAAACATGTTTTTCAGTAACTGCCCATCACCTGAAGCCACTGCTTTTATTTCTAAATAGATCACTCCTCCTTCCAAAGCACAAATGACTGTTGGACTTGAGCTTCTGCTCCCTCACTGGGATAGCAATCTTGTCCACCTTCCATTCACCAAAGGGGCCACACTCTGAACGACTGATAAGGCTTGACTTGCCCATTACAATTCTGAACTGGATTCCTCTGGCCCCTTCTCTATCCAACACCTCAAGGAAAGATACTTAGTGCTTCCTATAGTCCATGCACTTTGTACTTTCTACTATTATTCTTCCATTTTTGGCTTATTTTTAAGAGTCTGTCATTTACCAAAAGTACCAATAAATAGAAAAATGGGCTTCCCAGGTAGAGCAGTGGTAAAGAATCCACTTGCCAGAATCCACTTCCCTGGTTTGGGAAGATCCCCTGAAGAAGGAAATGGCAACCCACTCCAGTATTCTTGCCTAAGAAATCCCATAGACAGAGAAGCCTGATGGCTACAGTCCATGGGGTTGCAAAGTCGGACACAGTGAGTGATTGAGCACATATGCAAATAGAGGGACTTTTTTTTTTCTCCTGAGTTACATATTTAAGTTCAGCCATAAATTCAAACACACAAACAAGCAAAAAAAAAAAAAAGTAATGCTTCCAAACACAACACTACTATTTGTAGCTGGTTAATAAGTAAATTTTTTGTAAGTTACTTGAATAACTTTACTAGGTTTGGTTCAATAATTATTTCATATTGTACTCCTGGTCTCAGCATACTAAAAACGTGCATTAAAGTGTTTGAAATCCACAGAAGGGGAAGCCTGGCATCTTTCACCTGCATTCCTTCCTTCCACTTAGGTCTTAATTGTCCCCAACTAGGGGCTCAGGTCTACCCAAGCGCTGACCTTGGTCTGGTTCACAAATCAAAGTCATTCCAGAGACTGACTCCAGGATCTGCTTGAATTCTTTCAATCTGTCACTTAGACATTCTCTAAGAATCCATTAGATGCTTTCTTTCTTTCCTTTTTTTTTTTAACTCGGTGACTTAAGACAATGATGAACAAGGCATGGCCAATGTTCTCAAAGATTCATGGTTTGATGGAGTGAAGGATAAGTAAAATAACCCTGACAAAATGAAATATCTTTTGAAATAGCTGAGGGAGAAGAGAAAACAGATTACCCAGTCATTGGTGTGGTAGATGGTAAATGCATAGTTAAGGAGAAGTTCACAGAGGAATCACATCATGAAATGATCCTCAGAGATGTTATGGGTGGCAGGAACAGTCTGTCAGACAGTAACCCACCTTACTTACTCAGAGCTCTAGGAGGTCCCTCTCCTTTCACTCAGCGCTGATCTTTTGAACTCTCTACATGGGCATCTGGTCCTAATATAGACTCCTGAATCTTCACTGGCTTCCTGTCAGGGACTTTACACCTAAGCAGACTGTCAGGATCTATCAGCCCCAGGCAGCCCAGCAAGATCCAGGTGAGACTTCCCTCAGCTTCTGGTTCTGTAGGGAAATGGGGATTCTCATAGGAAATAGAGTTATTTCATCCCTTTGAAAGCGCAAAGTTGCCTTATTTAACACTTTGAGGCTTCCTTTCTTACTGTAAGCTCCCTATCTTTATGGGGCAACCCAGGTGGCGCTAGTGATTAAGAATCTGTCCACCAATGCAAGAGACAGACATAAGACACATAGATTCGATCCCTGGGTGGGGAAGATCCCCTGGATGAGGGCATGACAACCCACTCCAGTGTTCTTGCCTGGAGAATCCCATGGACAGAGGAGCCTGGCGAGCTACAGTCCCCAGGGTTGCAAAGAGTCAGAAACTTCTGAGCACCATATCTTTACTGAACAAATAGGCAAGTCCTACTGTAAGACAAGTTTTTCCACGTCCTCAACAGCAATGTTCCAAAACTAAGTTTTTCACTCTTCCTTTGTTCTGTATTCTTCGTTTAGGGATGTTTTCTACCCCCTTCTCTCTTTTCAGAAACTATTTGTCATCAAAACTGAAAACAAATGTTATCCCCTCTAAGAGACATCAATCAAGTGTGCTCACCCTACTTAGGACCCTTATAGCCAACGATATTTGAATATGGTTTTATCATCATCCAATTATTACATAAGTATTTGCAGGAGAAGTATGATAGCAGCCGTTATTCTCTAATCTTGTGTGCACCCTCATACCTATAATTGTTCCTTAAATCTATTCATTCTTTTGTTCACTGAACAAATATGAATCCATATACATCTGAATTCATGTATATATATGAAAACATATACATATATGCTTTCCAGGTGGTGTTAGTTGTAAAGAACGTGCCTGCCAATGCAAGAGACATAAGAGACGTGGGCTCAATCCCTGGATAGGAAAGATCCCCTAGAGGAGGGCACAGCAACCCACTCCAGTATTCTTGCCTGAAGAACCCCATGGACAGAGGAGCTTGGCAGGCTACAGTCCATAGGTTTGCAAAGAGTTGGACATGACTGAAGTGACTTAGCATGTGCTCATATATCTTCCTGGTAGTAAACTGAATTAAACTGCAACCTCTAGTACAGAAGGATATAGATTTTGTTTGCTTGTTCAGTTAAGTTAATGGGGAAGAATAGAAACACACACAGTTTTTTCCTCCCTTTAAATCCAAAAATAATATACAATTAGAATTCTGGGCTCAAAGAAGACAAGCAAGGGCTTTAAAATAAACCTTGTCATTCAACATGCAAAATCACAAAACTCTGTGTTTTTTCATATCCCAGTGCTGCTTGTTCAAATGCCATTGTAATTCTCAAATCAATCCCATGTGTTAATACACAGGAATGAAATGGTCCACTGGCTCAGTCCTTGAGGAGTTATGGTTACGTCCCTATTGCTTTAAATTCCAGACTGAGACCTGAATTGTCTCAGAACGCCTTAAACAAAAAAGTCTGAGGCAGCTGTGTTTTGATGCTTGAAAAAGATCTTGTCATTCGTCGTTTACGTTCAGGACATTTTAGAAAGCTTTCACATCATCAGGCTTCACGTCCCTGAAGAAAACAAAGGCCAAAGGTCAAAACAGCAGCTGCATAGAGGCGGAAGTGCTTAGGGCTCCTGTCTTCCTCAGTTGGGCTGAAAATATCTAACACTGAACACGTTTTCCCTGACTACACAGAGAAGAGGTTCTTGCATGCACACTTCTTATAAAGGTTTTGGCTTTCCCAAACAAAGTTGAGAGAAAACTTCTCCAAGGCAATCGAAGTGAGAAAAGTAAATTGTGGAATAATTTGAAACTACCTAATATCAGAGGTTAAGGCACAGAACGACAAAAGCCAAACTACATAGAACAAGAGCAAACCGCGGACATCAATTGAGTCATTAAGAAATGGTTCTCTTAGAGAAACACCAATACAGTATATTAACGCATATAATAAATGGAACATAGAAAGATGGTAACGACGACCCTATATGCAAGACAGCAAAAGAGACACAGATGTAAAGAACAGACTTTTGGACGCTGTGGGAGAAGGCGAGGGTAGGATGATTTGAGAAAATAGCATTGAAACATATTTATTACCATATGCAAAAATAGGTGACCAGGGCACTCCAAGCTGGCGCTCCGGGATAACCCAGAAGGATGGGGTGGGAAGGGGCTCAGGATGGGGGCACAGATATGCACCCGTGGCTGATTCATGCTGATGTAAGGCAAAAACCACCACAACACTGTGAAGTAATTAGCCTCCAATTAAAATAAATAAATAATTTTTTTTTAAAGAACCGTAATAGTTCTCTTCAGTAAACACAGGAAAACTATGCTGCCCATTAAATGCAGAGAAACTACTCCTTTTTCTATCCACCCTCGGGAAAATACAGCACTTGAATGGCTTTCCCATGATGCTAGCGAAGTGGGACTGATGTCTTAGCACTTTCTCATCTGCTGTCTGCGACTTCCAGCTCATATTTTTGAGGAATCTGACTATGAACTTGGGATTTCAAAACAGAGTTTGCATGTGGAGACCATCTTATAGAGTTCGTTCACTGGCTCAATTAAGAGTTTTCTATCTGTGATGGGAAATTTCCCTAAAGCCCACTGTAAGCAGGGCTTAATGCTTAGAACATTCATTGTTCCCCCTGGTAAACTTTCAACCTATTTCTTCATCTTGAATACTCAGAGATCTGAGTACACAACTTCCTGCTCCTCCCATCTGAGACAAGAAATAAAAGACAATAGTGCTGAAGGAACGTGGATAACAGCAATAGTGCAAAAGCACTTAGTCTTCGTCTTTGGAATCTCTGCTTAGAGACAAGTATGTCGAGACGACTCATTTCTTCATAAGCCCCAGCTTGAGTCATAGATATGCTCCGTTTTCTGCCTTAATCTTCAGATCTGATCTCCATCATCTGGGGGGCACACTCTGCTCTTAGCTCCATCATTAAACACCACAGACATCAACAGTGACTTCAGAAATGTCTGATACTTCCCATATTGATGTTGTTTGTCCCAGCTCGCCTCATCATTTTTGTAATGTACAGCCCTCACGGCGGGTAGAGAAGAACATTTTTCACCAAGTGGCACAACTTTGTCATGTGAAAGGATGCGTGAAATCTCCCTGCTTTTGTGTATGGTTTGTTTCAGTGGCCTCTCTGATCTCTGATACATCCCTTTTATGCTGCCCACCTTGTCCCTGTTCTGTAACCCCTGATCCTAGGTAGATTCTGATGCTCTGTCACCTACAAAAGACACAATAATATTTGCATCATTTGTAGGCCCAAACCTCAGCAAGCCTATTTCATGATGTCTTTTAGAGATTGCCAGCTGTCTCCTCACACAGCCTTCCTCCTAATACCTGAGTGCCCAGGTAATAATGTTTCCCACCTCCTCTGTTTCTAACAGGCTGATGTTGCCATGTTGTCAACAGTGGAATGTGGACAAGGACTGGACTCATCTCATAAGTTACAGGTTAAGAGGTGAGAGCTGCCTGCTAACCCAGTTCCTTCAATATTTCCAAAAGTGGAGCCCCACTCGTTCTAAAAAGAAATTACCTTTGCATTTGTTTGAAGGGCTGCATTTTGAGGCTTGTTTCTTATAGCCGCTCAGCCTCATCCTACTTAACACACTGTAGTTTATACCAAATAAACCACTACCTTCTACTACGCAACTGAACTGACTAGAGATGAGCACACAAGACATGTTTGAAATAAGCATCCCAGGAAAACTCTTGGGTAGCTGGTATTGTTTTCTTCATCAGACATAATTGGAAGTATGGAAGACAGATTATTTCATTGCTTAGATATATTTATGTATACGTATGGGGCTTCCCAGGTGGCACTAATGGTAAAGAACCTGCCGGCCAATGTGGAAGACAGTTATAACAGACTTCCTATGCAGGAAGATCCCCTGGAGGAGGGCATGGCAACCCACTCCAGTATTCTTGCCTGGAAAATTCCATGGACAGAGGAGCCTGGCAGGCTATAGTCTGTAGGGTCCCAAAGAGTCAGACACGACTGATGCGACTTAGCATACAGTGTATACATATTATTGAACTGAGATGCTTAATATTTAAGAATAAAAGCTGGGACATAGGATACATTATCTGCAAACTGTTTAGGTTATTGATATCATTTTAACTTATACTGAAAGCAAGAAAGAGTTATATGTGAGACCTGATAACATTTTTTAGATAGTGGAGTGTAAAAAGAAAATGAAAATCAGGGAGTTCATCAAATACTAACACTCAGTATTTTAAAACTATAAAGTATTCTATTTTATTGACTGTGTTGGTTTTAAAAAGAATGGTGATAGTAATAGATTTAATTTTAAAATGTATGGTGCTTACTTCAGAAATTAATTTTTTTAAATATAGAGTACTGTAGTAAAACAGAGGACTGATTTAACACAAGCCCTCCTATCAGAAGAGACAAAGCAGCAACCTAGCAATGCAAGAAGCAGTTAAGAAAGGAAGGTCCTTTGCATTAAGAGAAATGCTCTCTCTCTCTCTGAAAAAGAACTATAAAAGCTGACAGTCCCTCTGATAAGTTACAGCTTCCTGCTCCAACTCATTCCCTTCATTAAGATTCACCACATGTGAATTCAGGTTCCTTTTTCATCTACGATCATCTTGACCTGCTATCCTTAACTTATACCTAGTTTCACTATGAAATTTAATTGAAGATATTACATATAGACTGTCCTGTGCAACACCTTATCAATAAAACAGACAAAGAAACAAAAAGATAAATGTTCCTGGACTTTGGCCCTTAGGAAATTTTGCAAGTGAGTTTTGCTTATGTCAATCAGAGAAGGCTCTAAGCATCACTCAGTAACTGGCCTCTAACCATCTTGCTCTTGCAGGAAGGTTATCTCTTTATTACATCTAAGTCATTGGAGAACTTGGGTAAATAATCTGAACATTCCTAAAGCTTAAAGGAGTCATGTCTCCCTCTTAAGAAGCTATTGAACCTGTACAGCTGTCCCTATCTCCATTTTTAGTAATGATATTAGGACCAAGTCTCACAGCGATTTTATTGTGCAATAAGTAATAAGAGCATATGACCCAACTTTGACTAGTAAAGAGGTAAATAACAAGGGCGTGTATCCATGCCTACTAAGTCACTTCAGCCGCGAACTGTATGAACTGTAGCCCGGCAGGTTCCTCTGTCCATGGAAATCTCCAGGCAAGAATACTGCAGCAAGTTGCCATGCCTCCTCCAGGGGATCTTCCCAACCCAGGACTGAACTGGTATCTCTTACATGTCCTGAATTGGCAGGTGGGTTCTTTACCATTAGCGCCCCCTGCAAAGTCCAGTACCTGTTCAGTTCAGTTCAGTCGCTCCATCTTATCCAACTCTTTGCAACCCCATGAATTGCAGCACACCAGGCTCCTCCATCCATGGGGTTTTCCAGGCAAGAGTACTGGAGCGGGGTGCCATTGCCTTCTCTGGAAATATTCCTTAAGGTCATCAATCCTAACATTAATGTAGCTACAACTACTGTGGGTGATGATAACAAGAATAATGGTACTAAAATTCTACACCAGTAGAGTCCTGACTATGCACCATGCAATGTTCCATGCATCTCATTATAAGATCATTTAACCCTCATCCAAAACAGGACTACGATGTAAGTACTGCCATTATTCCATTTAACATATGAGGAAAATGAGGCAAAAAGATGATAAGTGAGTTTGGCAAGGTAATATCTGCCCCACTAATTACAAATTCCTGGAAGAATCTGGATTAGGGATGGGCAGCCACAGTCCAAATTCCCTGGGAGGGAGTGCTGAAGGAGAGGACAACAGCGAGGGGAAGGAGGAGAGACCAGCAGACGTGGTCTCCAGCAGCACTAAAGTCACACATTTGGAAGAAAACCCAGAACACACTTGCCATTTTCCATAGCAGGACTTGGCAGCTTAGAAATAGAGAAGGAGGGATTTTGGTTGAATTAATCCTAGAAGCTACTCATTAAACAGTCTCAGATTCAGCTCTCTACATATTAAAAGGTTAAGTTTTGCTGATCACAAAATACAAGAATGTCAGAATTCTCTGAGGTTATTCACAAACGATGCTTTATTTAGAAATTCAATTTATAATTAAAATGTTTTAATGGGTGGAGCTGGAAGAAATTACATTTTTCTGCCTAGTTTGCCTGTATATGGTTTCAGACTGCTAGTTTAACAAAGCATGTACAGACTTCAGAATGATATGCTCTGGAAGTGTATACCTCAAGATAGCTTAAGGCTCAATTTGTACTAACACCATCTTCTTAAACAACTACATTTCACAATGATATGCTATTCATATAATTAGAGCCTATTCTTTTTCTCTAATAATGTAGAATGTTGAATTAGTTTTGCACTTCATTTTGCACATGTAGACATGGTCCTAGTGGCCAAGTAATTAGACATATACCAATTAAAGAATTTTCTGTTGTGGTATATCTGTTCTTTGCCTGAATAATACTTAATGAGCAATGTGGTTCACTGAGTGAATTCAAAATATGAAAAGGAATTATACAAATTAGAGCACATAGCTAACTGTTATTAAAATAATTTACTTATCTTTTCCCACATATCAATGACTATGGCAAAGGTTATTGGTATTTAATTTATAATAATCACTGCTAATTTATTTATTCAACAGCTGCAGGAAAACTCTCATAAGCTACATATAAGTACGGAATTAGACTGTAACATATGATACTGGGCTTCCCTGGTGGCTCAGATGATAAAGAATCTGCCTGTACTGCAGTAGACCCCAGTTCAGTCCCTGGGTGGAGAAGATCCCCTGGAGAAGGGAATGGCAGCCCACTGCAGTATTCTTGCCTGGGAAATCCTATGGACAGAGAAGCCTGGCAGACTACAGTCCATGGGGTTGCAAAAGTGTCAAACATGACTTAGCAACTAAACAGCAACAACATATTCTTCAGGATACTTAGAGCGATTGAATCAGATGTATAGTTACAGAGCCATCCGTAACTGAACTATGAAGGTGGGCCCAGTTACTCTAGGAAAGAATATTAGTCAAGAAGTAAAAGATGAGCCATTGTAAAGTACTGAAAACTCAATATTCAATGGTCAGAATCTGGCAGAATATTCAAGAGAAAATATACTGAGAAGGAATAACCAGAGAGGAAGGTAGAAAACTGGCAGAAATGGTAAACACAGGATGAATTCAGTTCGCATTCTGGGGCAGGTTGTCTGGAAGGGGTTGGGAGAGGCTTGGCCCCATGCAGCTTTCCTCTAAAGATTTCTCTGTTGGAAGCCTAAAACATGTGTCCACACACTCACAGATGCCCCCTCACAGCCACAGGGAAACACAAAGACATGTGTGTATATTCATGTGCACTCGAGCCTTTTCCAAAGCCTAAGTCTCTACTAGAAGACCCTGAAAAGTGATTTATGGAAAAAGAGTGAAAGTAGCCAGATAAATTCTGTTGGCAGGCCTCACAAGGTAATGACCAAGTAGAACCAACATATTTTAGTTACTTCATATGTAAGTATAATCATTTAAAATAAAATGGAAAACAAGACTAGTTTGGTTTGAGGCAAGACAATCCATGTACAATGCCAATAATAAATGGTGAAATAATTATGGTTAACATTTACTGTGTACTTGTATATGAATGCAACTATGGTAATAGGTAGTTTTACAGTAAATTTTCAATATAAATGTTTTAATAATACTATGATGTAGGGTTAAATGTAATGCTTTATGATGCCTTTCTTAAAACAACAAGGGTTGTTTATGGAACTTGAGCAATTTATTCAAGATAACTAATAAGTGGAAGCAGATCCAGTTGTGTGAGGCCTCAAATATCACACTTTTAAACACGTTTACCATTGTGTGAGCTCAATAAAAACAAAAGGAGACTATGATGACATCTCTCCTTTGCAGAAATGGAGCCATAAAATAACCTTGGCAATGCGTGTATCTGACTCCAGTCAAGTGAGATGATGGTTCGCTTCGACCCTTCAAAAACTGGGTGTGTCAAGCAATTAAGTTCAGTTCACTTGCTCAGTCATGTCTGACTCTTTGTAACCCCATGGACTTAGTCATGCCAGGCTTCCCTCTCCATCACCAACACCCGGAGCCTGTTCAAACTCATGGCCATTGAGTCAGTGATGCCATCCAACCATCTTATCCTCTGTCATCCTCTTCTCCTCCTTCAGTCTTTCCCAGCATCAGGGTCTTTTCAAATGAGTCAGCTCTTCGCATCAGGTAGCCAAAGTATTGGAGTTTCAGATTCAACATCAGTCCTTCAAATGAATATTCAGGACTGATTTCCTTTAGGATGGACTGGTTTGCTCTCCTTGCAGTTCAAGGGACTCTCAAGAGTCTTCAAAACTACAGTTCAAAAGCACCAATTCTTTGGTGCTCAGCTTTCTTCACAGTCCAACTCTCACATCCATACATGACTACTGGAAAAATCATAACTTTGACTATATGGACCTTTGTTGGCAAAGTAATGTCTCTGATTTTTAATATGCTGTCTAGATTCATCATAGCTTTTCTTCCAAGGGGCAAGCATCTTTTAATGTCATGGCTGCAGTCTCCATCTGCAGTGATTTTTAGAGCCCAGGAAAATAGTCTGTCACTATTTCCATTGTTTCCCCCATCTATGAAGTGATGAGATCAGATGCCATGATCTTTGTTTTTTGAATGATAAGTTTTAAGCCAGCCTTTTCTCTCTCTTCTTTCACTTTCAAGGCTTCACCGAAGGGGTGAGGGTGGAAGGGAGCTTTAAGACGGCAAGGATATACGTGTACATGTACTATATAGCAATTATGCTCCAATGAAAATAAATAAATAAAAATAAAGCAGTGAGTCTCCCTTGGAATCGTTTTCTCAGTCATACCCTATGATTTGCAATGGAAGGAATCAAAACAGTTTGAACACAGTTTAATTTATCTATTTCTTTTAACATGGGTTTATATTATCTGACTTATATTATTTGAAAACATGCTCTATGTATACAATATAACATCAGCTTGAGTTTCCTCTGTAAGATCTTTGTTGTTGCTTTTAATGTGTTTAATGTGTTGCTTAAATGTGTTTCCTTTTTTTGTGGCATCAGTCTCCAAAGAAACCACTAAGCATGTAAAAAATGTTTCTAGTTTGGGTAATAATAATAATAATAATATTCTAGGATGTAATAATTTATTCAACTCACTGAGAATAGAAAGGACTCTTATATTAAAGGCTATTAGGAAAAGAAGGAGAAGAATGAAGACAGCATTCAAGATGCTCTGGAGAAAATGTTTTGCTCCATTTTAATATATCAAGATTAGAAAATAACCAGCAACTGAAAGGTTATTTCCACAAATGAAAAATACTGTCTGCTAGAAGAAAGGCTGTAAGTTATATAACTTAATAACAAACTGACTCTGACGGGAATTTTTAATGTAAAAAATAAAAAAAAAAGGGTTGTTGACTTGTGATTTGTGTCTACACCTTTGGTGATATTTACACAAATTCAGTTTCTTAATCCAGGTAGAAAGAATTTATTTCCTTTCCATGATCATAATAACAATAAGATTGA
>SJYQ01002214.1:452547-466222 GCA_006410935.1 Redunca redunca
GAGGGATTAGGGAAGAAAGGTGAATGACAACAAATAACGTTATTTAGTAGTTGAGTCTAATTCCTGCATGGCTGGATACAAGATTCATGAAACTATATGGTTTTTATGTTACCTTCTACAATATTTTCAGTTTTTTCCTTCATAATTGGTAAGCTCAATATATTCATCTTGTGTGTCATATTTTATAAAATTCATATTAATTTTGCAAGATGAAGACACTTTGTAGCATTGCAGAAAACAGGATTCAGGAAAAAGAAAGAAGAATGAAAATCTGTACATCAGAACAATGCAATCCTATTTTTCATGAACCATAAGCTTTATTGAAACAAACAAACGTAAAATGTCACTAGATGGGAGAAATTTGTCTCTATAAAATGGCACAAACTACCTCACATATTGTTCCAGCTACGGACTCCCCAAGACTTCATCCTACGTAGTCCTGTCCACTTAGTATGATTGTACTATGCACATGAACAATATTGATATATTAAAAGATAAGAACTGGGTTTGTTAGTAACTCGAAATGACTTTGTTAATTAGTATATTTAAATCAGGTGCAGTTTACATAACTTCCTTCAGATAATCCTTCCTGAATTAGCTGGCAAAAGAGCATCCTAGAATTTCTAACCTTAGGATCTGTCCCTGAAGCCATAGTGAATGGCTCAGATGTATAGGTCTCAGTATATGGTCCCTCTTCTCGTTACGGATGAAACAAGCATCAGCTTAGAAACACTAGTCTTCATGTACTCAATTCTAATGCAATTTTCAAAAGGAGACAAGTTATTGTCAAAATATGAGAATGCCTAATAGAACCATAAAGCATCATAAAGAAGCCTGCATGTCGAAGAATCGATGCTTTAGAACTGTGGTGCTGGGGAAGATTCTTGAGAGTCCCTGGCAATGCAAGGAGATGAAACCAATCAATCATAAAGGAAATAGTTCCTGAATATTCATTGAAAGGGCTGTTGCAGAAACTCAGCCTCCAATGCTGTGGCCACCTGACGTGAAGAACCAACTCACTGGAAAAGCCTTTGATGCTGGGAAAGATTGAGGGCAGAAAGAGAAGAGGGCAACAGAGGATGAGATGGTTGGATGGCATCACCAACTCAATGGCAGTGAGTCTGAGCAAATTCTGGGATATGGTGAAGGAGAGGGAAGCCTGAAATCCTGCAGCCCATGGGGCCACAAATAGTCAAACACAACTAAAGAGACTGAACAACAATTTTCTAAACATGTTTGTATCAGTCAGTTCAGTCACTCAGTTGTGTCCGACTCTTTGTGACCCCAAGGACTGCAGCATGCCAGGCCTTCCTGTCCATCACCAACTCATGGAATTTACTCAACCTCATGTCCATTGAGTCAGAGATGCCATCCAACCATCTCATCCTCTGTGGTCCCCTTGACCGGCCTTCAATCTTTCTAAGCATCAAGGTCTTTTCCAAAGAGTCAGTTCTTCACATCAGGTGGCCAAAGTATTGGAGTTTTAGCCTCAGCATCAGTCCTTCCAATGGATATTCAGGACTGATTTCCTTTAGGATGGACTGGTTGGATCTCCTTGCAGGCCAAGGAACTCTCAAGAGTCTTCTCCAACACCACAGTTCAAGAGCATCTATTCTTCAGCAGTCAGCTTTCTTTATAGTCCAACTCTCACATCCATAAATGACTACTGGAAAAACCATAGCTTTGACTAGATGGACCTTTGTCGGCAATGTAATGTCTCTGCTTTTTAATATGCTGTCTAGGTTGGTCATAGCTTTTCCTCCAAGGAGCAAGCATCTTTTAATTTCATGACTGCAGTGACAATCTGCAGTGATTTTGGAGCCCCCTAAAATAAAATCTGACACTGTTTCTGTTGTTTCCCCATCTATTTGCCATGAAGTGATGGGACCATGATCTCAGTTTTCTGAATCTTGAGCTTTAAGCCAACTTTTTCGCTCTCCACTTTCACTTTTATCAAGAAGCTCTTTAGTTCTTCTTCGCTTTCTTCTATAAGGGTAGTGTCATCTGCATATTTGAGGTTATTGATATTTCTCCAGGCAATCTTGATTCCAGCTTGTGCTTCATCCAGCCCAGCATTTCTCATGATGTATTCTGCATATAAGTTAAATAAACAGGGTAACAAAATATACAGCCTTGATGTACTCCTTTTCCTATTGGAACCAGTCTGTTGTTCCATATCCAGTTCTAACTGTTGCTTCTTGGCCTGCATATATGTTTCTCAAGAGGCAGGTCAGGTGGGCTGGTATTCCCATCTCTTTAAGAATTTTCCACAGTTTGTTGTGATCTGCACATTCAAAGAAGTTTTGTTTTGTATTATTTATTTCTTACAGGTTTGATAGAATTCACCTGTTTCAGCTTGTCCCATGAAACTATAAAAAAGTACATGTTTATTTAGGAACACTAGTTTTTTAGATACAGCTTTGTGAAATACAAACACACACACATATTTCTAGGTATAGGGAACTCTCTAAACTATTTAATCTATTTAAATGTTTTGTCAAAGTGAAGTGTATTAAACCTGTGGCACAATCTAAAACTGAGAGCATATTCTGTCATTGATAGAACATTTTGATATAATTGTATATTATTCTCTTCATGAGCTTTTAAGCTGTAGTTTGTTTTACCTAAATAAGATTGATAATCTTATAAACACCCTTCTATGTAAGTATCCCCACTTTTCAAAAGTTTGCTTTACACTTCTTCGCTTTTGTGGAAGACTTTCATTTGCATTTGTTTTTGCTAACTGAAAGAAATTCAAAAAGGATTTTCACCTTTAGGAAAAAAGTTGAAAATAACATTCAGATCTTGTTTTACAAGTAGTATTGGCGGCAGGAGATTGAGTACAAAGAGGAACCATGGAACTTCTCCCTGGGAACTACATACAGTATCTCAGCATCAAGACCCCAAAGCTTTGAACTGTGTCTACAAGTATCTGGGTTTTATCTTGATGCATGGTGTGTGTCTGTTAGCAAGACATGCTGTGAGTTAATTGCTTCTTCCCTTTAAGCCATTTCAGATTATGGAAGGTTTCATAGATGTGCTCTACTTTTGGACAGAGGTGGAAACCTGTGCTCAATATCCACTTCCAAAAGGAGCCCACAAATACATTGTCTTGACTCAAAAGAAAGATAGAAATGCCAACTATAAAATTAGTACAGCAGCAGTTGTACAGCAACAGTTTCTTTCCTTTCACTCTTTATTCCTCTTTCCTCTTTTGCTTGTTAAGATGGTTAACATTTGTTTTATCTGTGTTAATGCTATGCTTTCTTAACTTTCTCTGAATTGCAAAAAATGTGTAAAAATAATTTGTTGTGTTGAAAATAGCATCAGTTACACATGGCATTATGCCATAAAAACTCAAAAAACCAAAGCATATTCTCACATTCCATCTCTGCCAAGTTGGTTTCCATTCTGGTAAATGGAGAATGATTGATCTGTCACTGCCTAAAATTCTACACCCATTTCTTGTCCTGAGGGTGACAAGATGTCTCTATAGAAAATTCTTATGAGTAGTGAAATAATGCAGGAACTAGAAGAGAAAAGAACTCTGGTGAGAATGACTTCACCAGATGAGAAATCAAACAAATTGCTGTGGAAGGGAGAATCAAAGTAACAGATGACTCTTAAAATGCAAAGGCATCATCCATGCAAAATACGTCAAGGGAAAGCCAATAGCAGCTGGACCTACACAGTGTCAGAAAAGACACTTAAATCAGGAGAATGTGATAAAAGAATACTTTTACTCTACTTATCAAATAATAACAGAATTGAATTTTCAGACATGCACCCTACATGTAGAGATGATATGTGAAAAGGCTCAAAACTTGAGAACATGGGGTCACGGTGCAAACCAAAGACAGATTTGAAGAGATCTTCACCTCACAGAAGGGGGATGAAGGGTGATGCCATGATGATCATAACATCTTCACTGGAGCCACTTCACCNACGCTCACACTTAACAGAAACAAAAGGTTTCATTCCCTTCAAATAAAAAAAAAAAAAAAGAAGACTAGAAAATAAATCTAGGTAGTAAATCAGAATTTCAAGAGGAATGAAACATATTTTAAGGTACGATTTCAAGGTTTGTTTTGAAGAATGGGAGTAGGAAAACAAAGATGTATTATTAAAACAAAATAATTTTGGATAGAGCCTTATAATTCTTTGCCCCCTCCCCCACCCCAAAATGTCTGTGAACTGTGCCGATTTAAATCTTCTGGTGTTTTTTTGTTCATATATCCTGCTTCTTGAGTCTTAAAATACCACCCTCTAGTTTTAGCTTCCCTGGACAGTTTCTGAATATTTTAGGTCATGATATTAGCTGGATCTTCTTCCGAGTTCTATCAGGCAGATGCACTTGTATGGAAGAAGGTCAAGAGAATAATCAATGATGACTCTGAAAAGGGTTCTTTCAAATCGATTACCCATTTCAATTATGACTTAACTGATTAAAAACAAAAGGATATCCATTTATTCTCCATTAAAGCTGTACCACATTTGTTGTCTCAAAAGAAACATGAAGAAATTGAATGTGTTTTCCCCGCAACATTCCAATTTTAACCACTACAATTTCTGCATATAATTTATAAAGATGGCATTTCTTACCAGTCTTTCAGTTATAAGTTGCTATGTGCATGACTGTCAGCTAAACATAAGGTTATTTGTTTTATTGAAGATAATTGAAAGTCGCAAGGCACTATAATTACTGATAATCACTTAAATAATTTTATTCTCTCTGCCTGAAAGCTTTTCCTCCTGCCTGTCAGTTATCCCAGTGACTGTTCCCTCACCTCATTTAGGACTTCTTTGCAAATGTCATTTTATCATTGATGTCTTTCCTGAACTCTCAGCTTAAAATAGCGAACTTCCTTATATGATGAAGGGTCTTCACAAGATGTCCCTTTTCCATGGTTTTCTTAATCAGACATCTTGGTTCCCTAGTACGTTCTACACTCCATTGAGGAAAGGCTTGCCTCAAACACAGGCTTCCTCTTTAAAGTCTTTTTCCAAATGGGCTTTAATTGTGTTCACTACCTCTGTGGACCTTGCCCCTCATCAGGGATAAGCCCTAATGGGTGGGAGATGCCAGCTGCTACTCATCAGGAAAACCATGATGCTCTGTTTTCCATGGATGTGCAGTCACAGTTATATGCAGTTTACATGTTTACTGGGCTTCCCTGGTAGCTCAGATGGGAAAGAATCTGCCTGGAAAGAAGGAGACATGGGTTCAATCCCTGGGCCAGGAGGATCTCCTGGAGAAGAGAATGGCAACCCTCTCCAGTGTTCTTGCCTGAGGAAATCCCTAGCAGAGGAGCCTGGCGGGCTACAGGCCATGGAATCACAGAGTCAGACATGACTAAATGACTGACACTTCACTTTCACTTTTACATGTTCATCAGCATTGATCAAAGTGAAGTTCAAGTGTCCCTTCCACATGAACAAATGGACCTTCAGCCAATACGATACTAAGTGGACACATTTTTCCAACCCATCGCCACCATTCCACTACCTAATGGTATGAATGTGGCCTGTCTCTTGAGAAACCTGTATGCAGGTCAGGAAGCAACAGTTAGAACTGGACATGGAACAACAGACTGGTTTCCAATCAAGAAAAGAAGTATATCAAGGATGTATATTGTCACTCTGCTTATTTAAGTTATATGTAGAGTACATCATGAGAAACCCTGGGCTGGATAAAGCACAAGCTAGAATCAAGATGGCCAGGAGAAATATCAATAACTTCAGATATGCAGATGACATCACCCTTATCGCAGAAAATGAAGAACTAAAGAGCCTCTTGATGAAAGTGAAAGAGGAGAGTGAAAAAGTTGGCTTAAGGCTCAACATTCAGAAAACTAAGATCATGGCATCTGGTCCTATCACTTCATGGCAAGTTGATGGGGAAACAATGGAAACAGTGTCAGATTTTATTTGGGGGGGCTCCAAAATCACTGCAGATGATCACTGCAGCTATGAAATTAAAAGATTCTTGCTCCTTGGAAGAAAAGCTATGACCAAACTAGACAGCATATTAAAAAGCAGAGACATCACTTTGCCAACAAATGTCCATCTAGTCAAAGCTATGGTTTTTCCACTAGTCATGTATGGATGTGAGAGTTGGAATATAAAGAAAGCTGAGTGCCGAAGAATTGATGCTTTTGAACTGTGGTGTTGGAGAAGACCCTTGAGAGTGCCTTGGATTGCAAGGAGATCCAACCAGTCCATCCTAAAGGAAATCAGTCCTGAGTGTTCATTGGGAGGACTGATGTTGAATCTGAAACTCCAATACTTTGGCCACCTGATGCAAAGAGCTGACTCATTTGAAAAGACCCTGATGCTGGGAAAGACTGAAGGCAAGAGGAGAAGGGGACGACAGAGGATGAGATGGTTGAATGGCATCAGCAACTCAATGAACATGAGTTTGGGTAAACTCCGGGAGTTGGTGATGGATGGGGAGGCCTGGTGTGCTGCAGTTGATGGGGTTTCATAGAGTTGGACGCGAATGAGCAACTGAACTGAATAGTGTGAATGGAAGAAGTAATTCAAGTGTATATATATATTAATATATATTTTCAGATAGAGGGGGAAAACTATACTCGATATGTTTGCAATACCTGTACTCAATTTCTCCTCAACACGAGAAATAATCTCATGTTGGTTTCTTTTTTTTTTTACTTTATTTTACTTTACAATACTGTGTTGGTTTTGCCATGCATTGACATGAATCCACCACAGGTGTACATGAGTTCCCAATCATGAACCCCCCCTCCCACCTCCCACCCCATATCATCTCTCTGGATCATCCCCATGGTGTTTTTGGTTTTGTTTTTTTCTTACCAGCATTGATTCACCTGGGCTTCCCTGGTAGCTCATTAGTAAAGAGTCTGCCTGTGACACAGGAGATGTGGGTTCAAGCCCCGAGTTGGGACAATGCCCTGGAGGAGCACATAAGAGCCCACACCAATATCCTGGCAGGAAAATCTCAGGGACAGAGGAGCCTGGCAGGCTACAGTCCATGTGGTCACAAAGAAGGGGACACAACTGAAGCAACTGAGCACGCACACGTTGATTCACTTGCTGCTTTTATTTCTTTTTTTTAATGAAGATCTCAACAGTGACATTTGAAGAGGCAAAAATGATTCTTGCTGCCAAAACTGACAGGGAAGCATCCTGCATGAGATGAATTTTGAACATCATTTAATGCAGTACTTGGATGCAATCTCAAAAATGACAGAAATATCTCTGTTCATCTCCAAGGCCAACCATTCAATATCACAGTTATTCAAGTTTATGCCCCAACCAGTAACACTGAGGAAACTGAAGTTGAATGGTTTTATGAAGACCTACAAGATCTTTTAGAACTAACACCAAAAAAGATGTCCTTTTCATTATAGGGGACTGGAATGCAAAAGTAGGAAGTCAAGAAACACCTGGAGTAACAGGCAAATTTGGCCTTGGAATATGCAATGAAGCAGGGCAAAGACTAATAGAGTTTTGCCAAGAAAATGCACTGGTCATAGCAAACACCCTCTTCCAACAACAGAAGACTCTACACATGGACATCACCAGATGGTCAACACCAAAATCAGATTGATTATATTCTTTGCAGCCAAAGATGGAGAAGCTCTATACAGTCAGCAAAAACAAGACCGGGAGCTGACTGTGGCTCAGATCATGAACTCTTTATTGTCAAATTCAAACTTAAATTGAAGAAAGTAGGGAAAACTGCTAGACCATTCAGGTATGACCTCAATCAAATCCCTTATGATTATACAGTGGAAGTGAGAAATAGATTTAAGGGTCTAGATCTGATAGATAGAGTGCCTGATGAACTATGGAATGAGGTTNAGACAATCATGATGATGTGATCCCTAATCTAGAGCCAGACATCCTGGAATGTGAAGTCAAGTGGGCCTTAGAAAGCATCACTATGAACAAAGCTAGTGGAGGTGATGGAATGCCAGCTGACTTCTTTCAAATCCTAAAAGATGATACTGTGAAAGTGTTGCACTCAATATGCCAGCAAATTTGGAAAACTCAGCAGTGGCCACAGGACTGGAAAAGGTCAGTTTTCATTCCAATCCCAAAGAAAGTCAATGCCAAAGAATGCTCAAACTACCACACAATTGCATTCATCTCACATGCTAGTAAAGTAATGCTCAAAATTCTCCAAGCCAGGCTTCAGCAATACGTGAACCGTGAACTCCCTGATGTTCAAGCTGGTTTTAGAAAAGGCAGAGGAACCAGAGATCAAATTGCCAACATCCACTGGATCATGGAAAAAGCAAGAGAGTTCCAGAAAAATATTTATTTCTGCTTTATTGACTATGCCAGAGCCTTTGACTGTGGGGATCACAATCAACTATGGAAAATTCTGAAAGAATTGGGAATACCAGACCACCTGACCTGCCTCTTGAGAAATCTATATGCAGGTCAGGAAGCAACAGTTAGAACTGGACATGGAACAACGCCTGGTTCCAAATAGGAAAAGGAGTACGTCAAGGCTGTGTATTGTCACCCTGTTTATTTAACTTCTATGCAGAGTACATCATGAGAAACGCTGGACTGGAAGAAACACAAGCTGGAATCAATATTGCCGGGAGAAATATCAANATGACACCACCCTTATGGCAGAAAGTGAAGAGGAGCTAAAAAGCCTCTTGATGAAAGTGAAAGAGGAGAGCGAAAAAGTTGGCTTAAATCTCAACATTCAGAAAATGAAGATCATGGCATCTGGTCCCTTCACTTCATGGGAAATATATGGGGAAACAGTGGAAACAGTGTCAGACTCTATCTTTTTTGGCTCCAAAATCACTGCAGATGGTGACTGCAGCCATGAAATTAAAAGACGCTTACTCCTTGGAAGAAAAGTTATGACCAACCTAGATAGTATATTCAAAAGCAGAGACATTACCTTGCCGACTAAGGTTCGTCTAGTCAAGGCTATTGTTTTTCCTGTGGTCATGTATGGATGTGAGAGTTGGACTGTGAAGAAGGCTGAGCACTGAAGAATTGATGCTTTTGAACTGTGGTGTTGGAGAAGACTCTTGAGAGTCCCTTGGACTGCAAGGAGATCCAACCAGTCCATTCTGAAGTAGATCAACCCTGGGATTTCTTTGGAAGGACTGATGCTAAAGCTGAAACTCCAGTACTTTGGCCACCTCATGCGAAGAGTTGACTCACTGGGAAAGACTCTGATGATGGGAGGGATTGGGGGCAGGAGGAGAAGGGGACGACCGAGGATGAGGTGGCTGGATGGCATCACGGACTCGATGGACATGAGTCTGAGTGAACTCCGGGAGATGGTGATAAACAGGGAGGCCTGGCGTGCTGAGATTCATGGGGTTGCAAAGAGTCGGACACAACTGAGCAACTGAACTGAACTGATTCTCATTTGCATTATTTCTGTATGAAGTTCATAAAATTACAGCAACTCTGAGCTTCTTGAATGTATAAATTTCAAAATACTGTTGAGCTACCAGGAAGCAATTTACCAAAAGAAAGGCACCTTGTAAAATAATATAAAAGATAAAAATAATTGTAAAAGTCTGTTTTCAGTCTACAAATTTAAAATATTCTAAAGGTATAGTGGTTTTCAGGCAAAAAAAAAAAAAAAAAGCTGGGATGGACTTGGAGGGTATGGTGCTAAGTGAAATAAGTCAAAGAAAGACAAATACTTTATATCACTTATTTGTGGAATCTGAAAGAATATAACAAACTAGTGAATATAACAAAAAGGAGCAGACTCAGAGATTTAGAGAAACTAGTGATTACCAGAGAGGAGAGGGAAGGAGGAAGGAGCAATATATGGGTGAGGGATTAAGAAGTAAGAATTACTATATAAAAAGTTCAAAAAGCTACAGAGATATACTGTGCAACACAGGAAACATAGCCAATTTTTTCAATAGCTATAAATAAAATATAAGCTTTAAAAATTGTAAATCACTATGTGGTGCACCTGAAACTTACATAATGTTTTGGCTCAGAGGTTAAAGCGTCTGCCTCTAATGCAGGAGACCTGGGTTTGATACCTGGGTCAGGAAGATCCTCTGGAGAAGGAAATGGCAACCCATTCCAGTATTCTTGCCTGGAGAATCCCATGGATGGAGGAGCCTGGTGGGCTACAGTCCATGGGGTCGCAAAGAGTCGGACACGACTGAACGACTTAACTTATAGGGATTCCCTGGTGGCTCAGAGGTTAAAGCCTCTGCCTGCAATGCAGGAGACCTGGGTTCGATCCCTGGGTTCGGAAGATCCCCTGGAGAAGGGAATGGCAACCCACTCCAGTATTCTTGCCTGGAGAATCTCATGGACGGAGGAGCCTGGTGGGGTACAGTCCATGGGATCGCAAAGAGTCGGACACAACTGAGCGACTTCACTTCACTTCACATACCTTAACTAGAACTAAATGAACAAATAAGTAAAATTTAAATTTAAAAAGTGGAATGACAGGACTTCCCTGATGCTCCAGTGGCTAAGATTCTCTGCTTGCAATGCAGAAGCAGAAATATCTCTTTTTAAAAAATAAAATAAAGATGGGGCATGTGACAATAATATTGAGAGACAATTTAAGAAAAAAAAAAGGTCTAATAAGAAAACTGATTTAAGCAAAAAGACTAATTATGGAAAGTTTAATGAATTTCACAATGTATTTTAGCTTCAGTCCTCTGTGAGATTTCTCCATCCCTCTAAAGAATAACATCCAGTTCTGACTACTGTGATGTAGAATTTTCAATGGGAAAACAGAATTCCTAACACAGCAACACTGTAAAGATTAAAGACCTTATTAATGTAGATATTTATGTTTTATATCATATTGTATATAATAACAAAGAATATATTTAGACTAATTACACTTATTTTCCTAGAATTGTTTTCTTTTGTTTTCAATTTGGAATTTTAAGTTAATACCTAAAACAAGGGGAAAGACAGACATTCAGAATCATACAGGCAAAACTGAGGGACTGGCACCCAGACAGATTCTGTTTCCAATTGTCCCTCAAACGTTGCTGCTGCTGAGTCGCTCAGCCATGTGCACTCCCTGTGATCCCACGGACTGTAGCCCACCCGGCTCCTCCATCCCTGGGGATTCTCCAGACTGTTGCCATTTCCTTCTCCAAGAGATCTTCCTGACCACCCGCCCTCAAATGTTGGCTGGTCCCAAATTGTTTTGTCTTCCAGGTGGCTCAACAGTAAAGAATCCAACTGCCCTGCAGGAGACCTGGGTTCGATCCCTGGGTCGGGAAGATGCCCTGGAGAAGGAAATGGCAACCCACTCCAGTATTCTGTCCTGGAGCATCCCATGGACAGAGAAGCTTGTCCTCTGGTGCCTGTAGACTGGCAGGCTACCATCCGTAGGGCCTCAAAGAGTGGGACATAACTGAGCGACCGACACTATACTTCACTGCCCAAATTTTACAAATTCCTCAACTTCTTTGTCGTAAGGCAAAGCCAAGACTGCTGCAGTATCAATTAAACAGCAAAAAATTGGAAAGAGGAGAATGAAATTCTGACCTGACAAGGATGTCCTTATATGATAATAGAGTAGAGTCTTCAGCCTGGATGGGGCCTCTCTAGCCCCTGGGAGGTTTGGAATTCTGGAAGGTGATGGTATAGACCGCCTTGTCCACTTAATGTTGGACGGGCCTCCAAGAGAGACACTGAGAGAGCAGGAGTCCTGTCTACTTACCAGCATATTCTTAACACTGGATTTATATTTGACACTACCGTTTGCTCACTTAATAGTAAATTAGCTAAAAACAGGTCCGATTGACCATTTCCTTCCGTTTCTAAAATTGGATCTTTCCAGATGTCTGTACCAAAGTGGTGGCAATGATTCTTTCCTCGCAGTGCAAAAGTAAAAGTTAAATGAAATACTCTGTGTGAGAGCTGTGTGCAGTGCTTACATATCACCCATAAAAAATGAAAGTGAATATGTAGCTCCACGGGTAAAGAATCTGCCTGCAATGCAGGAGACCCTGGTTCAATTTCTGGGTCAGGAAGATCTGCTGGATAAGGGATAGACTACCCACTCCCATATTCTTGGGCTTCCCTGGAGGCTCAGCTGGTAAAGAATCCATCTGCAATGCAGGAGACCTGTGTTTGATCCCTGAGTTAGGAAGATCTAGAGAAAATCTCTTTTGGAACTATGACATACTCCAGTATTCTGGCCTGGAGAATTCCATGGGCTGTATAGTCCATGGGGTTGCAAAGAGTTAGACCCTACTGAGCCATTTTCACTTTCACTTTTCACTGTTACTGGAAACAATGAGGTTGTTTTTATGTATCAAAAATGACTAAGTAAGGGAATGTGGATAACCTTGTTTGTATTTGTTAATGATAACATTTGTAGTAACTTTCCTAGTCTTCCAATAATACTTTTAAGAGAAGCAAACGACTATGCATTTGTTTTCAAAGACATTTAATTTTCTCCTAGAAGTTAAGTAGTGGATATGGAAGTGATTATGCTCCATAGTTCCAAAACACACAATTGAATTAATTTAATCTGAATGAATGTGAAATTTAATTCAGTTCTAATTATTGGAAATTATTCTTTGCAAAACACTCTGGTTGGCATGGTGGCAAACTTAAAAATGAAAAAGATTTAGCTTCTACCTTGAAGGGGTGCTCATTTTAGCAATGAAAATGCCCTGTAAAAAAGCAAAATGGACATGCTCTGTTATTTTGAGGTGAGCTTATACAACTACAACTTAACTTCTATTGAACTCTTGCCTCTTAATAGTTTTTGAGAACATTTGCCAAAATCCTAGGGTTAAAAATTAATGTAGTAGTAATAGTGTTAGTCACTGAGTTGTGTCCAACTCTTTGCGACCCCATGGACTGTAGCCCACCAGGTTCCTCTGTCCATGGGATCCTCCAGTTGAGAATACTGGAGTGGGTAGCCATTCCCTTCTCCAGGGTATCTTCCAGACCAAGGGATCGAACCTGTGTCTCTTGCATCTTCTGCATTGGCAGACTGATTCTTTACCACTAGCGCTACCTGGGGAGCCCAGAAATTAATATAAATGAATATCAACTCAATGTCAAGAAGGATGATAGTCTATCTCCTCCCATCCTATTGGGAGAGACATCTAATAATTTATTCTTGATAGCTCTCTCTTTCCTGAGCTCTGCAAGGGTTTAGATTTGAAATTACACTCCATTGTTGTGCTTCAGTAGATTTAAAATTGCTACTTTCATATGTTATGATTTCACATGGTCAGTCCTCCATGGGAAATTAGTTTATCCTCCATTACCTTCAAAGTGAACTTTAAAGTATTTCTAACATCAAACCCAATGGAAAGCTACAACTTTTCCCATTATTTTAAAGAATTGTACCCTCTTACCTTTCTTTTTTAGACATTGTCAGTTTAAATGACCTCAGGACTATGGTCATAAAAACACTGCTGTCAAAAGAAAAAGAATTCTACTTTCTTTACCAAAATTTGAATCATTTGGACCACTTTGCAGTAGTATCTATCAATTTTCACTTATTTTTGAGGTTACTGTACAAAGTGAATTCACCTGATTCAAACTGTTTAAAACTTATTGGATTGGAGCTAGCATAGACTCAGAAGTTAATAAATACTAAATGTTTTAATTTTTTCTACCTTAATGCCACAACTATAAAACAATATCTTTCAGAAACTGAATTTGGGGTTTCTCATTTCCAGAATTA
>SJYQ01002214.1:471605-530449 GCA_006410935.1 Redunca redunca
TATCCTTCCTTTTTTCCAAAGGTTAGTTTAATGACATTTTATAGATTGTAAATTCTTTCACATTGATCAGCTTATTAGATACTGCAAAACTAAGAGCAATTTTACCATGTATATCATACGTGTTTTACATCTCCAATCATCAATTATATATACGTATATAATTTATACTTTGAGAAGTAAAACTAACTCTTCCATGTAAAATATGAAATTTATAAGAAAACAGGTTTCTTCTCTGTTTGATTCCAGATAAAAGAAACAAGCTATTTATGGAGCAGCATTGTAGGTGGATTGTTTACCAGCTGAGCCACAAGGGAAGCCCAAGAATACTGGAGTAGGTAGCCTATCCCTTCTCCAGCAGATCTTCCTGACCCAGGAATCGAACCAGGGTCCCTGGCATTGCAGGCAGATTCTTTACCAGCTGAGCTGCCAGGGAAACATGGAGCAGCTATTGTATGCTAATGTTTCAGCTACCTTTAATGCCTCCTTTTAATGTAAAACTTGTAACAATCTAAGACAGGAATTACTACCTCATTTTTGTCATTTATGAGCCTGTATGTTAAGGGGATGTCCCAGGGTCATTGAGTTAGTGACAGATCTAAGCGTCTTCCACTTGATTAAGATGGACAACTCAGTCTTAGAGAAAAAGCCCGTATTCTTTCCACTTCAACAAGATATTAATAGATGTCACACATGAGCAGGTAGCACAAATTGAAGCAATCCCTGTGTTAGGGATGAAAGAAATAAATGAGGATACAACAAGTCAAAGTTCAATTTAACTTGCATAGACTGAGTTGATAAATGGTTAGCTTACACTGGTCTTCTATTCTGGATTTAATATACATCACAAAATGTGATATCATTGAAGTTTACTAGGACTAAAATTAAAGAAATCAAATAGGGAGATACCATTTAAATGTGCAAAATAACTTCTTAGTATACAATGAAGTATGTAAAACAGAAGAAGAATAGAGTGAAAAAAAAAAATGTTCTGCCAGGTGTTTGTCAAGCGAATGGAAGAGTCCACCTCTGTATGAACAATCGGTTGTCTAGAATTTTGCCTCTAAAATTGCTTTCTTGAATTGCTTTTAGCTTTAGACTATATTATGCTGCTGTGTTTAACAAGGAGTTCATTCATTCACTCATAGCATAATATATATGCTTAGTATTTGTTCTGGAAAGAACCACAGATACCACCCAGCATTGGGCTGTGCTTTCACACTGGAACAAGATGGTCCTCTGTCATCTCTGAAGGGCAGTACCAACTCTGCTTGAACAACTTGAGTCAGCTCTATCACTAAATACCTAATTTTGATTTGTACTGAACTGAACTCATTTTTATCTCATTTTATCTCATTTCTACCCTTTGTCTATTGATTCTGCATGTTAAAGAAATTCCGCAATCTCTAAATCAACACTTGGATTATTTAAAGATGGTTGTGTAAACCTTATCTTTTTCATTTTATTCTCTATGTACAACTAACCATCTTCCCTTGCTTCAAATATTCACTCCTGGTTCCAGGTCTCCTCCTCCAGATTTGCTCCAGGAAGTTGTAACATGAACACACATCTCCACTAAAATTTCATGGAGAAAACTAAGGGAAAAAGGAAAGAGTCTCTGAACACAAGATTTTGAGAATCTTCAACGTTTGTCCCTCAGATGTACTTTTCCTCACTGTCTTATTAAATTAGCAATCCTCAGGCACACCCTACCACCTTCAGTTCTTCAAATAACTTGATTTACTGTCCAATTAGCACAGATCACTATAGCAAACAATCTTGTGTTTTCCTTCACTTACTTCTGGGTTTTCTCCTGTCCCCCTTTGGAATGGTAAGTCTATACAGGCCTGCTCTGACTCCTTTCTTTCTTTTCTTTTTTGGCTTCTGAGTATTGGAAACCAATACATCTTGAAACATAGTTGGCATTAAACACAGTAACTAATGTATCAATCTAGTGGAGTATAAGATATGATCACACACTACCATAATATAAGAGTTTACATGTTAGGTGTTGCCAAGCAAACAGAAAGCTGGGGTTAGAGCAAGGAGGGACTGTTTGAGTCACACTGCCATTGCTGAATGCAGGGCCAGTCTCTATGGAGATGCTTTTTGTCTGCACCCACGGGCAGCCTCCTGCAGCACAGGAAATAGGGTGGAGTGTGCTGCTGAAAACGGGGTGAAATAGTGAAGTGTAGCTTTGGGGAAAAAATAAGAAAATAATCAAGATAGGTCTCACTGAGAGCTGAGCAAGCTTAGTTGAACTTGAACAGCAAGGTCTGAGAGTGAGCACTCTTTCATTCATTTATACCACACTCATCAAACACTTCCTTTATTAACTGTCTTGACCAATCCTTTATTTCTGTTTCGGAGGTTTAAATCTATATATAAAGGGCCCATCTCATTTGCTAGGCAGCCACTCAAAGACTAAGGGTATTAGACTTTGTGGATATGTATGTAGCAGATGCTGTATCATTTCTGTGAAAAAGGTTCTGAAGCAATGAATGATTCCTAAGTAACTCTATACACTGTATTTTTATAAGCACATAAAATTTTAGTGAGTTTATTCTCTAAAATACTTTAGAGACTCTAAAGAAGAAACCCTTGTTATGATAATTTAGCTTTCCAGTTCTTTCTTTGAACATAAATGTATCTGTTTGAAAGCTCCCATAAAACAAATTTATCAGTATTCCATTATGTAACGTACATTTACTATTTTATAACACTTCAGTAAAGGAGGTTCGCTGCCTCCCTCTGTGTGTGTGTGTGTGTGTGTCAGAGTTACATGCTTTAGGAAATGGGAAGAAAAAAAATTCTGTACATATCATTTGATATGTCTGATAGCAATGGGAATTTAGAAAAGCATCTTAGAAGAAATTGACAAAACGGTGAATAAAATTTGGAGAGAAGAAATGATGAGGCACGAAAGTTACAGAGTACTCAGAGTAATCAAAGGAAAGAAAGTGAAGGTCACTCCTCCGTGGGCAGAGAGAACGCGGGGGTGGGGATGTTAAGTAAAGGGCTGCGTGTTCTCTCTGAGCCCAGTTACTCCGATGCTGTGTCTTTCCGTGGCACGTGATTGACTAGCAATTAAAGGTTGTGTAGGGTTTTCTGCTGCTCCTTACTCAGAGCTTGTTTTTGGAGACCTCGGGCTGCTCCGAAAGGGGTGCTTGGGGCTGTCTCTCCTCTTTTGCTGGTCCACACAGCTTCCTAGTGCGCTGGCCCCCTGGTTCCTGGTTCACGGGAGGAAGGCTCCATTGTACTCGCTCGTCCCTCTGCCTGGAATATTCCCTGCCAGGGAGACACCGGGCTAATGGACCGCCCTCCCCATAAAGACAGACTAAGAGGAAGAAGAGCTAGAGGGTGGAAAGTTTGCATAAGAAAGGGGGAAACGCCCACGTAACATCACCTCTGTGGGCAATGGCCCCTTCTGCCAGCCCAGCCAAGCAGCATTAGAAAGCCTCCCAGAATGGTCTGGGGGAGTCAGCACCCGGAAGCCCGCATCTGCCATTGGCTAAGCCCCACTGCTGTGATGGAGGAACTGCACCGAAGCAGAAGGACTGGCAACTAGCACTCGACGTGGGATGCTGTTAGCCAAGGCGAATCTGTCCTCGTGGAAAGGTGTCCACTGCAGTTACAGCAAAAAGTGGAAACACATCAAAGGCCACCAGAAGCCCCTCTTGTCCTCCTGTACTAAGTTTTTTCTCATACAAGACAACCCTTGTTAAAATCCCCATGCCCCTGACTCCTTGCTCTGGGAGACTTTCCCCAGGCTGTGTCCCTCCATAGCACTTATCCCTATTTGATGTTTACCAGTGATGTATCACTGGTAAACTGGTTCCAAATAGGAAAAGGAGTACGTCAAGGCTGTATATTGTCACCCTGCTCATTTAACTTATATGCAGAGTACACCATGAGAAATGCTGGGCTGGAAAAAGCACAAGCTGGAATCAAGATTGCCAAGAAAAATATCAATAACCTCAGATAGGCAGATGACACCACCCTTATGGCAGAAAGTGAAGAGGAACTAAAAAGCTTCTTGATGAAAGTGAAAGTGGAGAGTGAAAAAGTTGGCTTAAATCTCAACATTCAGAAAACGAAGATCATGGCATCCGGTCCCATCACTTCATGGGAAATAGATGGGGAAACAGTGGAAACTATGTCAGACTTTATCTTTCTGGGCTCCCAAATCACTGCAGATGGTGACTGCAGCCATGAAATTAAAAGATGTTTACGCCTTGGAAGAAAAGTTATGACCAACCTAGATAGCATATTGAAAAGCAGAGACATTACTTTGCCAACAAAGATCCGTTTAGTCAAGGCTATGGTTTTTCCAGTAGTCACGTATGGTTGTGAGAGTTGGACTGTGAAGAAAGCTGAGCACCGAAGAATTGATCCCTTTGAACTGTGGTGTTGGAGAAGGCTCTTGAGAGTCCCTTGGACTGCAAGGAGATCCAACCAGTCCATTCTGAAGGAGATCAACCCTGGGATTTCTTTGGAAGGAATGATGCTAAAGCTGAAACTCCAGTACTTTGGCCACCTCATGCGAAGAGTTGACTCATTGGAAAAGACTCTGATGCTGGGAGGGATTGGGGGCAAGGGGAGAAGGGGACGACCGAGGATGAGATGGCTAGATGGCATCACAGACACGATGGATGTGAGTTTGAGTGAACTCGGGAGATGGTGATGGACAGGGAGGCCTGGCGTGCTGCGATTCATGGAGTTGCAGAGAGTCGGACATGACTGAGAGACTGAACTGAACTGAGTGACGTATCAGGTGGGCTTTCCAGATGGCTCAGGGGTGAAGAGTCCGCCTGCCAAAGAAAGGGAAGAGTATTCGATCCCTGGGTCAGGAAGATCCCCTGGAGGAGAAAATGGCAACCCACTCCAGTAGTGTTGCTTGCAAAGTTCTGTGGACACAGGATCCCAGCAGGCTATAGTTCATGGGATCTTAGAGAGTCAGACATGATTGAGTGTCAGAGCACACACACACACCCCCCACACCAATGACATGTCGGATTTGAGAATTTGGGAGACAGGTGGTCCTGCATGAGACCAACCCATCAAAGGGGTGCAACTGCAGAGAATGAAAGACATAAAAAACCCACAAAAGCTTCCTGCTCTTCATTTTCACCAAGCATCAGCTATTCCAAACAATGTCATTGATAAACACAGTTTTTCTCTAGAGCGCTGACCACCGCTGCTGCTTGGTCTCCCTTGATAGTTTTGCTTATTTAATTAAATTCTGCCTCTCTCACTAAAATGTGATTTCTGTGAAGACAGACCTACTTTTCTTCACTGATGTAATCTTGGTGCTTAAACTGTGCCTGACATACATTATGACCAAGGACATTGTCCTCAAAACTTCTAGGTTCATATGGCTGGTCTAAGAGTGAAGTTGACATGAGATGGATTAACAGGAAAAAAAAAATCAAACACATGTTGAATAACATTTGTACTTGAAAGAGAGACAGGAAGACTGAAAAACTCTCTAAAATAGCCAGAACTCCTCACCTTAAATAGCATCTTCAGCTGAAGACCAAAAGGGTATTGAGGGAGTGGTTTGAGACGTCAAGGGGAGGAAGGCAATTCTCATGATGATGAAAAGGCAAATATCCTGAATACAAGGTGTTTGTAGGGGCTCAGACGGTAAAGCGTCTATCTACAATGCGGGAGACCCGGGTTCAATCCCTGGGTCGGGAAGATCCCCTGGAGAAGGAAATGGCACCCCACTCCAGTACTATTGCCTGGAAAATCCCATGGACAGAGGAGTCTGGTAGGCTACAGTCCACGGGGTCACAAAGAGTCGGACATGACTGAGTGACTCCACTTTCTTTCTAAAATTAAATCAGTTAAATAATCCCTAGGTGCCAAAAGCATGATAAAACAATTTAGTTTCTTTCTTGCATTGGTGGCCAAGTCAAACTAAATGATTTTTTTTTAATGGTAATTCAACTATATATATCTGGTGAGATCAGTCCCAAGAACCATAATGAATGCAAAGAAATCTGAAACTCTTTTATTATTGATATTCTATCTTGCTATTGCAAGATGGTTCACAGAAAGATAAATAGATAATAGAACAAGTAATTCTGTAGTTAAGATTTTCAGTGGGAGAAAATCAAAATCAAACTCACATTAAGTATAAATTCTATGATTTTAACTAGATTAGAAATATCAATGTAAAAATATTATACATATTTGTTTAAAATATTTCCTGGTTCTGTCTAGGAAACCTAGAATGACTAGGCTAAATGAATAACCCAAAATCAATAACAATCTTAGTTGGTTTTCAGTAGAAAATATTGACAAATATATGTGATCTTTAGCAAATGGAGCTATGTTTAACTTCAGCCAATAGAGCTAATTTAAAATCTCAAAGTTATGTCATCATGTTAAAGCCAGTAAAGATTAGTTAACTTTGCCATTAGGTTGAAATTTTAACATAATCTGCATATGCCACTGTGACTTTGAGCCATCATCAAAATCTCCCACATCTGTACAATATTTACTAAGCAACTTAGAAGGAGTCAATATGCAAGGTTCTTGAAATAGAAAAGTGCAAAAGACATATGTTTGCTGCCTTGGTTCTCACTCTTGAACTCACATCTGCCTGTTTTATCAATGAAATCCAGCTGGAGTGCCTCAGTAATCACAATTACCTCCAAAAGCAATATTTCTGCATTCCTAGGATTTACCTTTGGCTTTAATAAATAAATACAGGCTAATGATAAAAAGAGTATTTAATCTGTGCTCTAAATAATGAATCTAATAGTGGGACAAGCTTAATCCCAACGTGCTTTTTTAAACTTTTTCTTTATATTGGAGTATAGACAATTAATAATGTTGTGACAGCTTCAGGTGGAATAGCAAATGGACTGAGCCGTACGTATACATGTATCCATTCTCCCCCAAACTCCCCTCCCACCTGGGCTGCCACACGACATTGAGCAGAGTTCCCTGTGCTCTAAATAGGTCCTCGTTTGTTATCCATTTTAAATATCGCAGTGTGTGCACATCCATTCCAAACTCTCTATCTCTTCCACCCATCTTTCCCCCAAAACAACCATAAGTTTGTTCCCTAAGTCTGTGCGTTTGTTTCTGTTCTATAAATAAGTCCATTTGTATATCACCTCTCTTTAGATTCCCTTTTGAACATAAGCATCGTTACACTAGGAAACTACACTTATTCCATCATGGTCTTACTCTAGAACATTTTTGCAGTCCCAGTTATGGAGTTGATTTTGAAGTTGGTTTATGAGTCCTGGAAATCAGCATCACTGCACTGAGCACAGTGTTGTTAGCCAGAGGTATCCTATTCTGATTTGAAGTAGAAAATGGAACAAAGAAAAGCTTCATAAAGCATAAAGGGACAAAGGACCTTATTATCATCTCACTTAATAGGTTTACTTACTTCTCAAATTTTTTTCATATCATGAAAGACACATATTTCTAGCTTTGCATGTTTAATTTAGCGAAATTGCGAATGGATCTTAAAAACTTTTTATGAGTAGCAAATTGAAGCACTTTGCAAAAACATACTATAGTTTCAGAAAGTTAAAATGATGCAAGAATTAGGATGTCAATATTATGCAGTGAAAAGGAGTGGCCACGAATCTTTGGACAGCCTGCCTAGATTTACACCTAATCTCCACCTCTTACCCACTGTGAGACCTTGGGGAAGTGAGGTAACCCCTCTGTGCATTCAGTTCAGTTCAGTTTAGTCTCTCAGTCGTGTCCGACTCTTTGCGACCCCATGAATCGCAGCATGCCAGGCCTCCCGGTCCATCAGCAACTCGTTTCTTCATTTCTACAGTGATGAAAGGTATTTCAAAACTTAAATGAATTTATAACAGTATATAGAGGACACTTGAGAGGATTGCTTCCCACATGACACGTCTGCTGCTGCTGCTGCTGCTAAGTCACTTCGGTCGTGTCCAACTCTGTGCGACCTCATAGACAGCAGCCCACCAGGCTCCCCCATCCCTGGGGTTCTCCAGGCAAGAACACTGGAGTGGGTTGCCATTTCCTTCTCCAATGCATGAAAGTGAAAAGTGAAAGGGAAGTCATTCACTCATGTCCTACTCTTCGCGACCCCATGGACTGCAGCCTACCAGGCTCCTCTGTCCATGGGATTTTCCAGGCGAGAGTACTGGAGTGGGCTGCCATTGCATTCTCCGTGACACATATGAGCTGGGTTAGACTCTCTCATGTTTAATTTGCTTTGTTGAGTTACCTCTTTTCTCCTATTTTCAGATTATGCTGGAGTTACCAATCTTTCTAATCCCAATGCTTTGTAATGGGAGATGAAGAATCACGTGCTTGAGGGCTCATGTCTGACTTTTCTAGTTTTATTCCAGAACAGTGCTCCTGTTTAGCAGTTCAGTTGGTTACCTGATTCACCTGACTTTTGCACACTAGAACTACTTTCATAGAATTGCACTATCTTCTAAGTTTCTGCCTTATATGTCTACACAGAAAGCATCACTGCAAATGCTGATGGCACCTTCAGTGGTCACATCTCGGGTTCCTGCTGTTGGGCGGGGTTCCTTAGGGGTCATCACAGAGGGCAGGCAAAGAAATCTGGTGGGAGACACCTTCTCCAAGGAGTGCATAGCACCTGCCACCCCAGTCTTCACTGACCTATTTCTGAATATACCCTTGACCTTTAAAAATATTGCAGATAAGTGCTTTCTTTTTCTCTTACAGGTATAATAGCATCGAAAAGTTATGCCCTTGTGTTCAATTTTAAGACCTTCTTTTCGCTTTTAAGGGCACTTGGTGTTTTAATAGATTGCTTTTGTTTTATTACTTTATTTTAAACACGCTCATCCATCTCCACATGTTCTTGTTTCCACTTGAGTTTTTCTCCATTTTTTTTTCCAGTTTTTATTAGGGACTGAAGATCCTTTCCTGTAACAAGTCATTGTTAAATAAATCTAGAATTAAGAATTAATGCTCATATAATGTGAGCTTTCTGTATTTGATCCCATAAGTCTCATAAGTATTATATTATAGTTAATGGACATACATTAATGATTTCATATACTTGATTCTACAAATTTAAAATGCATCCTCCTACACTTAATGCATTACTGCTAATACGCAGCTAACAAGCTTTTAAAGTGAATCAATACAGGATTTATCTATATGTCTTTAAATTTCAAGTTACTATGTGCCCTTTGAATGCAGACTTTACATGTTGTTTTGATAAACATTTTCCCTCAAATTTTATAAAATAACAAGATTTTCTTTTTTCTTTAAAATACCATGAGGAACAAATCAGTAATTCAAGGAAATTACAGTTAAAGGGCTGACAGTTAGGTGGTTCTGTACAAGTGTGTACCATTCTTCCAGGAAATAATTAGTGATGTTCAGGGGGGAAAACAATTCAAACAGCACCAGCCACCTTGGCACATTTACAGGGTTAACAGTGGACATCTTGCCTCCCCTCTGTGCTTTCAGATATGTAACTCTGTTGCACCAGGTGCTGGGTGCCAAGCCACCTTATCTGGTATTTTCTTCTCTGGACCTAAGCAAGTTTGTTAAATTTAAAAATCAGATACTTGCTGCCTAGGTTGTGCTAATTCATTCAGTCATGTCTGACTCTTGCAACCCCATGGACTGTAGCCCAGCAGGCTCCTATATCCTTGGGGATTCTTCAGGCAAGAATGCTGGAGTGGGTTGGCATGCCCTCCTCTAGTACAAAAGTTGTGCCTGTCTCCTTCTCTGTAAGCACAGAATCTGGAAGCTCCTATCCAAGAGCCCTACACCAACACTGCATTCCTGAAGTTTCCTATTGTCCAGATTTCGAGGAAGTTGCACATGGAACTGATCATTCCAATTTTTTCAGGTTTCTCTGACATATTGATTTCCCAAACTGTTTTGACAAGTGGGCCTATGAAGCATCACTACAAACAAAGCTAGTGGAGGTGACGGAATGCCAGCTGACTTCTTTCAAATCCTAAAAGATGATACTGTGAAAGTGTTGCACTCAATATGCCACCACATTTGGAAAACTCAGCAGTGGCCACAGGACTGGAAAAGGTCAGTTTTCATTCCAATCCCAAAGAAAGGCAATTGCAAAGAATGCTCAAACTACCGCACAGTTGCACTCATCTCACATGCTAGTAAAGTAATGCTCAAAATTCTCCAAGCCAGGCTTCAGCAATACGTGAACCGAGAACTCCCTGATGTTCAAGCTGGTTTTAGAAAAGGCAGAGGAATCAAAGATCAAATCGCCAACATCCGTTGGATCATCGAAAAAGCAAGAGAGTTCCAGAAAAACATCTATGTCTGCTTTATTGATTATGCCAAAGACTCTGACTGCATGGATCAGAATAAACTGTGGGAAATTCTGAAAGAGATGGGAATACCAGACCACCTGATCTGCCTCTTGAGAAACCTGTATGCAGGTCAGGAAGCAACAGTTAGAACTGGACATGGAACAGCAGACTTGTTCCAAATACAAAAAGGACTACATCAAGGCTGTATATTGTCACCCTGCTTATTTAACTTTTTTGCAGAGTACATCATGAGAAACGCTGGGCCAGATGAAGCACAAGCTGGAATCAAGATTGCCAGGAGAAATATCAATAACCTCAGATATGCAGATGACACCACCGTTATGGCAGAAAGTGAAGAAGAACTAAAGAGCCTCTTGGTGGAAGTGAAAGAGGAAACTGAAAAAGTTGGCTTAAAGCTCAACGTGCAGAAAACTAAGATCATGGCATCCGGTCCCGTCACTTTATGGCAAATAGATGGGGAAACAACAGAAACAGTGACAGACTTTATTTTTGGGCTCCAAAATCACTGCACATGGTCACTGCAGCCATGAAATTAAAAGACGCTTACTCCTGGGAAGGAAAGTTATGACCAACCTAGACAGAATATTAAAAAGCAGAAACATTACTTTACCAACAAAAGTCCATCTAGTCATGTATGGATGTGAGAGTTGGACTATAAAGAAAACTGAGCACTGACGAATCGATGGTTTTGAACTGTGTTGGAGAAGACTCTTGAGAGTGCCTTGGACTGCAAGGAGATCCAAGCGGTCCATCCTAAAGGAGACCAGTCCTGGGTGTTCATTGGAAGGACTGATGTTGAAGCTGAAACTCCAATATTTTGGCCACCTGATGTGAAGAGCTGACTCATTTGAGAAGACCCTGATACTGGGAAAGATTGAGGGCAGGAGGAAAAGGGGATGACAGAAGATGAGGTGGTTGGAAGGCATCTCTTACTCAATGGACATGAGTTTGGGTAAGCTCTGGGAGTTGGTGATGGACAGGGAGGCCTGGTGTGCTGCAGATCATGGGGTCACAAAGAGCTGGACAAGACTGAATGACTGAACTGACTGAACTGACTGACTGTGACAAAGTACCACAAACTGGGTGGCATAAAGCAATGGACATTATTCTCTCCAAAGGCCAGAAATCCAAAATCAAAATATTGGCAAGGCCATGGTCCCTTGAAACCCTCTGCAAACAATCCTTCCTTCCTATTTATTTTTTGATCTCTAGGTCATGTTCTAGAGAAGGCAATGGCACCCAACTCCAGTACTCTTGCCTGGAAAATCCCATGGACGGAAGAGCCTGGTAGGCTGCAGTCCATGGGGTCACCAAGAGTTGGAGACGACTGAGCAACTTCACTTCCACTTTTCGCTTTCATACATTGGAGAAGGAAATGGAAGCCCACTCCAGTGTTCTTGCTTGGAGAATCCCAGGGACGGGGGAGCCTGGTGGGCTGCTGTCTATGGGGTCACACAGTAGGACATGACTGAAGTGACTTAGCAGCAGCAGTAGCAGGTCATGTCCAACTCTTTGCAACCCTATGGGCTGTAGCCCACTAGTCTCCTCCGTCCATGGTATCTCCCAGGCAAGAATACTGGAGTGGGTTGCCATTTCCTTCTCCAAGAGTCTTCCTGACCCAGGAATTGAACCCTGGTTCTCCTGCATTGTAGGCAGGTTCTTTACCCTCTGGACTTCCCTCATAGCTCAGTTGGTAAAGAATCTGCCTACAATGTAGAAGACTCCAGTTCAATTCCTGGGTCAGGAAGATCTGCTGGAGAAGGGATAGGCTACCCATTCCAGTATTCTTGGGCTTCCCTGTGGCTCAGCTGGTAAAGAGTCTGCCTGCAATGTGGGAGACCTGGGTTCACTCCCTGGGTTGGGAAGATACCCTGGAGAAGGGAAGGGCTACCCACTCCAGTATTGTGGCCTGGAGATTTCCATGGTGTCCCAAAGAGTTGGACTCGACTTTACCCTCTGAACTACCCTTCCTTGCCTTTTACAACGTGATTTTTGGTTGGTGGCTGCATGATTCCAATCTCTGCCTCTGTCTTTTTATGGTCATATGCCTTCTGTATCTGTTTTTCTCTTCCTATAAGAGTACCAGACGTGTTACATTAGGACCCACCTTCATGACCTCACCTAACTAATTATATCTGCAGAGACCCTTTTTCTTTATAAGGTCACATTCATGGGTATAGGCTATGAGTTCAATGATTCTTTTAGGAGGGCATAATTCATCCCATAATAACCAGGATAGCAACTGAGTATTTTATCTCTAGCAGATTTTGAGCCTTTTACATTTTCAGAATAGACTGGTTGAACTTGATTATCAGTAACATGATTTAGACAATAATTTGTTTTGTATTCCTTTGTTATATTTATGTGGATGGATACATTATTGAGTTGAAATATATTTATTGATCTCCTATCAGCAAGATGCTAGGCTGAAGGAAGGAAATTCATGCAAGTTAGACACAGATCTCTCTCTCTCTCTCTCTCCCTCTTTTTTTTTAAGAGCTTATATTTTAGAAACTGAAAGAAGTGAAGCACAAAATAATACAAATTCAAAACAGAAAATATAAGTGCCCTAAGACAGCAGTCCCCGACTTTTTGGCATCAGAGAGTGGTTTTGTGGAAGACAATGTTTCCACAGATGGGGTGGGGGGTGGTTTCAGGGTGATTCAAGCTCGTTTCATCTACTGTGCACTTTATTTCCACTATTACAGGTCAGCTCCCCCTCAGATCATCAGGCATTGGATCCTGGAAGTTGGGCACTGCTCTCTTAAAAGATAGGGATTATAATGCAAGAAGGAGGAGAACGTCTACGTAAGGAGATTTGCCAGCTAACAGTCACAGTTCAACAAAGCAGTGTGTTTCTTCTCCTGAGTCAAATTATAAACGTGTAGAGATCTCCTTCTCACTCTTCAACCCCATCCGCACTTATGGTCTACACATGCTGTGACTTCAAGCACTTGTCTTCCACGGCGTAGCCCAGATTAGTGATGCACTCTCTGTTAGGTTTGTGATGAGATAAATACAGAAAGTGGGAGTAAATATTTTGAAAATTTTAGAGTACCTTTGCTAATTCTCTGTTTTCTTAATGTAGTTTTGTGATTTTAATGTTCTTTTCCTCTTATTCTAGTAAGTTTTCATTAGATTTGATAAAAGTATACAGCAGTGATATATTAAAATTGAAAACAAAATTAAACTAATTCTTCACTTCAGATATTTGAAATGCTCTGAAGTAAGAACTTTCTCCTGGAGAAGAGCCACATTTAAATGCATAGTAAGGTAAGGCCTCAGGCTAAATCTCTTTTTCACCCACTTATCCCACTGAGACTTAACTGCAAAGAGTTCAGGGGACTAGTGAGAGATTTAATTTTTTTGTTCCTATCCAGACTGATCCAGACTGTCTAGGAAGGCATCTCAGGTATAAAGATAATTATCTTTTTAAAGAGAGAAAGACGTGTCCTCATTACACCCAGGTCTGCAGTCACAGCGGTTGAAGGAGCAGTAACGAATTGGCAGAGGGCTGATTTCTACTCTCAGCACTAACATCTTCCAGAGCGATGACCTTGAATGCCTCAGCGCCTCACTCTTTACAAATCATTCCCATCTACCACAGAGAGACTTTTGCATCACGTTAAGCTTTGGCATGTGAACATTTTCTGCCATATTCAAAGGTCTCTATATATGGCAGAAATTAGGATATTATGGGAAATATGGCATTGATTGGGCTTCCCAGGTAGCCCACCCTATTGGTAAAGAAACTGCCTGAGAATACAGGAAAGGTAAGAGATGTGGGTTCAATCCCTGAGGTGAGAAGATCCCCTAGAGGCTCCTCTGTTCATTCTTGCCCGAGGAATCCCACGGACAGAGGAGCCTGGCGGGCTACAGTCCATGACGTCACAACTGAAGCAACTTAGCATGCGTTCATGGTACTAATTCCTCAGGAATATATAAACAAGGAAATTGTCCCCTAAGTTAAGTCTTAGGCAAAAATAAAGATGTAGACATTTCTTGAGTCTTTTTGTTTTTTTCTTGAGATTTTAAGGATTTTTTTTAACTAAGGCATAACAGAGGGTCTTCACAAGTTAACAATCTGTCCTTGGGATTAGTCAGTTCAGTAGCTCAGTCATGTCCCACCCATTGACAACCCATGGGCTGCAGGACGCCAGGCCTCCCTGTCCATCACCAACTCCCGGAGTTCACTCAGACTCATGTCGATGAGTCAGTGATGCCATCTAGCCATCTCATCCTCTGTCGTCCCCTTCTCTTCTCACCTACAATCTTTCCCAGCATCAGGGTCTTTTCCAATAAGTCAGCTCTTTGCCTCGGGTGGCCAAAGTATTGGAGTTTCAGCTTCAACAGCAGTCCTTCCAATGAACATTCAGGACTGATTTCCTTTAGGATGGACTGGTTGGGTCTCCTTGCAGTCCAAGGCACTCTCAAGAGTCTTCTCCAACACCGCAATTCAAAGGCTGCTCAGCTTCCTTTATAATCCAACTCTCACATCCATATATGACTACTGGAAAAACCATAGCCTTGACTAGATGGACCCTTGTTGGCAAAGTAATGTTTCTGCTTTTTAATATGCTGTCTAGGTTGGTCATAACTTTCCTTCCAAGAAGTAAGCATCTTGTAATTTTATGGCTGCAGTCACGATCTGCAGTGATTCTGGAGCCCAAAAAATAAAGTTTGCCACTGTCTTAACTGTTTCCCCATCAATTTGTCAGAAAGTGATGGGACTGGATGCCATGATCTTCATTTTCTGAATGTTGAGCTTTAAGACAACTTTTTCAGTCTCCACTTTCACTTTCATCAAGAGGCTCTTTTTTTTTTTTTTTTTTTTTGCCAAATCTTAGTTCCTCCACCAGGAAATGAACCCAAGCCCTGAGCAAGGAAAGTGCGGAGTCCTAACCACTGGACCACTAGGGAATTCCCTCATCTAATAACTTCTAAGAGCAACTGAGACCCTTTGGGACAGCCTCTCAAGGGCACAGCCAACTCCACTCATGTCCCAAGACTATACACCTATGTTCTGTCAGACCCAAGCCATACCTAACTCAAATGTAGAGTTGATCTTAGGGCATTTGCCCTCAAAGAGACCACCCTGTTTCCCTTTCAGCTGATGCCTCAAGAAAGGAGCACTCTTAAGAAAAGCTTCCTGTGGAAATCTCTGTGAGAGTAACCGCGGTTTACAGATGTTGACAGAGAGTCACTTAGTGAATTGGTCATTAGTTCAATAGTTCAAAACTATTTACTTTGTCCTTTCAATGTGACTCACATGCAGTAGGGGGGGTAGGGCGGATGGTTAAAAGTTAACAAGTGGAATAAGAAAGGGGTAANCAGAGGGATGGCATGGGGTGGGAGGTGGGAGGGGATTCATGTTTGGGAACGCTTGTACACTCGTGGTGAATTCATGTCAATGTTTGGCAAAACCAATACAGTAATGTAAAGAGGCTCTTTAGTTCTTATTCACTTTCTGCCATAAGGGTGGTGTCATCTGCATATCTAAGGTTATTGATATTTCTCCCAGTAATCTTGATTCCAGCTTGTGCTTCTTCCAGCCCAGCGTTTCTCATGATGTACTCTGCAAAGAAGTTAAAAAAGCAAGGTGACAATATACAGCCTTGACGTACTCCTTTTCCTATTTGGAACCAGTCTGTTGTTTCATGTCCAGTTCTAACTGTTGCTTCCTGACCTGCATACAGGTTTCTCAAGAGGCAGATCAGGTAGTCTGGTATTCCCATCTCTTGAAGATGTTTCCAGTTTATTGTGATCCACACAGTCAAAGGCTTTGGCATGGTCAATAAAGCAGAAATAGAAGTTTCTCTGGAACTCTCTTGGTTTTTCAAGGATCCAACGGATGTTGGTAATTTGATCTCTGGTTCCTCTGCCTTTTCTAAAACCAGCTTGAACATCTGGAAGTTCTCGGTTTATGTATTATTGAAGCCTGGCTTGGAGAATCTTGAGCATTACTTTGCTAGTATGTGAGATGAGTGCAATTGTGTGGTAGTTTGAGCATTCTTTGGCATTGCCTTTCTTTGGGATTGGAATGAAAACTGACCTTTTCCAGTCCTGTGGCCACTGCTGAGTTTTCCAAATGTGCTGGCATATTGAGTTCAGCACTTTCACAGCAGCATCTTTTAGGATTTGAAAGAGCTCAGCTGGGATTCTATCACTTCTACTACGTTTGTTCATAGTGATACTTCCTAAGGCCCACTTGGCTTCACATTCTAGGATGTCTGGCTCTAGGTGAGTGAACACACCATCATGATTATCTGTGTCTTGAAGATCGTTTTTTGAGAGTTCTTCTGTGTATTCTTGATACCTCTTCTTAATATCTTCTCCTTCTGTTAGGTCCCTACCATTTCTATCCTTTATGGAGCTCAACTTTGCTGGAAATGTTCCCTTGGTGTCTCTAATTTTCTTGAAGAGATCTCTAGTCTTTCCCATTCTATTGTTTTCCTCTATTTCTTTGCATTGATCACTGAGGAAGGCTTTTTTATCTCTCCTTGCTATTCTTTGGAACTCTGCATTCAGATGCTTATACCTTTCCTTTTCTTTTTCACTTCTCTTCTTTTCACAGCTATTTGTAAGGCCTCCTCAGAGAGCCATTTTGCTTTTTTGCATTTCTTTTTCTTGGGGATGGTCTTGCTCCCTGTCTCCTATACAATGTCACGAACCTCCATCCATAGTTCATCAGGCACTCTATCATATCTAGTCCCTTAAATCTATTTCTCACTTCCACTGTATAGTCGTAAGGAATTTGATTTAGGTCATACCTGAATGGTCTAGTGGTTTTCCCTACTTTCTTCAATTTAAGTCTGAATGTGGCCATTAAAATAAGTCTGAATTTGACCTTTGGATAGACCTGGATATATTGTTCCACCTTCATCAAAGATGGACCATAAAAACATACAAATAATTTGATATTTCTGAATCATTTTACTTAATTCAAACTAAAGAGAAATTTATTTTTTTTTTATTTTTTTTTACCAAGAAAGGCTTTCAAAATAAACCTGGCACCACTGTCAATGGTCAAAAACTGCTGAGAAAGCCGAACTCAGTGAGGTAGTAAGATCCTTCCATGATTCTTCCCAAAACAGGAGTAAATATTGACTACAACATATCTGCAAATATCTGTTTGGATATATGCTAGTAGACAGCTAAAAAAATTCTTTTTTCTTAAAAACATATAGGATGCTATCTTAGGTCAGCTAAAGACCAAGAACTTAAACCAGCATAATTCCTCTCCCTTGCTAAACAATAAGTCATACTTTTCTATACTGAGATCAAACATTAAATAGCTTATCTTTTTGCTCCAGGAATTTCCTGCTCTTGGCAGATAAGACTAGGAAGTAACTAAACTGCTTACTTATCAAGACTAAATTTGCTCATCCAACCACTTCAAGATTCTCACCTCTTTGATGTGCCTTCAAAACCAAATATTATAAACTTTGCCCAATCCCAACCAGTTCTATACCTTGAAATATCCACCTTAAAATCACCTATCTCACTTTCTCAAATTTCAATAAATACACTTCTATAATTTCTTTGTCTAGTCTCTCCTAAGACCATCAATATGGTTTTCTTCTTACTTCTACAAGTTTAATAATCTTAGTTTGCCTAATAAACAGATTTTTCTTCTAGTATTTTGAGAAAAGTCCAGTGAACAAGGTGTACTAAAATAATTTAATTAATATAGAATTCTGAATCAACATACATGATGGTGTTTTTCTACAGCATGTTCTCCTTTTTCCCTATTTTTCCTTTAAAATCAATATTGTTAGAGCTCTGGTTTAATGTGTTTCCTTTGACTTGATAATTTTCTCTTACATTGATTGTTGATTAAAAGCCTCTTCTTTCAGTAACTCCAGTATAAATTTATTCAACCCAGGCATTACAACTTGAGTCGCCACCTAATTGTTTTGGTACTTTCCTCTTCTTAGGAAAAAATGAAAAACAAAAGGGGCATCTGTTGTGTGACTCTGTGGGTACTTAAACATAAGGAAGCTGAACACAAGCAGGAGCCTCCCATAAGACAAGGTGTCTGAGCACATTTGTTGGGAACTCAGATTAGGAGCAACTGCAGACTGAAATAACTAAGTAGGAAGACTCCAACCCAAGAAGCCTATACCCAGGATACAAGAAGCATACGTTGTGTAAGCAATATGACGAACTGATGGATTAAGGGAGGCACTGAACGGCCTATGGAAATGATGTTTAGGTACACTTGTGGCCTTAGGGTATTTATGAGGATTTAGAGGTCAGAAGCCAGCAGTCCCAAAGAGCCATGGTTTTACAAATGGTTCAAATTCAAGTAATGTTTTTCTAAGGAGAATTTGCCTATGAATCAAATCTCCAAGGACAGTTTTACGATTCACAGAAGAAAATTTAAGACCAACAGAATTTCCCAACATAACAACAAAAGTTTATAGAGAAGGAGGCAGCCCTGTGTTAAATCTAAGAAAAATCCCCCAGTGAAGACAAGGTTGCACACATTTACGCAATTTAAGGGATCCCTGTTAATCAGCTTTGTGTTGCTTCTCACTGTTTAAGGGTGAAAAATGCAGATTGTTTGTACATAGACATTACTTCAAGCTTTTCATTCTCAACATTCATAACATCACTGATCCTAAGTCTCATAGCACAGAAAGAACTGGATGAATGAGGAAACACTGAGCAGGAGACAGACCATCTAATCCCTATAATTCTACAGTTATCCTTCTGAGATCCAAGGATTTGCCAACCAGACACTTAAAAAGAGGTATCCTCTTTAACTGCATGCCACTTCATCCTATGGAGCCTATGTTGGGGAATAAAAATAGAAACAAGAAGACCCACACAAAATTAATTATGGAAGTTACTAAAAGAGCAGCAGATATTAACTAAAATCACTAAAACAACTTTTCATTTTATAAATATAAATATGTGTATACATACATATATGTACATGTGTGTGCATGGTTTTCATTTCTCAGAGAAATTTTACAGATAAGTCTGGAGACTTTCTCACTTGAGTCATAGTTGAATAACTAATTATTTTAGTGATGCAAAGATCAGCTTTAATATGGTAGTCAGCCAAATAGTTTATTCTTAAAAAAAAGTTCAATTAATTTAAAATATGGACTTAGTATATATCTAATGAGGAGAATTTATTCAAATTTTAGATTTAAAGGAAATTCAAATTCTTGCCAAAATTTTTNAGAATTTATTCAAATTTTAGATTTAAAGGAAATTCAAATTCTTGCCAAAATTTTTGTTATCCTTAATTCAACAGGTATAGGTTTATCAATGGTACATAATTGCTTAATTTAGTCAGAAATCTGATGTTTATTAAAGATCAGGGCAGTGCTTGCTAATAAAAACACATAGGCCCAAACATTTGGTCTGTCTTTATGGAGGTCTCCATGTTCTAGATGCAAAATATAATAAGTTCACCGATAGGAATTATCATGGTTGCTTTTATGTATGAACTTGACTGGGCCATGGGTGCTCAGGTTTCTCGTCAGGTATTATTCTAGGTGTTTCTGTGAGGGTGTTTTGGATGAGATTAACATTTAAGCCTATAGAAGTAAGTGAAGCAGATTGCTATCCTTCATATGGGTGAGCCTCACCCAATCAGTCAAAGGCCAAACTAGAATAAAGACTATCTCTCAAATGCCAAAGAATGTTCAAACTACCAAGAAATTGCACTCATTTCACATTCTAGAGAAATAATGCTCAAAATCCTTCAAGCTAGGCTTCAGCAATACATGAACTTAGAACTTCCCCATGTACAAGCTGGATTTAGAAAAAGCAGAGGAACCAGAGAATGAATTTCCAACCTCCACTGAATCATAGAAAACAAAACAAGGTAATTCCAGAAAAACACCTACTTCTGCTTCACTGACTCCACTAAAACCTTTGACTGTGTGAATCACAATAAACTGGAAAATTCATAAAGAGATGGGAATGCCAGACAACCTTACCTGGCTCTTGAGAAACCAGTATGAAGGTCAAGAAGCAACAGTAAGAACTGGACATGGAAAAAAGGATTGGTTCAAAATTGGGAAAGTAGTACATCAAGGCTGTATATTGTCACCTTGCTTATTTAACTTATGTGCAGAGTACATCATGTGAAATGCTGGGCTGGATGAATCACAAGCGGGAATCAAGACCACCAAGAGAAATATCAACAACTTCAGATATGCAGGTGATACCATTTTAATGGCAGAAAGTGAAGAGGAACCTTCAGCTGCTGTCCATGCGGTCTTAAAGATTTGGACACAACTTAGCAACTGAACAACAACAGCGCTCCCAAATAAGAGGGAACTTGTCCTGCCTGACCACCTTCAAACTGGGACATCAGTTTTTTCCTGTCTTTGGACTGGAATGGAAACACTGGCTTTTCCTGTGTCTTGAGCCTGCCAGCCTTCAGACTGGAACTCCATATCTGTTCTCCTGGGCCTCTAACATGTCAACTCTAAGAACTTCTCAGCCTCCGTAATTGCATGAACCAATTCCCTATAATTTTATATCCTATTGATTCTGTTTCTCTGAAGAACACAGCCCAATAAAGAGGGTTTATAGAGGATTTTATGAGATTGCGGGGGAAATATATAATGAACCATAGGATGATTACAGATGGCTTCTTGATTAAAACCAAGTCTGAATTTTCATTTAAATAGTTTAAGGATGTATGAAAATTGTTGTCTTCATCAAATACTTCAGTATCTTTCAAGCTTTTTACCACTGGAAATTTCTTTCAAATAACATCTTATAAAAACTCCATTGAATAAAACAGTTGCGTCCAAAGTCACTCTAATTGATGTGGAAGCGACAACTAGACACTCAGTTCTGTTTGCAAACTCCACAGAATCTTCTCCATAGATCCCTGGGTTTTAAACAGTTATTCATGAGTTAAACATTATGGTTTGGCTGCATAAGGAAGAGGACTCACACAGTTATATTTGATTAAACATCATACAATTTAAACCATCTTACTTTACAGCCAATTTTAACACCAATGATTTATAAGATATCGTTTTTATGAGAAGCACATGTTTTTAAGTACAATTATTCCACTTGTGTTTATGGCTCTATCTACGCCATCTGTGACAGAAGAGTTAGATAAAGCAATTAATCAAACTTGTTTTTCCCTAGGTTGATGAGGAAAGAATGAAAGGTATTTTGTCCAAAACAGGGTAGATAAGCAAAGATTTATGTGTAGAGGCCTGAGGTTTTCCTTGTGTTGCAGGAGAGTCAAAAAGTCTAAGATCACGGAAGCAAAAGGTAGCATCGTCCAAAAGCTGACGAGGGTTTGTTTGAGAATTGATGGTGAGGCAAATATTCAGAATATAATAAAGGTGACATTTCAAATCAATGGGAAAGATTCATTTTTCAAAAAGTGAAAAATTGGGTAGTCAGTTGAAGGAAAAATAATAAATAATTTGTAAAGTTACTTCACGTATTTCATTAAAATAAGATGTATCAATTGAAACAATTGCCAAAAAAGGTGCAAAACAAAAGTATCAGCAATAGATTGGTTTAAAAAGTGGAGTGGGCCTGTCAACTCTAATTAAAGAAAAGCACAAAAGACACCAAGTAAAATAAATAAATTTTAAAACATATACATTTTAAGATTCATTGCACAAAAGTTTACAAAGTCAAGGACTAATATTAGCTTGGGAAAATATTTTCAATTTATATTGCAGACAGAAGGAAAATTTTTCTTAATGTTTAAGTATTTTGGTAAATCAAAAGGATAAAGAAAAACACCACCAAGGGAAAAAAAAAAAAAAGGCAGTGTGCAGTTTAAAAAAAAAAAAGCAGAGTCCTTAAACATGTATCAGTTCAGTTCAGTTCAGTCGCTCAGTCATGTCCAACTCTTTGCAACCCCGTGGACTGCAGCACTCCAGGCCTCCCTGTCCATCACCAACTCCCAGAGTTTACCCAAACTCATGTCCATTGAGTCGGTGATGCCATCCAACCATCTTATCCTCTATCGTCCCCTTTTCTTCTCACCTTCAATCTTTCCCAGCATCAGGGTCTTTTCCAATGAGTCAGTTCTTCACATCAGGTGGCCAGAGTATTGGAGTTTCAGCTTCAACATCAGTCCTTCCAATGAACATTCAGGACTGATTTGCTTTAGGATAGACTGGTTGGATCTCCTTGCAGTCCAAGGGATTCTCAAGAGTCTTCTCCAACACCACAGTTCAAAAGCATCAATTCTTTGGCACTCAGCTTTCTTTATAGTTCAACTCTCACATACATACTTGACTAGAAAAACCATAGCCTCAACTAGATGGACCTTTGTTGGCAAAGTAATATCTCAACTTTCTAGGTTGGTCATAACTTTTCTCCCAAGGAGTAAGCATCTTTTTATTTCATGGCTGCAGTCACCATCTGCAGTGATATTTGAGCCCAGAAAAATAAAGTCTGACATTGTTTCCACTGTTTCTCCATCTATCTGCCATGAAATGATGGGACAAGATGCCATGATCTTAGTTTTCTGAATGTTGAGCTTTAAGCCAACTTTTTCATTCTGCATACAGATTTCTCAAGAGGCAGGTCAGGTGGGCTGGTATTCCCATCTCTTTAAGAATTTTCCACAGTTTATTGTGATTCACACAGTCAAAGGTTTGGCATAGTCAAGAAAGCAGAAATAGATGTTTTTCTGAAACTCTCTTGCTTTTTCAATGATCTAGCAGATGTTGGCAATTTGATCTCTGGTTCCTCTGCCTTTTTTAAAATCAGCTTGAACATCTGGAAGATCATGGTTCACATACTGTTGAAGCCTGGCTTGGAGAATTGTGAGCATTACTTTACTAGCATGTGAGATGAGTGCAATTGTGCAGTATGAACATGTATACTGATATGATTATACATTTTTATAATCCCCATGCAATGTAATTTGACAATAAAATCAATGCACTAACCCTGTAACTCTGCAGTCCTTTTTCTTGGACACATTTGTAAACTATCTTGCACATTTATAAAATATATGAAAAGGACCATCATTGTGTGTTCCAATAAAACTACTAAAGACCTACAAATATGGGACAAATTAGATTATGCTACATTTATAAATTCATGCAATAAAATGTTAGTTTTATACAGAATAAAGCATCTCTAGAGGTACTGTTAAAATAAAAATTCAGTGGTGTATCATGTCTTTATTTGTTTGGAAAGAAATACTTCTATAATACTTGGAAGTGCAGAGGAAAATATGGAAGAACACCCAAGAGTGAACACACCCAGAAAGGGGTTGTGGCTAGTTAGGCAAAAGGAAGAATGCCACAAGAACGAGTGACAAAGAAGTTTACTTCAGCAGGTGTTACCAGAATGTGATGATGGCGGAACCCCAAGTCCACACTGTGAAGATTCTGAACAAAAAGTCACTGCCCAAGTGGATCCCCCAAAATCGTGTGTCACGTGAAAAGCTTCCATTTCGTAAATGCAGCTCTTCTTCTTGGCACCAGGGCCTCCCCATGAACTAGAAAGGACATGTTATTGATTTGAATACAGACAAGCTAAAAAACTGTAGCACAGGACAATCTCAGTGTGTACGTTCTTAGGCACCCTGTTGGTGGCAAGTCAATAATGCATGTGGCCATCCACTAGTGAGCCTGTAATCTACAAAGACAGTGTTTGTTATCCTTGTCACTTTAAACCACTTTGAAAGTAACCGGATCTATAAAGAAACAGTTGATGTAGTACAATAAAAACAGATCCAAGTTCTGCCCTTCAAATTCATTATATTCCTGAAAATGTATGGCAGAATTCATTCACGGATCATGTTGCTTTAATTATAAAACTGATGGGTCTGTGTCTATATACCTTGTACTCAGTAGCTAGTCAACGTATCAGGCACTTAAATATAAAAATGTTTTAAGGATTTTTTTTAAACATACATGTATACTACAATAAAATAGCCTCAAACTTTATACTATATCAGATGTTTCAAGACCTCAATCTTTGCTTATGAAGTAAAAAGACATCTAACCTGATTGTTTATCATCAATAGCAAGCAACTCCCAATTACAATTACTTATATGGTGGCTATATTCTTTGAAACACACAAAAATGTAAGCTGTGTTATTTTGTTCCAGAATTCTCCTGCTGTTCTATTCTCATAGGCTTAATGTTTAGAAAAACAAATCTTTAAAAAAAAAAAAAAAAAACTTTCATGAGTAGGTAGATTTTTCACGGTAGATTGCATATGAGGTAAGGGATTGCTTACTAATAATGAGTCAATTCCCCATTAAGGGCTTGACCAGGTACAGTGTAATTTATATTTGTCCTCTAACATCCTGACCAGATGATTTCCAAAAGCAGTCATTTATTCCTGCAATCTCCTGTTTCACTTTATAGAAGAAAATTAAATTAGTCCTATGAATGGAAACATAGAAGCATTCTCTTTCTTATTCACAATGTTATCCTTTTTCACTTTTTTTATAATCAGTCAAAAGACTGAGAACCCAGTATTCATTCAGATTCCTCTTCTCCACCCGGCCCGTCCTACTTGTTCTGGTTATTTGTGTTGACAGATTGAACAGTGAGGCTTGTTTTATAGTAATACTCCACCAGTCATATATTCTCCAGGCTGAGTCATCTTCACTCTTTTTTCATTCTCTGACTGCATCTGAAATTTGAATTTTGTCATTCCACTTTGAAAAGGCAATGGATGGGGAGAACTTAGACCTTCTAGATCATAGAACACAGCCTGCTATTCTTCGATTAAAAGCAAAACAAAACTGTAATCCTATATAACACGACGTCAGCCTACCCATTGTATACCTTCATTTCTGATCTGATGAAGAATGGCTCAGCACACTTAACTAATCAAAGCATATAAATGCTTTTTTTGAAATACAGACCTGGAGTGATTAAATACTGTAACTTAATCAATGCTTTTTTTGACATGTGGCAATGAAGTCCATTTTTCCCCTTTTCCTGTAATTTTACTCACTCTGCTCCCTGCCACCTTTTCTTTTTTCTTTTCTCTGTTTAGAGAGAGAGTAGTGATCATTCAGCTGTGTCTCTGGTTCAGATGCCAGGACACTGAAAACGGGATGTTTATGACAGTGGTTAGTCCTGTGCCTCCGTGCAAAATCTCCACATGACAACATAAATACTTAGAAGATGTATTCCAACCTTTATAAAGAGACACACACACACACCCCCCTCAGTCATGTGTGCATGCTAAGTCACTTCCGTTGTGTCCTACTGCTTGCGACCCTAGGATTGTAGCCCACCAGGCTCCTCTGCCCATGAGATTCTCCAGGCAAGAACACTGGAGTGAGCTGTCATGCTTTTCTCCAGGGGATCTTCCTGACCCATATCTCTAATGTCTCCTGCACTCACAGGTGGATTCTTTACCACTAGCGCCACCTGGGTAGAGAAAAATAAATATAAAATAAAATAAACACCCCTCAGTCATGGCTCCAAGTAAAACTCAGAATCTAAAATCCCTATGCTGAATACCACAGCCATCATTACCTTTCTGAATTCTCCAGTGAAGGAATATTTATTTGGAGAATATGCTTCAATCACCAAAAGAATCTGAATTTCCTCACAGCCTATCTGTTCTCATCCTGGTTTATAAACTCTGATTACACCTAACATTTAATGCTACCCTTCCCCATGGAGATAGGAAGAGCAGAGTATGGAAAGCTTCAAGCTGACTGCCATCTTTCCACCAGCCAAGATCGTCCCCAGTTTCTACTCTGCACTTGCAGGAAGTGGCAGTGAGCGTGTGTACTCTCAGTCATGTCCAGCTCTTATGACCCCATGGACTGTAGCCAGCCCAGGGGATTTTCTAGGCAAGAATATAGGAGTGGGTTGTCATTTCCTCCTCCAAGTGATATTCACAACCCAGGGATCAAACCTAGGTCTCCTGTGTCTCCTGCATTGCAGGTAGATTCTTTACCACTGAGCCACCAGGGAAACCCATGCACTTGCAGAGAGCCTCAAAAATCTGGAAAGAATTTTGGTATCAATTTTCCATGCAGACGACAAGAGTTCAAAGAAAAGTGTTGCATAAAGAAAATAATATCACACCTGGTAGGTTCCATACGTAATCATTTTTCTCATCTACAAAAAAAAAAAAAAAGAAAAATCAAATGCCATCCTCTCTCGTGTTTCTGTGGACCAGAGAGATCCATTTTATGCTTGACCTCTGGCAAAGCATTTCCTGCCTCAACACAGAGCAGATGATCAGAATGGTGTGACATTTTAGCAACTTATGAAACAAAGATTCTCAAGTGTGACCCACAGCCCTCTAGAGAGTAATGGTTCCAGGTCTTGTTTCTTATCCATTTGCTTTCCCACTGTGAAGTGAGACTGCGCAGGATGGGTGAGCCTTGCCAATACTGACGACATGAAACATTTAGGTAGCCACCACCCTGTTGTTAAGGTGTGACCTGGGATTGATAGCTGTTTTAGTTGCTAAGTCATGTCCAACTCTTTCGCAACCCCATGGACTGTAACCCACCAGCCTCTTCGCTGCATGAGGTTCTCGAGGCAAGAATCCTGGAGTGGGTTGCCATTTCCTTCTCCAAAGGATCTTCCCAGCCCACAGATTGAGCCCATGTCTCCCGCACAGCCAGGCAGGTTCTTTACTGCTGAACCACCAGGGAAACCCATGACATGGGATGGACACTCAGATAGGCTTTCTCCTTTTTTCTGAGGTTTTTTTTTTTTTTTTTTTTTTTTAAATCTTGCACCTAAATAACTAGGTTCATTGTGCTTTCTGGAGAAGCATCATTCCAGAAGAATTCCCCTTGTCCCTTTGGGAATTCTGCCCTAATAAGTGATGTTACTCTTAAGTGTAAAATAGTATATAGGTCAGCTCTCATAGCCTTTTATTTATTATGCCTTGATAACTCCAGAAACTATGACATCTTAGGTGTTGTGTGGACAGCTATCAAGTATGAAGCAGAAGTAAGGAGGCTATGTTGGGTTTCGATGCAAAAACTGAGGTGAGAATCCAATTGCATGATGATGATTTGGAAGAAGGTTGTAGCAGTAGAAATAGCAAGACATGAATGGATTTCTGCTATATTATGGACGTGGTGTTGCTATTAGATTATTATCTGTTAATCATTGGCTTGAACGCAGTGCTATATTTGAATTGGATAGTCAACAAGGGGGCTTCCCAGGTGGCTCAGTGGTAAACAATCCACCTATCAATGCAGGAGATGGGGCTTTAGTCCCTGAATCGGGAAGATCCCCTGCAGAAGGAAAGGAAATGGCAACCCACTCCAGTATTCCTGCCTGGAGAATCCCAAGGACAGAGGAACATGGTGGACTACAGTCGACTGTGTTGCAAAAGAGTCAGACACAACTCAGTGACTAAAGAAAAATAACAAACCAACAAGGACCTAACTTAGAGCACAGGAAACTCTACTCACTATACCTAAATGGGAAAAGAACCTGGAAAAAAATAGATGCGTGTATTTGCTGTACACCTGAATCATACACAATATTGCTAATAAACTGTACTCCAATATAAAATAAAAACTTTGTTAAAAAGAGAGATGTTCCTTTAAGGAAGGGACACATGAAGGATATGTCCTGTTTCTAGCCTAAAGGATTCAGTTGATGGTGACATCATTTGCTGAATGCAGAGACTGGGAAAGGAGATGTCTTTGAGAGTGTGGGCATAAATCAATTGCTCTGCTTTGCAGAAGCAAAGTCAGAGATGTTTACAAGGCTTCCACGTGGAGACACAGACCAGGCACTCGATATGTGAGCTCAGCGAATAAATGAAGAATGGAGATAAACCATTAGGAATCATCAGAAAAGAGAATGGACCTCGGGCCATTGTGCAGGGGTCCACTCACCACAGGAACGCGTGTGGACAAGTAAAGTGCAACACTGTGACTCCCTGCTCTTCCTGCCAAGTCAATCTTTGTTCTCATTGAGAAATCAGGAGAGCTAAAAAGAGCAAAAGTCTACATCTGCATTCCCACCTATCAACCTAGAGCCATTTGAGTGTTCACTTACATACCAAAAAATATGTGTGCTATGTGGCTTCTTATTTCAGCTCACATTAACTGTGAGGAATGGCAGTCAAGTGATTGAATGAAATTTCAGGCATTTCTTTAATATATGAGGCCTGGGACACCTTCCCATTGAAATCATTTCAACACCTCCCAAAATAACTCTTGCTTGCCACATCTTTCTATAGTTTTAGGAAATTCTCAGAACACCCAAGAAAACCACAGCTTCACCCTCACGCCCACACAGTCTGGAAACAACCGAAATAACAATTAAATGTGACAAACAGCAGTTTATAATCTAAATTCCAATGATTCCATTACAAAATTTTGCTGCAAAACCTGTGTGTCAGAATCAAATATGCATTTTAAAGTCTAGGCTTGAAATTTCATGAGCAGCTGCTGAGAATTACTGTTATTAAGGGACAAGACAGATATATAAGGAGAGAAAATCATAAGAAAACTTCCAAATTTCAGAGGCTGTAGGGCATTATTTCCTCGGCACCGATGAGTTTTTCACTGCCAACCTGAAGAGTTAAAACCAGTTATTGAGATGCTGCCACAAGGATAAGTTAAAAATGTAATGGTTAGAACGTGAATTCCAGAGCAAGGATGTCCATTTTCAAATCTCAGCTTTGAAAAACTTCTGAGGTATGTACTTACGTTACCTAGCTTCGTTCTTTCTCAAATCCCTTGCCTTTAAAATAGTTATAATAATATTGGCTAACTCGCAGCTCTGCGTAGAACTTGCCCATGGAAGTACAGCTGCTCCATGGGTGTGTAATCACTCTTGTCTGCTTAAATGTGCCATAAATCCATCTTTTCTCCAAGACGTAACTAGAATTTACTTGCCTTTCCCGTTTGTATTTCTTTTTCTAACTTGAGATGTAATGAAATGGGCAGTTCTAAAACTCTCAGGAAAAAAATCTAAGTATGCCTCACAAGCACAATGAAAGGGGAATTAAAAACTATTTTACACAAGCTTTTCTTCATGTAATTTCTCTTTAACATGTATAACTATACCTAACATGGGCCTTCTCTGGTGGCTCAGTGCTAAAGAATCAACGTGCAATGCGGGAGACATAGATTGGATCCCTGGGTCAGGAAGATCCCCTGGAAAAGGAGATGACAACCCCTTCCAGTATTCTCACCTGGGAAATCCCATGGACAGAGGAGACTGGGAAGCCACAGTCCATGGGCTCACAAAAAGTCAGACACGACTGAGCGACTAAACAACAGCACATAGCTAACATAGCAAGTACTGTGTGCCCAGCAGTATTGTTCTTTCTCTGTAAACGTTATCTCCTTTGGCTTTCATAGCTACCCATCAGAAAGATCTGGGCCATTAATCCCTCTGCTGTGCTGCCTCTGATTGTAAACAAAGGACACTGGTCAGTTCAGTTCAGTTCAGTCACTCAGTCGTGTCCAAATCTTTGCGACCCCATGGACTACAGCACGCCAGGCTTCCAAGTCCACCACCAACTCCCGGAGCATGCTCAGGCTCATGTCCATCGAGTCGGTGATGCCATCCAATCATCTCATCCTCTGTTGTCCCCTTCTCCTCCTGCCTTCAATATTTCCCAGCATCAGGGTCTTTTCCAATGAGTCAATTCTTTGCATCAAGTGGCAAAAGTATTGAAGCTTCAGCTTCAGCACCAGTCCTTCCAATGAATATTCAGGATTGATGTTCTTTAGGACTGACTAGTTGGATCTCCCAGCAGTCCAAATGACTCTCAAGAGTCTTCTCCAAAACCACAGTTTAAAAGCATCAATTCTTCGACACTCACTTTTTTTTTTAATGGTACAACTCTCACATCTATACATGACTGGATGGAATGCATGGACTATGGAAAAACCATAGCTTTGACTAGATGGACTTTTATTGGCAAAGTAATGTCTCTGTTTAATCTACACAGCATATTAAAAACAGATGTGTAGAGTGGACTTTTGGACTCTGAGGGAGAGGGAGAGGGTGGGAAGATTTGGGAGAATGGCATTGAAACATGTATACTATCATGTAAGAAACGAATCGCCAGTCTATGTCCGATGCAGGATACAGGATGCTTGGGGCCGGTGCATGGGGATGACCCAGAGAGATGTTATGGGGAGGGAGGTAGGAGGGGGATTTCAAAAAAAAAAAAAGAAAAAACCGGTCTTAATAAAAGAAAATCCAAAATAAATAAATAAATAAATTAAAACAGAGATATTGCTTTGTCAACAAATGTCCACCTAGTCACGTTATGGCTTTTCCAGTAACCATGTATGGATGTGAGAGCTGAATTATAAAGAAAACTGAGTGTCAAAGAACTGACACGTTGGAACTGTGGTGTTTGGAGAAGACACTTGAGAGTCCCTTGGACTGCAAGGAGATCAAGCTTTTCTTCCAAGGAGCAAGTGTCTTTTGCTTTCATGGCTACAGTCACCATCTGCAGTGATTTTTGAGCACAAGAAAATAAAGTCTCTCACTGTTTTCACTGTTTCCCCATCTATTTTCCATGAAGTGATGGGACCAGATGCCATGATCTTCATTTTTTGCATGTTGAGTTTTAAGCCAGCTTTTTCACTCTCTTCTTTCACTTTCATCAGGAGGCTCTTCAGTTCTTTGCTTTCTGCCATAAGGGTGTGTCATCTGCATATCTGAGGTTATTGATATTTCTCCCCAGCAATCTTGATTCCAGCTTGTGCTTCATCCAGCCTGGCATTTCACATGATGTAATATGCTTATATGTTAAATAAGCAGGATGATAATATGCAGCCTTGATGTACTCCTTTCCCAATTTGGAACCAGTCTGTTTTTCCAAGTGCGGTTCTAACTGCTATTTCTTGACCTGTATACAGGTTTGCCAGGAGGGAAGTAAGGTGGTCTGGTATTTCCACCTCTTTAAGAATTTGCCACAGTTTTTTTTATCCATGTTTACTTAAAATACTTGGTGAAAAATAAGATGGTGAGCCTACAGTGGCTGAAATCTCCTCCCATTGAAATAGATTTATCTATCCCAATGCCAACTAACATTTTTGAGAGTCTGAGATGTCCCGTCTAATTTTAAAACCTAACATTTCCCATATTGCCACAGTCTGATTTTTGTGTGTATATTTATTAAATTCTCAGTGACTAGTGATCTAAGGAACCAAGTCAGGGAAAAGCTGGTATAGATTCTTTCTAGGACAAGTAGACTCTTCTTTTGTAGAAATATTCTGAGGAAAGAAGATTGACTTTTATTAGCATCAGTGAATGTGTTTCTGGAGAAATAGAAGGGATAATCTTTTTAGGGGCACTTTTTCATTTGCAAAAAGAGACTTAGGAATCCCTGAGCAGCAGATAGTATTAAATCAGTGCCTTATGTGTTAACTTAATTTGGTTAGCAGGTTTCTGAAACTTCTGTGCTATTGAGGATTTGGAAAGTATGATAGCTTATGGGACAACCAAGAAGATTGCCTTTCAATAACCTGTGTGGTCCATTTTTTTCTTACATATTATAATTATTCACTCCAAGGGATCTGGAGAATATGGCAATAAAGTTCTGTCTTTCACACACACATATAAACACAATAAACAATTAACCTGTGCCTCTGACCCTTCTTCCTGCATATGGTGACTCCATGATTGTAAAGTGAAGACCTTTAAATATTATGAGGATGTATCTTGTGTACTTTATAGTGATTGTGTTACAAAGATTTACTGAGTGCAGATAAAGTGTGAGCACACAGTGTAAGCTCTCTCATCATTGTCTTCATCCAATCATAGAGTTGCCTCTGTGTAATAGGTATATTATTTTGGTTGGCCATTACAGCAATTCCGTGGGCTAAGAATTATTACCCGCATGCTATACATAAGAAGACAGAAGCCGGGAAAAGACTTTCAGAAGACCTCAAATCAGACTTCCCTGGCAGGAAAGTTAAGAATTGGTTAAGAATCACCTGCCAATGCAGGGCACATGGGTCCAGTAAGATTCCACATGCCACAGAGCAACTAATCCTGTGTGCCCAACACTGAAGGCTGAATCCCGCCACCAACTACAGAGTAGTTCCCAAAAGCCTATGTGTGGCAACGAAGACCCAGAGCAGCCAAACATCAATCAATCAATCTTAATAAAAGAACTCAAATCATAAACAATTGACTGGATTCAATGCTTGGTCTCCTGTGCCCAGGGTGCCTTCAACCAGAGTCCTATGTAAAGATCCCTCCCTGTACCATTTCTTTTTCTCACCTTAGCCTTGTCTGTGACTTTCAAACAGACAGGTTTGAGCATCTGTGTTCTGAACGCTTTTGTCATGGAAATTCCATATGCCCCTTAGAGTTTATTAAAACATTATTGACTCCACCATACAACTCTAATCACATCTTCCATTGAAATGCTGGGTTTAGTGGGACACTATCAACTCTATCTAGCTGGACAGGGTTTCTGGGCAAAAAATGCTATGTCTGTTTTAGCTGATGAGAGAACTAGGAGCAGACAGCTGACATAGCTTATTGTTAGTAGCACATTCTAACCACCATGACAAAAAATTGTAATGAGAACCTACTGTACAGCACAGGGAACTCCCTTCAATACTGTGTAATGACCTATGTGGGAATAGAATATAAAAATGAGTAGATATATGTATAACTGACTCACTCTGCTGTACAACAGAAACTAACACAGCATTGTAAATCAGCTAGGCTCCAGTGAAAATTGAATTAAAAAGAAAAAGAAGTCTGTTATTGGCTTTGCAGAACAACAGGTAACATTGCTCTTGGAAAGCAGGGAAACATTCTCCTGGGGATCAAAGTTAAAGCTATATTCAATGTCGAGAGGGTTGCATGTCCCTAAATTCCCACCCACATATGGAAGAGAAGCACATGAGTCACTCCCTACCAAACCCACACGCCTATTCCGGTCCTGAGCATTAAAGTGAGACGCGCATGTCAAATGGGCTTTCCTGATGGGTCAGTGGTAAAGAATCTGCCTGCCAATGCAGGAGACTTCCAGGAGATGCAGGCTCGCTCCTTGGGTTGGGAAGATCCCCTGGAGTAGGAAATGGCAGCCCACTCCAGTATTCTTGCCTGGGAAATCCCATGGACAGAGGAGCCTGGTGGGCTACAGTCCATGGCGTTGCAAAGACTCGATTGTCACTTAGTGACTAAGACAACTCATGTCAGATGCGATGAATATCCTAGCTTCATCTCTCTCACTCTCTCTCTGAACAAAGATATTAATGGTTAAAATTAGGATGAAGAATTTGAAAAAGTGATCCAATTAGGGGCACATAAAGTCCTTCCTTCCTCTACTTGCTTCAGCCCCATGTGCTAAGGTCCAAAGTCCATTGGAGAAGTTTGGGGACAAGCCCTCTGATGTTTAAAGAGACTGTGAATTTAATTGGAAGCATCCTTTTCTACATATCTCCCTTTATACCTGTAACAGTTTGATCATGTGGAAAACAATTCAAGAGCCCTGGATTCCAGTTACTATCTTTCCACCACTCAGAAAGGAATATTGAGAGCTGTTAAACTGCTTCTGCATGGACAGGGTGGAATAGCTGACTGTGCTTTGTAACAAGGGCCAAGCTTTTGCTGGCCATCCAGGAAGAAGGTTTGGCCTGTATTAAAGACAGGGAGGGTCACCCAGGAAGTCAGGAAATCAGTATAAGAAAAGAACTGGTCTAAGACACAGCCACTTTCTGGCAACCATTTAGGCTTAATTAAGAAAAGCCTCAGGAGCCTCTGGGACAAACCAAGAGAGAATTCGTTTGACATCCTTTGGAAATAGTCAATTTTCAGGAGGCCGCAGCATTAATGTCCAACAGTGATTAGACCTGTGCGGTTGGAGTTCTCTTTCCGGTGGTGGAGGTCCAGGGGGCAGCAAAAGTGACACCAGAAGCAGCACTATGGATGGAAGAGTGTCAAGGCCAGAGGCCACAGTGTCAGTGGAGTAGGAAACAAAAGGTACAACGAGCTTAATTAAAGCAATAAAATGTGCTATCCACTTCAGAAGACACAGGGGCAGCTGACTGGGCCTCGGGGGTGGGTACGGGACCTCCAGTGTGGGCCCTCTGGGAGCACTGAGTCAGAGCACAGGATGAGAGGAGGCCATCCATGCTCACCCATCGTCACAAGACGGAAGCCAGCTTAGGTTTGGGCAGAAAGGGCACTCGGGGTGGGTGACAAGGGGATTGTTTGAGCAAAAGAGAGAAACAAAGGGGAAAACTAAGAATTGCTTCAGGCTAACCACTTCATGATTAAAGACAGAGACACCGATTCTCACAGCAGCTGGAATCACTTGGGAAAGTGTGACTTGCACACGTAGGCACAAGAAGAACACAGGTTTACAGATAAGGTTGGAAACAGGAGGTCAGGCAGGTGGATTCTGTGCCTAAAAATGATCTGTTTGATATTTTAAAGTAGTGTATAAGTAGCATTTGGGACTACATGTTTTCTTCAATTGAAATACATTGAGATTAGGAATAGAAAGGGTTTAATATGATACGCTTGATATAAGTGACTATTTGAAGCACAATGGCTAAAGTTAATATTTGATATGCAACCAGAAGTGAGAAAGATTATTTGACCCTGTGATTCTGAGTTTGAGAACAAGGGTATAAGGTCTCAAGCCCTCAGAATCACAGAGGATGGAGAGATATCCTCAGCTGACTGAGGGGAAACAGCAACGGTAAGATAGAGCAGAGCTGGCAGAAGATTTTGATCTGGGGGCATCTCTGGTGGGAAGCTCTGTTTGTCTGACCCCCTCTGTCTGCTTCATGATCCCTGAGGAATTCCTGTTGGGCCTCCTTGAGTTCTGCCTGCTGCATGCAAGCTCAGTCCTGTCCCACTCTTTTTGTGATCCCATGGACTCTGTCCACGGGATTATCTCGGCAAGAATACTAGAGTGGGTGGCCATTCCCTTCTCCATTGAGCTCTGCATAGCTGAGATACAAAATTCCCTGCTACATTCCCTTGAAGATCTGTGTCTTGATTTTAGTTTTCTGAGCATCTCAATGATCAGACTCATGCCTTTCTTTCTTGATCTCAATTCAATTCCATGCCTACCAGGAGCCTCATTCTATGTATTATCATCTTCAGTTTCTAAGCACAAGTTTTGCTTAGAAAAGTTTCAAAAGCTTTTCTCTGTTTGCCACTTTCCAAAATCATCCATCCATTCATTTGTTCAGTTGCAGAAATGATGCCTGCACATGAAATGATTCACATAATACACAAGGCATTTACAATAACATGTGCTAAAAATGTGTGCTAACTGCTCTGTGTGAAGGAAACAAGCCACACCAAAGATACAGCAATGTATGGTGAACTATGCTGGTGAAGGGCGAGTTGACCAGAAATTTGAAAATGATGGATAGTAGTAACTTCTTTTGATTCTTTCAATCAATTCAAACTTTTTGTTTTTGAAAGAGAGTAAGAAAGGTGGTTCATTTTAAAACCTGTGATATTTTTTCTGGCTTATTATATGTTGAAGAATATCTTGAGTAGGTTTCATGTCTGAGTATTTTATTGACTGTATCAAAATACCTGGCCTATTATTACACAGCACTACAAAAATGTCACCCTTGAAGTTTGCAGCAACATTCATATCATCATGTTTCTTTGTGATAACACATGGAATAAACATGAGGATATTAAAATGATATTCACATAGACTCATTCATCCAGAAGACTGCTTCCACAAATACTCCATGCAATTAAGTTTCAGGTATGTTGCTAAATCTTGTTCTAAAACACAAGAATATGATAAGTTACTTGGCAAATTTAATTAAGGAATTAGAAGGAACTGTTTTCAGATTGAACATGAAGGTTAATACCCAGTTTTCTGCTATCTCATTTTAGAGGTCATTGAAAAAAAAAGCAAAGAAAATAGAAAAATGCATTTTCAGTGAAACAAGGAAGCAGCTGGGAAGCCAGACAACAAAACAGATGGAGTGGCTGCCAGGAAAGACCTGGATGAAGTGAGCACACAGGAAAAAGCTGAGCTGATACACCAGTGGAGAAGACTCCCTTCTGATGGCTCCCGAGCAAAGAGCAAGCACAACTCTCACAAGCTGAGGTGCACACACTTTTCAAAACACTAGGTTTCCACTGAGGTGACTGGTTCTGAGAAACAAAGGAAGCAGAAGTAAATGAGGATTTGTGGGGTAAAAAGTCAATTTTGCAGAACCTGTATGTCTCCATGACAATGGATAAGAAGAGAATTTCAAAATTGTGGTTTTTTACAATGAGCTGTTTATCTTATTTAATTAGGAAGAAGAAAAGCACTATCAAATTCAGACAAAAAGTATATCTAAGAAAACAAACAAACAATAGCACTCAAAACTCCAATTAGCTTCAAACAAGTCCAGACAACTCCCAAAACAAATCGCTTGCAAGTAACCCTCTAGGGGTGAGGGGGGTGGAAATTACCTCTTAACTTTGAGAGATGTGCAATGAAAAGCAATCAATACAGACCCTAGACAAATAAGCTACAAGAAAAACAAAAAGAAATGGAAACAAAAAAATGCAAACAGATGTCTGCAGCACTCAGTCATAACACAGGGAAGATGACAATGATAACTGAAAATATTTACAGTAATCTATGGATTTTTCTAACTGGAGAAAGAGCAATGAAGCAAAACTATAAGTCAGCCAGAGGAACTGAAAGTTAGGCTAACAGAATTTTTCAAAAGTGGATGGATGGACAGAAGTTTGTATAGAATCACGTTTCCTTACATATGCATCAGTTCAGTTCAGTTCAGTTGCTCAGTTGTGTCCAACTCTTTGTGACCACACAGACTACAACACGCCAGGCCTCCCTGTCCATCACCAACTCCCAGAGTGTACTCAAACTCATGTCCATTGAGTCAGTGATGCCATCCAGCCATCTCATCCTCTGTCATCCCGTTCTTCTCTGCCTTCAATCTTACCCAGCATCTGGGTCTTTTTTAGTGCGTCAGTTTTTCAAATCAGGTGGCCAAAGTATTGGAGTATCAGCTTCAGCATGAGTCTTTCCAATGAATGTTCAGGACTGATTTCCCTCAGGATGGACTGGTTGGATCTCCTTGCAGGCCAAAGGACTCTCAAGAGTCTTCTCCAACACCACAGTTCAAAAGCATCAATCCTTCAGCACTCAGCTTTCTTCACAGTCCAATTCTCACATCCATACGTGAGCTACTGGAAACACCATAGCCTTGACTAGATGGACCTTTGTTGATAAAGTAATGTCTCTGCTTTTTAATATGCTGTCTAGGTTGGTCATAACTTTCCTTCCAAGGAGTAAGCGTGTTTGAAGTTCATGGCTGCAATCACCATCTGCAGTGATTTTGGAGCCCAAAAATAAAGTCTGCCACTGTTTCCATTGCTTCCCCATCCATTCCCATGACGTGACTGGACCAGATGCCATGATCTTAGTTTTCTGAATGTTGAGTTTTAAGCCAACTTTTTCACTCTCCTCTTTCACTTTCATCAAGAGGTTCTTTAGTTCTTCACTTTCTGCCATAAGGGTGGTGTCATCTGCATATCTGAGGTTATTGATATTTCTCCCAGCAATCTTTATTCCAGCTTGTGCTTCATCCAGTCCAGAATTTCTCATGATGTATTCTACATAGAAGTTAAATAAGCAGGGTGACAATATACAGCCTTGATGTACTCCTTTCCTGATTTGGAACCAGTCTGTTGTTCCATGCCCAGTTCTAACTGTTGCTTCTTGACCTGCATACAGGTTCCTCAAGAGACAGGTCAGGTGGTCTGGGATTCCCATCTCTGGTATTCCCAACTGTTTCCACAGTTTATTGTGATCCACACAGTCAATGGCTTTATAGTCAATAAAAGAGGAGTAGATGTTTTTTCTGGAACTCTCTTGCTTTTTCGATGATCCAATGTTGGCAATTTGATCTCTGGTTCCTCTGTTTTATCGAAATCGAGCTTGAGCATCTGGAAGTTCACAGTTCATGTATTGCTGAAGCCCTGCTTGGAGAATTTTGAGCATTACTTTGTCAGTGTGAGATGAGAGCAATTGTGCGGTAGTTTGAGCATTCTTGGCATTGCCTTTCTTTGAGATTGGAATGAAAACTGACCTTTTCCAGTCCTGTGGCCACTGCTGATTTTTCCAGACTTGCTGTCATATTGAGTGCAGCACTTTCACAGTGTCATCTTTTAGGATTTGAAATAGCTCAACTGGAATTCCATCATCTCCACTATCTTTGTTCTTAGTGATGCTTCCTAAGGCCCACTTGACTTCACACTCCAAGCTGTCTTGTTCTAGATGAGTGATCACACCATCCTGGTTATCTGGGCCATGAAGATCGTTTTTTGTATAGTTCTTCTGTCTATTCTTCCCTGGGGCTTCCCTCATGGCTCAGATGGTAAAGCGTCTGCCTGAAATGCAGGAGACTCACGTTCGATCCCTGGGTTGGGAAGAACCTTGGAGAAGGAAATGGCAACCCACTCCAGTATTCTTGCCTGGAAAATCCCATGCATGGAGGAGGCTCGTAGGCTACAATCCATGGGGTCGCAAAGAGACAGTCATGACTGAGAGACTGCACTTTCTTTCTTTATTTCTGTTTATTCTTGCCACCTCCTCTTAATATTTTCTGCTTCTGTTAGGTCCCTACCATTTCTGTCCTTTATTGAGCCCATTGCATGAAATATTCTCTTGGTAATCTAATTTTCTTGAAGAGATCTCTAGTCTTTCCCATTCTGTTGTTTTCCTCTATTTCTTTGCATTGATCACTGAGGAAGGCTTTCTTATATCTCCTTGCTATTCGTTGGAACTCTGAATTCAGATGCTTATACCTTTCCTTTTGTGTCTTTTCTTTTCTCAGCTATTTGTAAGGCTTCCTCAGAGAGCCATTTTGCCTTTTTGCATTTCTTTTTCTTGGGGACTGTCTTGATCACTGCCTCCTGTACAATGTCACAAACCTCTGTCCATAGTTCTTCAGGCACTCCGTCTATCAGGTCTAATTCCTTGAATCTATTTGTCACTCCCACTGTATAATCATTAGGGATTTGATTTAGATCATATCTCAATGGTCTAGTGGTTTTCCCTACTTACTTCAACTTAAGTCTGAATTTGGCAATAAGGAGTTCATGATCTGAGCAAGAGTAAGCTCCCGGTCTTGTTTTTGTTGACTGTGTAGCACTTCTCCATCTTTGGCCGCAGAGAATATAATCAATCTGATTTCAGTGTTGACCATCTGGTGATGTCCATGTGTACAGTCTTCTCTTGTGTTGTTGGAACAGGGAATTTGCTATGACCAGTGGGTTCTCTTGGCAAAACTCTGTGTAAAATAAACCCTGGTTTATTTTGTACACAAGGCAGATTTTCCTGTTACTTCAAGTATCTCTTGACTTCTTACTTGTGTATTCCTGTCCCCTATAAGGAAAAGGACATCTTTTTTTGAGTATCAGTTCTAGAAAGTCTTGTAGGTCTTCATAGAACCTTACACTTCAGCATCTTCAGCATTATTGGTTGGGGCATAGACTTGGATTATTGTGATATTGAACGATTTGCCTTGGAAACAATCAGAGATAATTCGCTTTTGAGATTAAGCAAGAACATTGGAGTGGGGTGCCATTCCCTTCTCCACAGGATCTTCCTGACCCCCGAATCAGACCTTCATCTCCTTCATTACAGGTAGATTCTTTGCCATCTGAGCCATCAGAGAAGCCCCAAGATACCTTTATTTTCACCCCAATTGAATAAGAAACGCTGTAGGGATGGTTTTAATATTATTCATTATCATGGAGAGCTCAGAAGCATCATACCCAATATTTGCAAAACTTATTTATTGTCCTTTCTTTAAATCTTGTGACAGTACTGTACAAAGAGAAAGCAAATAATAGAGCCTTTAACAGCCCAGACCTGGAGTCAGAGAGACTTAGTCCTAACACTACCTTTCTCCTGACACAATGCTTAGTCCTAACACTACCTTTGGTAGCCTTGTGACAATTTATGTAGCCTCTTCAGCTTCATCTTCAGTAGTCCTTGTGAAGACAAAAGAGATACTGCATGTAAAACACTCAAGATAGTCATTGGCACATAGCAAGTACAGAAAACAGTTTAGCTAATTATTCAGATAATTATTATCTGATTCCATAAAAATGTTAAACTTGCCTGCACACATAAATTATTTATAAACCTGAGCAGGATTGAGATACAAACCCAGGTCTTTGTTCGTGTGGCCACATTCATGTGACAAATGTGTCTGAAATTGTACTGTTTCACAATATGTAAATTAACTTATTTTAAGCCTCTTCTTTGTCATATTTCAAATTCCACTTCTTAGGGTATTTGGCCAGTGGCCTTAATAACTCACCTAAACCCATATTCTTTTTTTTTTTTCTTTTTTTGGAGCATGCATACTCACACCTTTTGTTTTCTACTCTGAAAAGAAAAAAAAAAGAGTCTGGAGCTAATGTCATTTTCTAACATTCCCCATATTTTTTGAGGCTTTACTTAATTTAGATGAAGTAAATGCAACAGTTAGAACTGGACATGGAACAACAGTCTGGTTCCAAATAGGGAAAGGAGTACTGCAAGGCTGTATATTGTCACCCTGCTTATTTAACTTATATTCAGAGTACATCATGAGAAATGCTGGACTGGATGAAGCAGAAGCTGGAATCATGATTGCTGGGAGAAATATCAATAACCTCATCACTTCATGGCAAATAAATGAGGAAACAGTGGAAACAGTGAAGGGCTTTATTTTGGGGGCTCCAAAATCACTGCAGATGGAGACTGCAGCCATGAAATAAAAAGACGCTTGTGCCTTGGAAGAAAAGTTATGATCAACCTAGACAGCATATTAAAAAGCAGAGAGACATTACTTTGTCAACAAGGGTCCATCTAGTCAAAGCTATGGTTTTTCCAGTAGTCATGTATGGGTGTGAGATTTGGACTATAAAGAAACCTGAGCACAGAAGAATTGATGCTTTTGAACCGTAGTGTTGGAGAAGACTCTTGAGAGTCCCTTGGACTGCAAGGAGATCCAAGCAGTCCATCCTAAAGGAGATCAGTCCGGAATATTCATTGGAAGGACTGATGCTGAAGCTCCAATACTTTGGCCACCTGATCTAAAGAACAGACTCATTTGAAACGACCCTGATGCTGGGAAAGATTGAAGATGGGAGGAGAAGGGGATGACAGAGGATGAGATGGTCGGATGGCATCACCGACTCAATGGACATGAGTTTGAGTGAACCCCGGGAGCTGGTGATGGACAGGGAGGCCTCGTGTGCTGCAGTCCATGCGTGGGGTTGCAAAGAGTCAGACATGACTGAACAACTGAACTGAACTGAAAGGGAACTGTCCCTTGAGGATGATCATTTGTTCAGTCACAGAACTTTGAGCCAAGGACTTGGGTGCGCTCTGAATGTCAGTGAAACAACAGGGAACAGTATCCAGAGACAGCTGGAAACCCAGGCTCCAGTTAAAGGGCATGGCTGTGGGTTACACCTCTAATGAACTAGGTTTCCCTGCGTTAATGTACTTTTGGCCTATAGACTGTGATTACAGATAAGATTCAGGAGATGGTCCATAAATATCTGAAACTTTATTTAATCTGAGGATTTTATTTTAAAGGAAATAAAATAATTCATGGAAAAAGTAAAGCCTGTAACTAAGAATATGTTTATAGGTCTATATACAAGCCCCTCTGTTCATGGGACTTCCCAGGCAAGAATAACTGGAGTGGGTTGCCATTTCCTTCTCCACAGGATCTTCCCCACCCAGGGATCGAACCCAGGTCTCCTGCATCTGCAGGCAGATTCTGTACTGCTTAGTCATCAAGGAAGAGCCCAATAACTAAGAATAAGTTTATGTGTATATATGTAAGAATATAAAACATGTGAAATACTAAGTATGTATGTAGGTATCTTAGTATTATGTGTGTACATACATATTATATATACATATATTTTTTGCTGCTGTTGTTTTAGTCGTGCCCAACTCTTTCGTGATCCCATGGACTATATATAGCCTGCCAGGCCCTTCTGTCCATGGGATTATCCAGGCAGCAATAATGGAGTAGGGTGCCATTTCCTGCTCTAAATGCTGTTCCTGATCCAGGGATTGAGCCCATGTCTCCGGCATTGCAGGAGGATTCTTTGCCACTCCCCAGGAGTCACTAGAGAAACCCTACACGCGCGCGCGCGCACACACACACACACACACACACGTGACTTTAACAGTGCACGTGTGCATATATATGGCTATCTTTTGTGTGTGGCATTAAATACCAATACTACCCACCAGAATATTGGTACCATCTTTAGCCACGTGTGATGAAGGATTTGGGCCTGTGCCAAGCTTCCTCTGCTTTCATGTTCTGGTCCTGGGCCACTTCAGTCTGCTTCAGTATCCCTCTCTGTCCTTAACATCCAGACTTTTTCTCAGCTCAGAGCTAATATAGGACTTCAAGGGTCCACCGTCTTGAGGGCTAAATCACTCCCAAGTGAAATTCTGAATGCACGCAGACTTCATCAACAGCATTTGCAATGTGTAGGGACATTTACTTCCCTTTCCTCCAGTATATTTAAATGTGACCACTGCTGGGGATGGTTTGTAAATGCCCTCAGGAAAAATGTCTGGCTCAAAATTTCCATGAATTCCTGTCTGCCGCTGAAAGGACAGAATTTTTCAAACTCCGTGGCTTCAGGCAAGCAGAGAAAAACGTCCTCACTAGTTTTCTCTTTGAATGCTCTAGCTGGATAAACACAAGCACTTTTTCCGTGATTGCGCGCTTTGACTCCTTCCCCTTCTACCCACTCCAAGTGCTGAAGCTACTTAGAGGCTTTATGCCCAGTTGCTGATAGCCATCCACACAATGGCTCTGTTTCTCTCTCTCAGAACTGCCAGGGAGGCCTTGGTTCTTTTCTTTTCCCACTTTTTTTTTTTTTACATTATGGCAAGAACACTTAACATGAGTGTCACCTTGTTAACAAATTGTAACAATACTGTTAATCACAGCCACAGTGCTGTACCGCAGATCCCTAGAAGGCATTCATCTTGCATAAGTGACATTCTCTACTCACTGAGCAACCAGCCCCAAAACCCTCTTTTCTCAGTCTCTTGTTACTACTATTCTTCAATCTGCTCCTAAGAGGCGGACCATTTTAGATACTTCATATTGTTGCTAGTACATCACGGACTCAACAGACACGAATTTGAGCAAACTTGGAGAGATAGTGAAGGACAGGGAAGCTTAGCGTGCTGTAGTCTATGGGGTGGCAAAGAGTTAGGCATGACTTGGCAATTGAGCAACAATAACAATTGTTGCAAAAATCTTGGCTCCCTGTCCACTGATGCCAAATAGAAGTATAGCAACAGAGTTTGGGGAAAACAGAAAAGAGCAACTTTGTCCTTTTTGCCAGGCAAAAGGGAAACACAGCAGGCTAGTGCCTTAAGAACTGTGGCCCTCTTCTCAGGAATAAGGAGAGATTTTATATCCTCTTGAGGGTCTTGTACTTTTTTTTTTTTTCTTTTGCAAAGTTGCAAAATGGCCACAACTGACATCAGGCAACTCAGCAAGTGGGTCTAATGTCCCTAAAGTTATTGGACCACGCCTTCCTTCTGAAATGCAGAATGCTACAGAGAGTGTAGGGAGGAGAAGCGCAGCAGGTGCAGGGTTTAATCTATAGAGTCAGAGAGTAATAAGCTCTGTGAAACATAAGTCCAGCTACACATGTTTGTCAGTAGTAGCCACTAAAGAACAACTGAGATTTTGTATCTCTTGTAGTGTGAAGCGCTCAGTCGTGTCCATCTCTTTGCAAGCCCATGGGCTGAAGCCCGCCAGGCTCCTCTGTCCATGGGATTCTCCAGGCAAGAATACAGGAGTGGGTTGCTCTTTCCTCCTCCAGGGGATCTTCCCAACCCAGGGATTGAACCCAAGTCTCCTGCATTGGATTATTTATGAAACAAGGAGAAACAAGGAAGATTCTTTATGGTTTGAGCTACCAGAAGGCTGGTATGTGTCAAAGGCTGTTCACTCATTTCCATTTTTGTTGCAACAAACTCCCCCTGTTAGTTATTCCCTCCATATCAGTAGAGGAAGGGAAAAAGTCATTGTTCTTCTCTGGCTGAAGACAAAAACTTCAGTTTTGCTCCATTTGACAAACATCAGCTGCCTGGCCCAGGGACCTATTTATCTCCTAACATCAATATGAGTGGAACCATAGAGCATTTGTCCTTCTGTGGCTGGCTTACTTCACTTAGCAGAACGTCCTCCAGGTTCATAGTGTTTGCTTATTCGTGTTTGTTTTTGAAAGTCTGGAAGGAAAATAAAGATCTTTCACCATCTGCCCTAACAGTCTGCCAACCTATGACTTTGCTAATGATTTTTATCAGCCCATACTTATGCAGGTCTCCTCCTGGCACCTTGCTGGGTTTAATGCTCACCTATTCCTCCCTAATTATTTGGAAAGGTCAAATTAATACCCTGGGAGACATGCCAAGATGGAAAATGTTCAATTCAAACAAACAAATAAACCTAGATTTGGCCTACTGTAAATGCCAGCCTGAAATGAATCACAAACCAAGGATGGTTAGACTTTAAATATTTTCTCCTTCTCTTCCTGCAGCTTATTTTTCCAACATAGAAGATGACAAACATTAAAATAAAAGGCATTCAGCAAAATGTCATTGAATTTTTAATCAGTAAAACAAGAGCATTTTTACCCCTTGCATTTGAAAATCTATAGTCAGCTTTGGAAATAAATAGTTGAAAATCCTGATAAAGCAGAAACCTCAACCAGGACAACTTCTCATGGCCGGTGTTTACCCTGTTGGTTCAGCCCACATTGTAACATCTACCAAGAATAACAGGACCATTGATTTAATCCCTTTCTGGCAGGTCTTTAACTGAAATTTAATTATGTTGCTTTTTGTCTGTAACCTTCCCCCAAGGTTTCTATGATATTAGAATACCTCCTTTAAATGTTATGAAAAGCGCATTAGAGGGTTTTTCCTCTGATTATTTCATAACATAACATAGCAGTTCCTTCTGCCAGCAAGCCCACACAACTGTCTTCAATAAATGAAACAGTTTTCTTTTTTTTTACATTTTATAAAGTGTAGATTAAACAGTAATTAGTCGTAGGTGAGTTTCAACAGTTTTCTTTTACAGCGATCTTTTTACAACTAGCTCTCGAACAACACAAATAAGTCCCTATAAATGTGTGAACGATGGACAGCCTCAGACTTCAGAAAGGGCTGGGCTGCTTGGTGAAGTCAATCTTAAACTGTTTTGCAGTGATTTCATGCTCAGCAATTATTTCAATATTCCTTAAATGGTGGGAGTTTCAAAGGCATGGTTCAGTGTGTATTTTTAGAGCCAGCAAGGTCTTATTAAATGGGTATGGCTTTCTGGATTCCTTTCCTTCCTCTTCTCCAAACTCATAAAATTGAAAGGGGCCAACCCCAGTGGGTGGTAACCACGGTGGCGTCCACATGTTATGGTCACCAGTGTCAATTCTTGTCATCTTTGTTTACTATTATTGGCTTGTCACAAGCTCCATATCTCCAAAAATAATTGAAAATGAAAACAAACTTTTGTGTGTGTCCTTTTTCTCCCCAGCAATGTGTCAGCCTGGGAAAATGCTCTCTTTGAAAAGAAAGCAGAGCTGACATATAATTGTTGCCTTTATCCCAGCTGTTCCTGACATTACACGCCTAACCTTCCTTGGAGACAGAAAACCAATTTTGATGTGACGCTCTGAAAAGTCACCACTGGTACTTTACAAATAGTTCAAGGTCACAGGAATCTTGCCCGAGACACTCTCAGGTAAACCTCCGGAGGACTTTTCTTTCTTGGGGAAAGCTGTGTTTTTATTGATTTTGCAAATTGTAGACTTAAAGTCTAACAAAGGAAGAGCTATCAAGAGGTGGGGAAAGCCCACCTAAATACAAAAATCAATGCTTTTGCACTGAAATTTTAAAAAGCAATTTCATGCAAGTAATATGGTGAAAGAGAAGTTAAAAATTTCAAGTCTGACATTTGAAACTTGTATTTTGGAATAGAAAAACTCAACATGACGTTCTGTTAATGAAACATTTGGTAAAGAATGTAACTTTTATTACTTAAATATAATTTGAGTTCCTTATTTAAAAAATTCTTGCAATTTGCAGTGGCCTATCTGTTACATAACATTTGAATTTGTTAGCCTTTCCACCTGCAGTGCAGAAGACATAGGCTGGATCCCTGGGTCTGGAAGATCCCCTGAAGAAGCAACCCACACAAGTCTTGTTGTCTGGTAAATTTCATGGGCAGAGGAACGTGGTGGGGTACAGTTCATCGGGTCGCAAGAGTCAGACATGACTAAGCGACTAGACCACCACCACCACTGTTTCTTTATTGAAAAGTTCATTATTCAATCAGCAAAGTATTACCTTCCAATAGTTTAATAAAAGCCTTGTTTACCCTTTGCTCTCATCAGCTAAGTCATGTTGTATGCGTTTCATTTCTAGTTAGTAATTTCTGGGATAAACTAGTCTGCTCTTATTTCTTTTTTGTCTTTTGAATCCTCTTATCAACTACTTTTTAGTTGCTGAGGCATTAAGGCAGCCAATCGTCTAAGGAGGCTCAACACAAAGAACATAATAAGAAAAAGTGACCATATTTTCTTTCCGAGTGTGCTAATCACCTAAACCACACTGGCCAATAACTGAAATAGCTAACCTGAACTCAAAAACTGAATGGAATTAGCCTCATCCTCACGCCGGTGTGAGTGCTGTCTTTTTTCCCCTCTTATTTCTGTGTACTAGGAAATTTATATGCACTCACATGGGTTGAGTTGATAAAGATCAGTTTCTGAACCAAATGTCTTTAAGAAAAAACATCCATTTGGGAAATAATGGACTCTTATCTATGTTCTCTTTTATAGTCATCTTTTAATAATATTCTCATTATTTGAGGTCTTGAGGGCAAGAAGCAACACATTAAATTTATAAAGTTTATGACTCATATTCACATTACCACTATTTATAGTCATTTTTTTAAAATGTCAACCCATTTTCCTTTGCCCTATATTAAGATGATAGAGAGATAGATAGATAGGTAGGTAAATAGATAGATAAGCTCTCTCACAACCACTCCAAGGAAAAGTTTCATTATAAGTTCATGATGTGACTGAATCCAAAAGGAACAATGACAAACACCACTCAAAAAAGTGAAGTCACTCAGTCATGTCCGACCCTTTGCGACCCCATGGACTGTCACCTACCAGGCTCCTCCATTCATGGAATTTCCAGGCAAGAGTACTGGAGTGGGTTGCCATTTCCTTCTCCAGGGAATCTTCCTGACCCATGGATAAACCTGGGTCTCCCGCATTGCAGGCAGATGCTTTACCATCTGAGCCACCAGGGAAGCCCAAAGAGAAAGTAGAAAAGTGAAGCTACAAATATTTATTGAATGCGGAATATAACAAGATACCATATTTTCATTGCAATAATAACTAAATGATTCTGAGTTGTTTCCTAAGTTAAATACATTGAATAATTCTAAATACAATGATAATTTATTATTTTCTATTTGTTGTGCAAGATATACACGTGTGTGTATGTATTTCTCACTGCAATCTTGAAAAGTATTAAAACTAAATAAATGAAGAAACTGACTAAAATGAGAATAAAATGATTGCCCAAGTTCATCAAGGAATGGGTAGTAAGTGAAAGGGTTGGGCTTGAACCCTAGACTACTAGACCTAAAAATCCGTGTTTGATATGTTATACAATATTTCAAACCCAGGTCTCCCCCGTTGCAGGTGGACTCTCTACCAGCTGAGCCACAAGGGAAGCCCAAGAAAATTGACAGTTATACAAATCTCTCTATTAAGGAGCAAGATGTGATCACTGTCATGTGAGTTATAATAATTTCTACAGAAATTCACAAGTTTAACCTTGGTATCAGGGGAACAGTTAGAAGAAAGCACAAGCTTAAGGACAAACTTGGAAGTCCAGGTAAAGAGTAAATGAATCAATGGAAGAAATTGAGTCCATTCATTGGCCAGTTGCCTACTATTCCGCTAGTTTAGAATATACAATGTCATGTTACACAGGTTAAATAGGATTAAAAAAAAGAGAGAGAAATATATTTCCAATGAGTTAAACTGGCATTATCATAAAGAGTTTTGCATTCGAAGATTGAACTATCATTATTTTTTTTAATAAAGGGGCCCTAGTGTTACCATTTCAGAGGAAAAGGGATAAATGATAAGGTTAATCATACCTTATCAAGTAAAGAGGCTTGAGGCAGAAAGGTCAAGGGGACATGTGTAATCTCTCAGACAGTATGTGAAGCAAATATGTTTGGTTGTAGTAAGTAAGAAAAATGGATAGGTATAGGTCCAAGGTACTTAATAGGTATGAAGCTGAGTGTTAGGGAAACTGATGTACAGATGATAATGAAATGGAAAATTCTGATATGAGGATGATTTTTGCATTGGAGATTTCAAAATACATCAAGTATTCTCTACATATGTAATGATACTAATAATAATGATTATCCTCCACATATATTTCAAAATCAAATTGATTCAATTATATAATTACTATGAATAGACTCTCCCAGGAAAGAACCCCCAAAATAAAACCCAAGAAATCTTGTTAGTTAAAGTTTTCAATTTCAAGTCCAGCTAAAGTATTTGGAGAAATTTACCCTAGTTCAGTCATAATTTTTTCATGCATAATAAAGTAAATGATGTACCAATATATGTCTATTTTGAGCTAAGGGATTTGACAAAAATAAAGAATATAGCATGGTTCTCGATAGAAAACTTAGTTGAACAAATGTTGAACTTCTTGGGACTTCCCTGGTGGTCCAGTGGTTAAAAATCCACCTTCAAATGCAGGGGCTGAGGGTTCAACTCTTGGTTGGGGAGCGAAGAACCTACATGCCTTGCAGCCAAAAAGACAAAACCTAAAACAGAAGCAGTATTGTGACAAATTCCATAAAGACTTTAAAAATGGTCCACATCAAAAAATTTATTTAAAAAATATTGAACTTCTTCCCTCCTTCATGTACTGGAAATGTCATGTTTTATTTAGAAATGTCATATTTTTCTTTATTTAGACTAACAGATCCTATTTATTTAGGGCTTCCATGGTGGCTCAGCAGTAAAGAACCCTCCTGAAATACAGGAGATGTGGGTTCCATTCCTGGTTCGGGAAGATCCCCTGGAGAAGGAATTGGCAACCCACTCCAGTATTCTTACCTGGAAAATCCCGTGGACAGCCCACGGGGTCCAAAAAATAGTCAGACATGATTTAGCAACATCAACCAGGGCTTCACCACCTTGCCATAAAGAGCATTGTCTCCAAGGGCTGGCTCTGTCTGCTGTAATAAAATACCAGCCTGGGTGACTCCTAATCAACAGAAATGGATTTCTCACAGTTCTAGAGGCTGGAGGTTTGAGATGATGGTGCCAGCAGGGTCAGTTCTGGGGAGGACCTTCTCTGGGTTGCAGACTGCCAGTTTTGTTGTATCCTCCATGGTAGAAAGAGGGTAAGAGAGTTCTCTGGGGTCCCTTTTACAAGGGCACTGATCTCATTCACGAGGGCTCTATTCTCAGTACTTAATTACTGTCTGAGGCCCCACCTCCTAATACCATCATCTGGGATGCTATGATTTTAATACATAAACTTGAGGGGGAAGAAACATTCAGCCCATTGCATTCATATAGAATCCATTTTAGACTTTCCTGACCAAAAAAAAAGTCTCTGTTGCAACTACTCAATTCTTCTGCTATAGCACAAAGGCAGCCATTGATAATGCGTATTATATGTATAAACATCTGTGTTGCAATAAGACTTTATCTTAAACAAAAAATATTCAGATTTAGCCTATGGGTAGGATTTTGCCAGCTTCTGAAATGTCATGGGTAAGTGGAGCTATGTGTAATTTATTTATAAGTAATGGAAAGATGATGAATGTGTCAAGTAAAAAGCATGCTAGAAATTAGGGAATCTATTTCATAATCATTTTTTCTACACTACATATTAATAATTAAATTGATGTCATATGATTTAAACTTTAGATGAAAATACTTAAAATAACTAAATATTTACAGACAATGGGGGTTCCTCGAAAAAGCAACTGAGTTGATCTAAGAGAAAACTGAAAAGTTCTCAGAAAAGTTGGAACTTGACAACTGTCTTCAAGAGTGACTCTTAGACCAAGAAGGAGATGAAAGAAAAAAGAAAACCCCAGACATTTTCAAATAGTATATGAAAGTTATGAAAGCATATAATGTGAGGGGAATTCTGATATGGAAGCACAGAGGATGTGGGGTCATGATGAAGATGAGGCTGGAAATGTAGGATGAAGATAGATTAAGTTTTCGGAGCTTAGGATTTTGAATACACNTGACATGGAAGTACAGAGGATGTGGGGTCATGATGAAGATGAGGCTGGAAATGTAGGATGAAGATAGATTAAGTTTTCGGAGCTTAGGATTTTGAATACACTTGCTGACAAAGGTCCGTATAGTCAAAGCTATGGTTTTTCCAGTAGCCATGTACAGATGTGAGAGTTGGACCATAAAGAAGGCTGAGTGTCGAAGAACTGATGCTTTTGAACTGTGGTGCTGGAGAAGACACTTGAGAGTCCCTTGGACAGCAAGATCAAACCAGTAATCCTAAAGGAAACTGACCCTGAATATGCATTAGAAGGACTGATGCTGAAGCTGAAACTCCAATACTTTGTCCACCTGATGCAAAGAACTGAGTCATTGGAGAAGACCCTGATGCTGGGAGAGATTGAAGTGGGAGAAGAAAGGGACAACAGAGGATGAAATGGTTGGATGGCATCACCGACTGGATGAACATGCGTTTGAGCAAGCTCTGGGAGATGGGAATGACAGGGAATCCTGGCGACCTTCAGTTCATGGGGTCGCAAAGGGTTGGACATGACTTACTGAAACCCGAGATTCAACTCAGAGGAAGCAGAAATCAACAGTCATCAACATCTGTCACCAAATATTCCTGGGCAGAAGGTAATTGGACAATTTCCCATCTTTGTGAAGTGAGCTGTGGCCACATGACTCCTTTTGCTCAAAAAATAAGAGGCAGAAATGACATCTCTTTGGGTCCATTTGGAGAGACGTGAATGGACCTAGGGAGTGTCACAGAGGGTGAAGTCAGAAAAAGAAAAACAAATATCGCATATTAATGTATGTATGTGGAATCTAGAAAAATAGTATAGATGACCTTATCTGCAAAGCAGAAACAGAGACACGGACATAGAGAACAAACGTATGGATCGCAGTTGTTCAGTCGCTTAGTCATGTACGATCTTTGCGACCCCATGGACTGCAGCATGCCAGGCTTCCCTGTCCTTCACCATCTCCCTGAGCTAAAATACATATTATTTTATACTAAAAGAGAAGTCTTTTTGATGTGATCAGCATGTTGGGCACAAATGCTATATTCAGTCTCTTATTTGTTGCATCATGGAAATCCTCAAGGGAGACAAACGTTTGGCCATATGTGCAACAGCTTAAAGAAAGGTGCTAAGGAATGCCAGACATATGAAAGGTGGCTGTCTTATTTTATCCTCTTATTATGAAAAGCAATAGTGCCCCAGAAATTTTATACACTGTAAATCTAACTCCCCAGCGTTTCTGTTTGTAAAGGTTCAGCAACCGAGGAGAAAAAGTCCAGATCAACAAATTAAGTCATACTCATCCTGATTGGCATGGGCAGATGCAATTCCATTTTTTCTTTCTACCAATGGTACCAGAGGTCACATCTCAGAGGAGAATGAGAATCTCTGTGTCTCAACCTGACACATTTCATTTAGTTCCCGAACATGATTTACCTAAGTAGTAATGAGTATGACACAGTTAATTTAGCAAACACAATGGTCTGTTCAATACCATTAGCCTCCTATGAAAATATCCCCACCTGTTTTCTAAAGTAAATATTGCAAGATGTATGTATAATTAAAATTTTAGACAGAGTTTGTATGTAATACAAAGATTTCAATAAAATAAAGTTGTATATATACATATGTGTGTGTATCTATCTATATATACATATTTTTCCCATAAGATAGAATAAGTACGAATAAGAACAAGATGTCTGCAATTTCCAGGACACATTTGTTTTATATTTTGTAGAAAGAGACTTTGGTAGTTAAAGGTCAATTAGACATTACTCTTAGTTTAAGGAAGAGAATGTCTTAATAAACTACTGGAACAAACCTGAAGCACCCTAGCATGGTCTACAAGATTTTACATGCATTCACCCCTTTCTGGTTTACTTTTGTGCCTTTCTCACCTCCTTTATTTTTATTAAACTGCACTAGTTTCTATTTCCTTTAAAAAGCAATCGCGTCCCCACTGCGGGTTTTTGCGCTTGCTGTTGCCTAGAGTCTCCTCACAACTGACGAGCTCTTGGCATTTTCCTCTCAGCTCGTCTCACGTTGGAGAGACTGTCTCTGACCCTCACTTAGAAGTTGCTCCTTCTTTGACCCTTTTGCTCTCATACTGCTGAGTCGCTTCAGTCGTGTCCGATTCTGTGCGACCCCATAGACGGCAGCCCACCAGGCTCCCCCGTCCCTGGGATTCTCCAGGCAAGAACCCTGGAGTGGGCTGCCACTGCCTTCTCTGCTTACTCTCATACTAAGCTATTGTATTTTCTTCCTATCAATTGCCACCATCTAAACTACCCTGTTTATCTAATAGCTTATTTGCCTTCTCCTAGTTAAACACTAAGTGTTGTGACAGCAAGAATCACCTCTGTCCTGGTAACTATTCTATCTTTGTGTTCCACTTGTATTTGTTGAATGACAGAATGAAAATTTCTTTTTTCCTTATATTTCCATGAATCTATTTTTTCTTTATTTCTCTTTCTATTTTCATGGATACACTGTATTAGTGATTCTTAAATGTATTTCATAGACTTACATTTTACTTTTAAATATCAAATTCATATCACTTTTTTTAATATTCAAGTGCTTATGTATATTTTCAGAGAGCTTATATGGCACATAATTTAGGCAGGTACCTAACTGATTTGTGGTTCNTTTCCTCTCAGCTCGTCTCACGTTGGAGAGACTGTCTCTGACTCTCACTTAGAAGTTGCTCCTTCTTTGACCCTTTTGCTCTCATACTGCTGAGTCGCTTCAGTCATGTCCGATTCTGTGCGACCCCATAGATGGCAGCCCACCAGGCTCCCCCGTCCCTAGGATTCTCCAGGCAAGAACCCTGGAGTGGGCTGCCAGTGCCTTCTCTGCTTACTCTCATACTAAGCTATTGTATTTTCTTCCTATCAATTGCCACCATCTAAACTACCCTGTTTATCTAATAGCTTATTTGCCTTCTCCTAGTTAAACACTAAGTGTTGTGACAGCAAGAATCACCTCTGTCCTGGTAACTATTCTATCTTTGTGTTCCACTTGTATTTGTTGAATGACAGAATGAAAATTTCTTTTTTCCTTATATTTCCATGAATCTATTTTTTCTTTATTTCTCTTTCTATTTTCATGGATACACTGTATTAGTGATTCTTAAATGTATTTCATAGACTTACATTTTACTTTTAAATATCAAATTCATATCACTTTTTTTAATATTCAAGTGCTTATGTATATTTTCAGAGAGCTTATATGGCACATAATTTAGGCAGGTACCTAACTGATTTGTGGTTCAAAGTTCTTCCCCATGCCTTACTGATGATTTTAGCTGTAATTTAAAATAAGAGTGTTACCTTGTACTCTTTATCAGTAAAAGCATGAAATTATTTCTGAGTTATTTGTCCTTGTATTTTTGATAAATCAAGATAATTAGCTACATAGGCCTTTGACTTTTTTTTATAATGACCATATTTATATGTATTTATTATCTTCATGCTGAATATTTCCATTTTAGCACAATGGAAAAGAGGACCAGAGGGGAGGATATTCCATATCTAAATGTATGCTCTTAATGAATCATAAAAAATTGCTCATGTTTAACCAATATCAAGTGATGTTTTTATTGCCATAATAATCACTTAGAATATGCTGAAGGATGTTAAGCACAATTAAATTCTATTGCGTGCTCATTATATCAAATGACAAAAGCTGACATCCACTCAGAATTAACATAGCAATATTCTTTAATAATTTACCATGTGTGAGGTATAACAAATAGCAACTTCCTATTAATTATTTTACCGCATTCTAAGGTATCAACACTGCAGAATTGGAAGGCAGGGAAATCTTTAGAAAATGAGTGACTTCCCTGTTCTCATAGTCAGATGTGTGGTAAAGTTTCCTATTGGGTTTATTTGAACTGCAAAAAAAACAGTTTTTCATACATATGAGGGCAGGGAGCTAACCAGTGGAAGAAATATCATAAAGAGATGTGTAGGAATTATTTTAGAAAGATTAGAAATCTAGGTTATCTAAACTGTGGTTGTCTGTAATGAGAGTAATATAGTCAAGGTAGTTTGAAACGGGTTTTGAATTTAATTTTTCAGGTAAATAGGAAGCTGCTGATGGTCTTTGAGAAAGAGAATATAAGATCAGTTTTGTGCTTTTTAAATTAATAAATATGTGTTGAATTGGTGAACTAATATAGGAAATAATAATTCATATACTTGAACACTCCCCAATCATTGAAAAACCAATCTAATAGTGATTTACAAGGAGACTTAGAAGAGTGCTTATAAGTAATAAGTATCCTTAAACAACTATTGTTTTGTAGAGAGAGTAAACGGGTATTGAACACTTGAATCAGGATAGTGATTATCATTTATATTTGAACTTGGGATCACAGCAGTTGAAACAAGAGGTGAGAAGGGTGTCTTAAGTCTACCATGGATTATACATCGCTAAAGTAAAGTGGGGACAAAGGGAGATAAACCGGCTATAAAGGCTAATCTCAGAGACAAGTAGTATGAAAAGTATTGAAAAATGTAGTGATCTCATGCATTGGTACAGAGTGGTACAATTAATGTGGTACTAGGGCATCAATGGGGAACCCACAGAGCAGATTAAATCCAGAAGTCGACTTCCAGTTCAAGATCGTGCAGTAGAAGGCTGTGCCCTCATCTCCTCCTGCAAGAGCACCAAAATTGCAACTAGCTGTAGAACAACCATCAGCAGGAGGACGCTAGAACCCACCAAGAAAAGATACCCCACGTCCAAAGACAAAGCAGAAGCTGCAGCGAGGTTGTAGGAGGGGCCCAATCACAGTAAATCAAACCCCGTACTGGCCAAGCGGGTGACCCACAGTCTGGAGAGCAATGATACTACCAGAGAAGTTCTCCCACTGTTATGAAGGTTCTAAACCCCAAGTCAGACTTCCCAGCCTGGGGAGCCAACAAAGGGCCTGGGGATCCCCAGGGAATCTGACCTTGAAGGCCAACAGGATTTCATTATAGGACTTCCACAGGACTGGGGGCAACAGAGACTCCAGTCTTGGAGGGCACAAACAAAATTTTGTATGCATCAAGACCCAGAGGAAAGGAGCAGTGACCCCACAGGACACTGAACCAAAACCACCTGCTAGTGTTGGAGGGTCTTCCGTGGAGGCGTGGGTCACCAGGGCTCAGCATGGGACGGGGGCACTGGCGGCAGCAGTCTTTGAAGGTCCATCCCCCTTTACATAAGCCCTCTTGGAGGTTGCCATTAACCCTACCATAGACCCCAGGGCTGGGTGCCCTCAGGCCAAACAGCTAACAGAGAGAGAGAGTGCAACCCTACCCATCAGCGGATAATTGGTTGAAAGCTTTACTGAGCAAGGCCCTGCCTACCAGACCAAGACCCAGCTTTTCCCTCGGCCAGTCCCTTCCATCAAGAAGCTTACCCCAGCCTCTTTGCCTCCTCCATCAGATGGCAGATAGAAGAAGCAAGAAGAACCACAATCCCACAGCGGCTAGAACAAAAACCGGATTACAGAAAGCTAATTAGGATGAAAAAGCAGAGAGTTATGTCTCAGATGAAGGGACAAGATAAAACCCATGAAAAGCAACTAAATGAAGTGGAGACAGGCAACCTTCCAGAGAAGTCTGTTGAGTGGCACTCATTTCACACATGGTTCAACTGCTTTCACAGGAGGACAGGAATAGGGGAGAAGTAGATCACACACCTGCAGAAGCTGAACAGAGCAGTTCCCCGACAATCAATACGGATCCCAACTGTGGCAGAAGAACGCTGTCCTTGATCAGCACTTGGGAAGATGGTAGATGAATCTTGAAACCAGATCCCGAGAACCGAGCCGGGTCCATGGCATGGAGAGTGCTGAGTTTTGTAGCCTTTGGGGCGCTTGGGACTTATCTTGTAATAAGAAAAGGAGAAAAATATGTTAGTGCAAAATGGCCTGAAAATAACAGGCTGGTTTCCAGCTCTAGCATCTGTCATCAATCATCAGCTTCATGATTTCTATTCAAGCCCTGTTAGATTATGAGGCTGATGGTACTGAAATATATCTTCAGTCGGTCTGGATTGCTATAAGAACTAGGACTGAGTGATGAGTATGTGTGGAAAATTGAGGTAAAAGATAATATCTGAGGGTTTTCAATGGAGGCAGTGTGAATTAAAAAAACAGAGGATAAATGCCCAAGGAGCTGTGAGGACAAGAAAGATGGCATTAATCAAATGGCTGCATCTATGCAGTGAGTAGGACCAAGAAGTCAAGATGGACTCCATGAGGTCTTCAGCTTAGTTAATGGGAAGAGTGCCCAGAGATAAACAGTCAGCAGGAGAAACCGGCTTGGTGGTGAAATGTAATAAGTTACGTAATATGCAATAGATGGACAAAATGTAGTCAATAAAATAATAGTTAAGATAAAGTATTATTTTAGTTTCAAATGCAGCACTATAACTACAAAGGCATTAGTTAAGAAACAGCTTTGTAGAATGTATGAAGTCACAAAAAAAGAGAATGTAGATACAGGAAAGATATGTCTGCAGAAGGAACTTACACACTAACATCACGTAGCATTTAAGAAGAGTGAAGAAGGACAAACGAGCCAAGAGCAGCAGCCATGCTCATAAAGGCACAAGGACAAATTGATGAAAAAGTATAAAAAGGGGGGATTTCACTCATGACTGGAAGTTATGACCAACCTAGACAGCATATTAAAAAGCAGAGATATTACTTTGCCAACAAAGGTCCGTCTAGTCAAAGCTATGGTTTTTCCAGTGGTCATCTATGGATGTGAGAGTTAGACTATAAAGAAAGCTGAGAGCTAAAGAATTGATGCTTTTGAACTGTGGTGTTGGAGAAGACTCTTGAGAGTCCCTTGGACTGCAAGGAGATCCAACCAGTCCATCCTAAAGGAGATCAGTCCTGAGTGTTCATTGGAAGGACTGAGTTTGAAGCTGAAACTCCAATACTTTGGCCACCTCACATGAAGAGCTAATTCATTTAAGAGGACCCTGATGCTGGGAAAGATTGAAGGCAAGAGGAGAAGGGGACGAAAGAGGATGAGATGGTTGGATGGCATCACCGACTCAATGGACATGGGTTTGGGTGGACTCCGGGAGTTGGTGATGGACAGGGAGTCAAGCGCGCTGCAGTTCAGTTCAGTTCAGTTCAGTCGCTCACCAACTCCCGGAGTCCACCCAAGCCCATGTGACTCTTTGTGACCCCGTGGTCTGTAGCCCACCAGGCTCCTCCATCCATGGGATTCCCCAGGCAAGAATACTGGAGTGGGTTGCCATTTCCTTCTCCAGGGGATCTTCCCAACCCAGGGATCGAACCCAGGTCTCCCACATTGCAGGCAGACGTTTTAACCTCTGTGCCACCAGGGAAGCCCCAAGTTGAAGGAGAATATGAGGATAAAAGCTGGAAAAAAGGTATTTTCATGTGGTATTTGTGGGGCCATTATTATAAAGAGATAGTTTCTTTTTACTAATAGAAATAAATGTGAAATTTTAAAAGATTATCAAATGAGTTCAATAGGTAAGAAAATATACACAGTAAACGCACACTATCATTATTATAAGATTGAGTATGACAGGAAGAGAGCAAGGTGATAGGCCATCTGAAAAATGTGAATCTGATAACACTGGAGCATAGTAGTGGGCAAGCAGGGAGACCCCGAAAACCAAGACTGAAGACATATAAGAAAATTAAGCTTAGAAGGAGATTGGATGGTTGAGATTGAACTAAGGGTGATTATATAAGACTCAGTCTTAGGGAAGAGCAGAAACATAATTATCAGAGCAGAAGAGAAAGAAGAAAATAAGTGAAGTCAAGATAAACAGCATTTCAAGGGGGAAAAAAGGAATTTAAGCAGCTTTTTTTTCTAGATAGCATCTACTTTCTTATTTAAATATCAAACAAAGAGGAACTTGGTATCAAAGTTTAGGAAACTAAAGAACAAAATAATTGTTATATAGAAGCCACTTTTGGGGAATTTGTTAGGGAATTAACAAATAATAAGGAGACCACAGAACAGCACTGGTGAATTTATTATACTTTTCATTATGCATTTTGCCACTCTGTATATCTCCCTTTACATGAAAGATTTGTTTTCAAATTGTTTTATAATTTGACTAAAATAATATAAGCACACGTGGTTTGTAAAAATCTCATCTAACAGCACAGAGAATTTTAATAAAGACTATGAGCCTTAATTTGTTCTTCTCGAAGGCACATATTTTCAAGTAATTTTGAAGTGCT